>CM060896.1:69504044-70034044 GCA_030762935.1 Hymenopus coronatus | reverse complement strand
TCGTTGCCATGGTAGCTCAGTGGCAGAGCAACCGGCTAGAGATCGGGAGATCTGTGGCTCAAATCCTGGCTATGGCATTGAATTTTTCAGTCTGACTCTACCTATCCAACTCCTGTCCTAAACACGGCTTGCGTGAAAAAAAAAAAAACAATTAATCCAAATGATTTTATTACTAACATTTTTGTACACTTATGGTTACTTCTCAACATAATCAACGAAAAGATAGAGACATTTATCGTACCTGTGCACAAGCTTTGCAATACCAGCTTCAAAAAAATGTAGCCGCCAATGATTTCAAAGGAGCATTGACGTTGTTTTGAAGGTCTTCGTTGGTTTGAATGTGCTGCCCTCCTGGCCACGTCTTCAGTTCAGAGAAAAGGTGAAAGTCGCTGAGTGCCAGGTCAGGACTGTACGGCGGATGATCGAAAATGTCCCATTGAAATTGTTCAAGGAGCCGATGGGTTGTGCCAGCAGTGTGTGAACAAGCGTTGTCATGGATCAACACAATTTCTGAAGTCAGCATTCCACTTCGTTTGTTTTGAATGGCTCTCCGCAAACGTCGTAAAGTAAGAAGATCTTCAAAACAACGTCAATCCTCACTTGAAATCATTAGCGGCAACATTTTTTGAAGCGGGTATTGGAAAGCTTGTGTACAGGTACGATAAATGTCTCAATCTTTTCAGTGATTATGTTGAAAAGTAACCATAAGTGTACAAAACTTTAGTAATAAAATAATTGTTTTCTATGAACTTGTATTTTATTAAAGCCTATCGGAGGTTGAAAAAAAACACGGCCCTCGTATTACCTGGACAGGCAGCGCCGTCATGAATGGTTAGACCGCAGTTGTTACTGCAGTTGGCTGATCTACTCTACCATACTACTACCACTAGACTATCCTTTTTAATCTCTCTATCACGTACATAGTGATTAGAGAAGATATTGCATTCTACCTAAAATGTCACACTCTATTTCACCGAAAATACATATTCTGTGGACCGCAGATTAAAAAGTAGAAAAAGGTCAGTGTGTATGTCAGTCTGTGTGAGTGTGTCCGTCAGCAGCATAACTCAAAAACATAAAGTTAAATACCAAACGTGGTATTTAAGTTCAGTATCTTCCAAAGATGCGGCACGAAGATCTTCAACAAAATCCTCTTATCCCTAACTACTCTTTACTTTTGGATTTTCTGAAAAGTGGTTAAGGAATTTGATTAGAATAGCACATATTAAAGATATTTACATCCCAAATAAAATGCATATCTTGGAGTTTCTGGGAATATTATCTGAAGCCCTCTTCATTCTGGATGACCTTTACATAACTGGTAAGTCTTAAAAATACTGTATATTTCATTAAAACAGAGATTTATCACACGCAGTTATTTTGTTTTGTTTTGTTTTATGTTAATCATTTCTAAGATAGTCCTTGTTGTTGGTTTTAATATTAAGATATTTATGTTTTTTCTCAAACTGGAAGGCGTCATTAGCTTTTACTTTGATTTATTTATGGCAATACAAAGAGAAACGAATTTCAATAATATCGCTTAGGAAAAACTTTTAAAAGATTTTACTATCGCTTTAGCCTGAATTCCCTTTGTTCCCTTCTACTAAGTAATAAGAATAGTTTTGCTAAATTTAATCTCGGTTAACATGAAGTATATAAAAAGTAATCTTTGTAAACATGTAAAACACATTGGATATTTTATAACTAGTTTTCACTACAGATTACATTGAATACTTGTTTTTGTTTCCGTCTTTCTGCCATTTGTAAATATTAATTTCAAATTATACTGACTTTGTTATTGCTTCTGTATGTTATGTTCTATTCTATTGTTATTGTTTCTGTATATTTTTACTTTCTCTACACATGCTATGTACATAGTGTATAGAGAAGGTATTGTATTGCACCCAAAAATTCGATACCGAGATTTCACCGGAAATACGTTTTTGGAAAAAGGTCCGTTTGTGTGTGTGTGTGTGTGTGTGTGTGTCTGTGTGTCTGTGGACTGCATAGCTCAAAAACGAAAAGACCGTTAAATACCAAACTTGGTATTTAAGTTTGTAATCTTCCAAGGATGAGACACAAAGATTATAAAGAAAATCCCCCCAACCCCAACTACCCTTTACATGGAACTTTTTTCGAAAATTTTGATTTTTTTCAAAAGTGGCTCTAACAATTTTAATTAAAATGTCGTATATTAAAGATATTTACCTGACAAATAATATGTATATCTTGAATTTTCTGGGAATAGCCTCTGAAGACTACTTTATTCTGGAGGGATTTTGCATAACTGCTAAACCGTAAGAAATAGACAAAAACTCACCACACAAAAAATGTAGAACACATTAAAACACACAATTTATGTTATATACATTTTTTCTAGTAGTTGATCGTTTTTTAGATATTCCTTGTTTTTGGTTTCTGCTTTGAAAAACTTGTACTTTTCTCATACAGGAATTTATCAACTCATGTCCATAGAAACAAAGGAACTTCAGTCACCTAATAATCAGCTTTGACTTCACTTTTACCTTGATACTTCCATATTTCGCTTCTACTTACAAGGAAGTAAGTAATAAGACTATTTCTGCTATTTTTTTCTGGATTAGCTTGAAGTAAATAGAAGAATTAGCTTATTAACAATAATTTGTTACACAGAAGTAGAGAATGGAACACATCAGATTTTTAATTTGATGATTTTATCCTGTTGCAAAATGGTATTTTAAGTGCATAAAATAGTTAATATCCATACCTTTTTTTTTTACGCCACGATATTATAGAGTATTATTCCATCCTGTTACTGGTGTTCTATTTGGAGAATTTCACAAATATTGTTGTTAATTTAAGTGCGGCCTGCAATCATGGTTATGGCTTCTAATGTGGCCCTGAAGCGATTACAGGTTGGAAACCCCTGCTCTACTTCGTAAAAGGACAAATCGGTCAACTACCGTCAGGCAACTCGTCTTTATTCGGCTGTAAACTATGTGCAGCTTTCGCCATTAGAGTGGTTCACCCGCTAGGGAACATATGACTGTAGCTCAGACTTTACAAAATCCTAAATTGAAGATCTGATCTGATTTTTCTGGTTATGAGCTAATAAATTGCTTATAACTGTTTTAAATTAGGCTTCGTTGGTTATAATCTTTGATGTGAAAATTAAAGCCATTAACTATGCCAGCAATACCAATAATAAAAAAACTCATTGCAGTGTGTTTTGTCCATTTTATTCATTTTATTAAAGCTATTGAACTGAGGACAAAGCTAGCATTCCTATCTAATTTATCGCCAAACAAAATACCAAGGTGTTAGTTTTTTCTGGACTATTATTCTGTTACTCTGAAGCCTATAGCAAAGATTTTCACGCAATTTCTCCCATTCCTTACTACCTTTTACAAGACGTTTTTACCCTTATTTGTTATTTTATAAAATATCATGATTAGGATATAATAAAGAATAAATCCCATATTCTGAACTTCTTACAATAAGCATGTTAGATCCTTTTCGATTTGATGAATTTTGTATAGTTCTCTACAACTAGGAAACAGCAAGAGATAAACAAAGCACTTAATAGGAAAAATAAGATTTTCAGAATTCGTTTGTTTTCGCTGAAATAATGCAAAGAGAATCCAATATCAAGAGCTGATTGGGAGCCACTCTCTTTAGTAGGAGGTAGGGTGTCTGTCAACTATTCAAGAGGTCCCGAGTTCGAATCTCGATTAGGGTAGGATACTCGTTCATTTGAGCACCATTTTACCGATGTCATTCATATATAACTCAGCAGTTTAAAGAACGTTAACCAACTGCCCCGCTCCCCTCCCCCCCACAAAAAGCTGGTTTTGAAATATGTGACTGTCATTTTCACCTCCTGTATTCTTGTAAAACAAAATCTACATTGTTCCATTTATATAGCCCCCTTTAACTTATACGAGTGTTAGCATTGAGTGTTTTGACTTGAAACACAACCGATAGTGGTGGTGTTACTCGTTGAACCAGGTTTTGAAAAACGTGGAAAACTAAAAAATACGAATTTATTAGTATTTTATTCAGTATTGTAATTGTATTTCTTCGTAAATTTTATACATTGTATCTTGATCAGTGCCAAATGTTTCGGGGGCGCTCTTCTAACAACAAAACAATAAAAAAGTTCATAAGAACATGGATGGTGTGAACATCATTTATTGCTTACTTATAGGCCGAAGTTGAGAAATTGTTTAAATTGGCTTCTCTCGCTTCGATGCATGTCTAAGTATGCGTTCCAAGGCGGATACGCTCTCTTATACTGTTATAGGTCGCGCGCCAGTTCCTGATGAATGACATTTTTAAATGAAAGGTTCTTTGCGAGTCACTTACTCACATTTACTGGAGCATTGGAACACAGAAGCAGGAACGGCAGTCAGATGTTGTGTACGTTATTCTCATGCAGTAGTACAGTCACTACAAAGCAAATACCACACTTCCAATGATGTCATTTACATGTATTCACTCTCATATTTGATTACTGCTTACACTACACATTACACTTAATTTTCTTGTATTTCTTCTATTCACATATCTTCTTCTGAATTTCTGTCATTTTCATTAATGGCATCTGTCGTTAAAACACTGGTAATAGCATAAACCTGTAGCGTACAACTTTGTAATCAACTGTACGGTGTATTCTCGAAAGCAATCATGCAATCATGAGGAATCAGAGCTGTTTATTATTGTAGCATAAGGTATTTGCCGACATGTTTATCAAGTTCGCTGTATCTTCGCTAAAGATCACTCGTCTAGAAGTAATGGGCAGCCTGTAATATCCGGTATGGAATCGCATAAACCAAATAGGGACTTTGAATGTCCCCAGACGAATTCAAATCAGAACATCGAGCAGGGTATACAATTAATCCCACTTGACCAAAACATCTATGCAGAAATGTGTGATTCAAGAAATTACGTCTATCCGACTGAAATGAACTGACGCACCAATAAGTAAAGCCCACATTCTTTTGATGACGCCGAGAAATACATACATCATCAATTAAATGATGCAACTTATTTGTAAGAAACTGTAGATATGTCTCTGCATTTAGCCACGGAGAAAAAAAAAAATAAGGGCCAATAAGTCCAACTTATGAGTCCATCCCAAACGTTTAGGCAGAACTTTTGTCCCGCTGTTCTTAATACTGGTTTTAAACGAGTCACTTATGAGTATTATGCACATTGAACATATCTTGAGTAAATGGCCTCATTAGTGAACAAATTGAGTACTAAGGAATTCATATACATGCACATTACCGTAACATACGCTGGCAGAAGATTTCTCTTGGTTCAGAATCCGCCACATTTAATCCTTGCATCGTTGAGGGTGACACGGGTATAAAAGATCATCATCCAAAATTCTCCAAATAGTCATGTGACTAACGCCTTCCCTTACTGCAATGCGTCTTCTGGTCAGACGGAGGAGCCAGGAGCCAGGACGGGTGTGCACCTACCTCAAGAAGATGCGTTCTTCACGGTTTCATACCTCTCTTGGTCTCCCAAACGCGAAACATACTCTCAATCCCTCTATTTTTCTTAAGCGTTGGTGAATTCTTGAAAATGCTCGTGAACAAAGTGATTGCCTCTTGGGGTACTTTTCTTCATAAAACTCACGTCCTCGTGCTGCATCCGCATCCGCGTGTCTGTCTGTCTGTCTGTCTGTCTGTCTGTCTGTCTGTCTGTCTGTCTGCGTGTGTGTGCTCATGGGTAGCATGGCTCAAAAACGAAAAGCCCGTTAAATACCAAACTTGATATTTAAGTTCAATATATCCCGAGGATGCGAGAATCTCAAGGAACACCCTCCCCACTCTCAACTACCCTTTACATGAAAAAAAATTCGAAAATTATGATTTTCTCAAAAATGAATCTAAAGATTTTGATTAAAATATCTTATATTTAAGATATTAACATGACAAATAAAATGGATATCTTGAATTTTATGGGAATAGGCTCTAAAGTCCTCTGTATTTATTTTTTTTAATAAATTTTGAACTAGTAAACTGTAAGAGATAGACAAAAATCTACTCCACAAAAACTGTAGAGCTCCTTAAAACACATAATTTATGTCATATACATTCTTTTCCTTGAGTTGGCCGTTTTCGAAATATTCTTTGTTATTGGCTTCAGTTTTAAAGTACTTACTTTTCCCATACAGAGCTTATCAATTCCTGACAACGCAAAGAAATGGATTTCAATCCCATATCAACCACATTTTAAAACATGTGACTGTCGGTTTAGCCCAGTGTATTCCCTTCTACTTATAAGGAACTAAGTAATACAGCAGTTTTTGCTAGAGCTAGACCGTTTAGCATGAAGTGGATAGAACAGTAAGCTTATTAATAATAATTTGTTATAGAGATGTACAGAAAGCCATGTGAATGGAACATATCAGATTGTTTTACTTTATTTTCTTTCGTATATATGTACATAATGAATAGAAAAGGTATTGCATTCCACATAAAATTCGATACCGAGATGTCATTGGAAATGTATGTTTTGGTACCAACTGAATCCAGAAAAGCATTTAGAAACATGTCCGTATGTTTGTGTGTGTATATGTGTGTGTGTGTGTGTGTGTGTGTGTGTGTGTGTGTGTGTGTGTGTGTCTCTGTCTGTGAACAGCATAGCTCAAAAACGAAAAGTTTGTTAAATACTAAACTTGGTATTTAAATTCAGTATCTTCCATGGATAGGACACAAAGATTTTCAAGAAAATCCCCCACCCCCAACTACCCTTTACTTGGAACATTTTTCAAAAATTTTGATTTCCCAGAATACATCACATTTGTTTATTTTATTTGTTTATTTATTTGTTTTTTATTTTTGTTTTTGTTTTGTTTTTTGTAAAGTTAGCCATTTACAGATATTCGTTGTTATCGGTTTCAGTTTTAAACTACATAAACTTTTCTCAAGTGCGAATTCAACTTTCATTCCATTTTGTTTTTCTCTCCCGGGAATTCAGAAAAGAACCGAATTTCTATTGTTTCACATACCGTTGAGCTATTTAAGTATTTGACTATCGGTATAGCCAAGTGTATTCCCTCATTTTCCTTCTACCTTCAAGGAAGTAAGTATAAGGCCATTTCTGCTAATGCTTAACTCGATTATCATGACATAAATAAAAGAATAATCTTTTGTAAGGAAAGTTTGTGTGCAGAACAACTTGAGAAGGCATGTGAAGGAAACACATTAGATAAATTTATTATTTATTTATTTATTATTATTATTATTATTTTATTATTATACATTTTAAAAAGATAACTGCTGTTAAGTTTTAACCAAAGATTGGTATAATAAAAAAAATCCTATCTCCCTGAAAAACAAATTGATACAAATTGATTAGTGAACGTACTCGCTGTAAAAATGCAGTGTAACAAAATTATTAGTTTTCCAGAATGTTGCAGATTTAGCATAGACAGAACATGGTTTTTAATCTTCCCTAAAGACTCTCACATACATCTCAAATCCATTCTTCCAGATTCTATCAGGTGTATGGAATGATTCTGATGAAAGAACATTCCCAGCACCGCTTGGGAGCTCTGAGTTAAGAAGCTGGAGCGCTGAGCTCTGGAATGCAGAGGTAGTAATGAGTATGAGGTTATTAAGACCAAAGGCTATCATGTTTTAAAGGAGGCAGTAAACAAAAAACAAAAAAAAAAACATGAGATTTGGAATACTGGTTAGTATATGGAGTTGTGAAAATATATCATGATGGGGTGAGAAATTCAAATAATTGGCATCACAAAAGATTATTTCTGACAGCCATTTTTAAAACGTCTGTATTCGGTGATATCTCGATATTCAGTTTTGAGCCGAATGTAATATTTTCTGTAAAGAATGAAGAAAGTAACCAGGGTGTTATATTAGAAATAGTTGTCATTCCCTACAGTGATGAAGTCAAGCATGTGGCAGAACAGTCGGCAAGAAACAGGAAGGAAACACTAGGGAAGACATAAGTGACGACACAGTCCCTCGAGGCAAAGTCAGGATGGGGCACTTCTCCCTCTTCAGCTTACTTGCAAGGGGAATGTCGACCTTGCTGAGGGGTGATTCGCTTGGATTACAATGATTGTTTCTCTTGGTTCTTTGTTTCTGTTTTTCTTTTCTTACGAATGCCCTCAGACTACCGCAGAGTATTCACCTCTTTCCCACATCGATATAATCAAGAGAAGACGATGTGCGCTTCATTCTCTCGGTCGTGCATATTGGTTGTCCAAAATAGCAGTCCAAGTTATCAGCAAGTTTCGTCTGCGCTTTTGTTTTAAGGTTATTGTAAAATATAGCGCTATATGGCTGTGCGTTGTTGCATGAATGAACTAAACATGGTGCGAACGTTTCATTATGCAAAAGAGTGGAGAAACACATGCGATCAATAAGGACGGGTGAGTTGTATGTATACAAGTATGTTCAAACTTTTTATTTTTCCAGGCAAGATGCTGTACCGATTTGTGACTGCTACACAGTGGTGGTGGTGGTGGTGGTGGTGGCGATGGTGATGGTGGTGATAGTGATGGTGGTGGTCGTGGTGGTGATGGTGGTCGCGGTGATGGTGGTGGTGATGATGGTGGTCGTGGCGATGGTGATGGTGGTGATGATGGTGGTGCTGATGTTGGTGGTAATGGTGGTGGTGGCGATGGTGATGGTGGTGGTGTTGATGCTGGTGGTGTTGGTGGTAATGGTGGTGGCGATGTGATGGTGGTGATAGTGATGGTAGTGGTCATGGTGGTGATGATGATGATGGTCGTGGTGATGGTGGTGATGATGATGGTGGTCGTGGTGATGGTGATGCTGGTGGTCGTGGTGATGGTGGTCGTGGTGATGATGGTGGTTGTTGTGGTGGTGATAGTGATGGTAGTGGTGGTCGTGGTGATGATGGTGGCCGTGGTGATGGTGGCCGTGGTGATGGTGGTGATGATGGTGGTCGTGGTGATGGTGGTGGTTGTGGTGATGGCGGTGGTGATGGTGGTCGTGGTGATGATGGTGGTCGTGGTGATGGTGGTGGTCGTGGTGATGGTAGTGATGATGGTCGTGGTGATGGTGGCCGTGGTGATGTTGGTGGTCGTGGTGATGCTGGTGGCCGTGGTAGTGGTCGTGGTTATGGTGGTGGTGGCGGCGGCGGCGACTCCAAATTGTAACACAAGGCCAAAGATGACATTCTCTAATTGTGTATCATTGAAGTGGAGGTGTTGGTAGTGGTGGTGGCGGTAGTGGTGATATTTATGATATACTTTCTGCCCTCACTGAAATCTATTTGTTCAGAGTGAATGAGTTACGTCAACAAAGGGCTGAGGTAAAAGGGCTGAAGGCGGTTGGTACGGCGAGGCGAGGAAACCATTTCAAACGTAAACAGAAAATACCAATTTTTTCTAGAAAATAAGAATTTTGAAATTAAGAGATGTTAACATTATTAGGGATACGTTAAAATTATTAAGGAGACTGAATTTGGATTATTTACGGTTTTATTGAAGCTAGTGTTATTCCATATATGGCGGGGTAAGCCCAGGTAATGCCTTTGTGGTATAGGGTTATTAAGTACCCAAGGTTGCGGGTTCAAACCCGGAGGAGGGTGCAAAAATCCTTCGGAAAGGAAGTATAACCGTTGATCCCGTGTTCCTTATTTACGGCAAATAAAATAACCTCAAGCCTGATAAGCAGGCATCTAAGTAAAATTAACGCCAAAAATAGAACGGGACACAGAACCAGAGTAGTTAAAGAGCGTCCATAAATAAAACTTCATATTTGATAATTAGAGAATGATAAAATATGAAGTAGCATTTTAAAAACATGAAAATATTACGAAAATGCTACAATATTTAAAATATAGATTCATTTAAACCCAGTAGTTTATCGTAAATCTTATATCTCATACTTTAAGGATTAGCAAGTTTTATTTATTTTAAAAATAGATTTTCTAGATTTGTTATTTAACAATAAAATGCAAAATTAAATACAACAAATTACATGGCGTTTATAGATTTAAATCAGTAATGCCCTCAAACTAATAAAACAGATAAATAAGTTGCTGATTGCTTTGCCGTTGCTTAATATTACAATATGCCACTAAAATCATCCGTCAGCGAAAATAATTATTTTTCAAGAGGACAACTTTTAATTTCGCATGTGTTAAAAGCTAAAACTCTTAACTTCGGAAATACAAAATATATAAGGTATTTTTTTTTTCACGCGCATCGAAGTCTACACGTTGCAAAACATAAAAGCACTTGTTTCCATAGTGTAAACAAGCATAGTTTAGACAGTGAGATTTCATATTTTACCTGTCTAGTGAGAATTCATAAAAGCGTACACTATCATTGCTAAGACGATGTAATAAAATATCGTAGCCATTTTCTGTTTGTAAACCGATTTGATAAATTAGAAACAAATAAAATCGCATGTGTATTTGATTTGTTTCGCAATTTCTTATACAACTTCAACTTGACAGCAGTTAAAGTCCCCTTTGCTCAACTCATAAGGCAATCATTAACCTGTTTCAAACTGGCCTTGCCATCCTATTTCTTCAGGCAGTGACAAAATGTTGGACAACCGCGTTACAACTTATTAACGTCCCAGGGCGGGACCAACGGATCATTTACTTCCTTGGTGACTTCCCCTACAAGAAATGTGGTGTTATAAAAACGCGTCGAGGGCACAAATGAAGAAGTTGTCGTTCCAACTGTACACTTCATATCAGCTGGTGGCAACAGCTGTTCTCAGCGACTGTCATAAACTAAGAACGGTTCTCCGGCTATATTGACGTCCTTCCAGCAGGGGAAGATAAATGTGAATTTGTTGAAAAGGAGAGCAAGAGGGCGGAAAGGAAACCAGAGTTTTATTTTCTTTAGGAGAGGAAAAAAAACAGCAAAAATTAATTAAAGCGTTTTCTTATTAAATTTTCTATTCTCACAAGAATACTCTTTAGACATCTCTGGGCAGCATTGTAATTCAATACAAAATTGCTGAGTTGTATGTCTTGAAGTTGGTTTGTATGTAAGTTAGAACACGTATATGTCACAAAATATGACAAAAAAAAAAATCTGATGTGTTCTATTCGCATGACTTTCTCTACAACTCTGCAATAAATTATTGTTAAAAAGCTTATGCTTCTATTTACCTCCTGCTAATCGAGAAAAAATTAGCAGAAATAGTCTTATTGCTTGCTTCCTTGTAAGAAGAAGCGAAATAAGGGAGTACCACAGGTTATGATGGTCAATAGCTGGTTGTTTGTATGGACACGAGTTCACAAAGGTCTGTATGAGAAAATATGTTTTTTTATAGCTGAAACCAAAAACAAAGAATATCTCAAAAACAATCAACTCTGCCAAAAAAAAAATGTATATAACATAAATTGTGTGTTTTAAAGTGTTCTACATTTGTTGTGTGGTAAGCTTTTGTCCATCCCTTGCGGTTTAGAAGTTATGCAAAATTCCGTAAAATTGACCCAGAATAAAGTAGTCTTCAGAGGCTATTCCCAGAAAATTCAAAATATACATTTTATATGTCAGGTAAATATCTCTAATATACGATATTTTAATCAAAATCGTTAGAGCTATTTTAAAGAAAATCAAAATTTTCGAAAAAAGTTCCATGTAAAGGGTAGTTTGGGGTGGGGGGATTTTTCTCAAAATCTTCGTGTCGCGTCCCTGGAAGATACTAAACTTAAATACCAAGTTTGGTATTTTACCGACTTTTCGTTTTTGAGTTATCATGTTCACAGACACACGGACACACTGACACACGGACACACTGACACACGGACCTTTTTCTAAAAATACTTTTTTTTTGGATACAGGGGACCCTAAAACATATATTTCCGGTGAAATCTCGGTATCGAATTTTTTGGTGGAGTGCAATAACTTTTCTATACACTATGTACATAGTGCGTATAGAGAAAGTAACTAGACACAAAAATGTAAAATAAATTAGAAATCTGGTATGTAACTGTTTAAACTAGATAATTGCTAAAATAATTCTTAAAATGCTGAAATAAAGACAAAAATTGAGAGTTCTGGTGTCAAAGATGTTAATTTTATAGATCAGGGTGATTTATATGTTATTTTTACTTTCTCTATACGTATTATGTACATAGTGTATAGAGAAGGTATTGCATTGTACCCAAAAATTTGGTACCCAGATTTCACCGGAAATACATGTTTTGAGACCACCTTAATCCAAAAAAAGCATTTTTAGAAAAATGTCCGGTGTGTGTCTGTCTGTCTGTCTGAGTGTATGTGTGTGTCTTTTTAACAAAAATGTGTTGCAGAGATATAGAGAAAGTAATGTAAATGTTTACTCATATTTTTTTAATTTTATTTTATTTGTTCTCATTTCTACGGAATTATATCATAAAAATACCTGTGTCTGGGCTTTCTCTCCTATAGGTTCAAATTATTTAAAAATTAGAATCAAATATAATCCCTTGCATATATCGATGTTTAAGAAGTGTTAAGTGACAGAACATAGAATAAATAACTTACCGTTTTTATTTCTTCAGCTTTTTTCTTGCAGTCACCCATCATTAGGGAAAAATATAAAACTAAACTGCGCCTGATTTTCTCTTTGTTACATGAAAACTTGAGTGTAAGCTATATTTAGTGCAGTTTTACGCAAAGATACTTGCAGCCGTGTAGCGGGCAAGGTTCAAAATCAACGCCTGCATAGTACCAGCAGGTGATCGTTGAGGGAAGACAGAAAGACAGACCCAAATTCAGCCACTACACTTTACCCGCGAATGGTGGCGCTATAGGAGGGACACGGTAATATCACTTTTGTTTGCGATATGGCTTCAAGTATGAAACTGCTAATCTGCGACATCAATTTGGTAATGTCTCTTGTAAGATCAAAAAGAAGTTTTGATTCCTAGCACTAAATATATTTTTGTTTCTGGTTAGCTTTCCAAGTTTAAGCTGCTATCGATATTGAATCATTTGAATGAATAACATACCATGGGTTTGGATGAGGTTCCCTTCATTAATTGATGAATGACTTTTTTTTTTTTTTTTTTTTAGGTTGTTGTCCTTATGTAATAATAAAATGCAAAATGGAATACAACACATGACATGGAGTTTACAGATTTTATTGTGAAACCCTTAAACTTAGGCGAAAAAAAAAATTACTGATTGCTTTGTCCTTGCTTGATATTAATTACAGCGTCCTATTAAGAGCATCGGTTTGTGAAAATAAAAATTATTTAAGAAGAGCGCGAGTTTAATTTCGCAAATGCCTTCGTATAAAGGAAATAGGAATTTTCTAAAGTGCATCTGGTTTTTTAAAAAGAGTGGTGTGGGTTTTTCCAGACGTGTTTCCAGGAAAGAATCGGTTTGGTTTCCTAAACGTGAAAAAAAATGTGATACAATAAACTTCCCGAATAGGATTCTGGAAAGCCTGATTCCTTGCTAACGGAAATAATTTCAAAAGCGAAAAACGTAAATCTTTAAAATATAAAAATATACTATCTAATATTTTCACAAACTATAAAAATTGTAGTAGTGTTAAAATGTTATGAAGCATGAAATGTTAGTAGTCAATGGTTGCTGTTAAGTGATATAATTCTATAGCCAGCAGTAAAACAAAAGAGAAATGACACGGTTGAGGGCTTCCCGTTTGAGAAAATTTCTTTAAAATTAAAATCAATATAAAAGAGACTGTTTCGGATATGTTTAGCTCTGCAAAACACTATATATGACATTAATTATGAGAATAAAATTTATTATATTTTTTTTAATTCAGAATATAAATTTTATTTGGCATGTTAATATTCTTAATATACGATATTTTAGTCAGTCATTAGAGACATATTTTTTTAGAAAATTAGAACATTTGAAAAATGTTCCATATAAGGTGTAGTAAGGTGGGTTTTTTTTTTTTTTGTTTTTTTTTTTTGTTTTTTTGAACTGAAAATGTTTGTGTTGCATTCGAATTTAAATTTCAAGCTTCGTATTTAACGCACTTCTCGTTTTTGAGTTATGCTGTTCACACACACGCGCGCGCGGATCTTTTTCTAAAAATGTTGTCTTTATATTCATTCAGAAGCCTCAAAACATGTATTTCTGCTGAAATCATCGTATCGAACTTTTCGGAGGAATACAAAATATTCCCTATCTACGATGTACATACGTGCCAGAGAAAGTAAAAATGTCTGTTTCCATAATGATAGCAAGCTCGGTTTAGAATATGAAGTGTCATATCTTGCCAGTCTCATGACCGTGTGAAATTCTGACACAGCATGAACTGTACTGTACTTGAGTTTATTGTCATGTCCGATGAGGTGATTGTTCAACCGTGAACCACAAGTAGTTGGTGCCCGCTGTACCATGCCTATTGTATCTCGGTCGGCAAATCCCTCCTGTGCACATACGATTCGCTCCCTTAGCGCGCAATCGTTATGAAACGCGATGTCGAGTCCAATTTGCTAATTGGTTGTGTTTTGGGTGAACGGGATAGCAAGCACGTGGGCACGCTAACGACTCTCATTCGAACACATTTAGGTCTCCAAATTACATCAGCACGTACGTTAGAAACAGCAAATTGATCACTCATTAGCTAATGTTATTACGCCATAATTATAACGGTATCACATATCCTTGGATGTTACTTAATGATTACATCTCCTGTGCTAACAGTCCACTGTAATGTTGTTCAGAACACCCAGCATGTAACGTTGCAGAAGTTCCTTAAGGAAGATATACAGGGTGATCAAAAAGCATGGAATATTGCTTATAAATGTATAATTTGAAACGGTAACATTCAAAAGAATAGCCAATTACGGGAATATTAATTATTTATATAATATTTGTGTGTTCCCATGTATCATGTATAAACGTCTGTTTCAAGAAGTCTTTAGGAATACAGGATTTGACGAACAGAGGGTTGAAGCCAGGCAGAATCTCTTTGTTTAAGCTAAGGGAAAGTGTTTCCAACGTCAACTAGGATCTCCCCTACCCCCGAAATTGCATTGTAATATTTTAAGCATTCAGGAAAGAGGTGTATGTTTGCTACCTGGACAGAAGGTATGAGGACAAAAAGGAGTTGAGATGTGAGGTGCAAGAGTCCGGTTGGATATACAAGAGTGAATGTGCTGGTGTCCCGCAGCAATAACATAAATTCTAACCTTGGAAATATTGTCAGCTCAGTGCTTGTAACAATAATTATGTTACACGACGACGAACGCTATTTTCTGTAAAATAAAGCACTATATGTAACCGTTCTGTGTTATGTGTTATTTTGAGTGTATTTAATGTGTATTCCCATTTGGTCCCCCGCTGGGTGAGTCGAAAAACATGCTTTACAATTGACTCCGAACCAAACTTCCTGAGTAGCCGAGGGCAACAAGTGTATCAGTGGCGGACTGTAACGTAAACCAGATACGTCACTCTGAGGACTTGTGATCTAACGTGTACACACACATACACATACACACAGTATGTCGCAAATTCTATACTAAGCATTTCCAAAGGTAACACTTCCGAGATACCGACATCAGAACTCGTTTCTATTACTTCTATTACTTCCAGTCAAGGTGGTGAGTCACACATACTGCCAACGGTAGCGAATGTGCTGTTTTAAACAGCTGTCAGCTTCGAAACGCGGGCAATATCATGAACTGCAAACGGAATCACTTCCACTGTAAAGTTATGCAAACATAAAATATTGTAAAGAAAGAAGTTTGGGGTTGTTTCAATCATTGTCTAATTTTCCAATTTACTATTATTTACCTCACATTTAATGGCAATGTTTGGCTTCACATACACTTGAGAGCAAAGTTTTGAGAAACGTATGAATTATGTTAAAGACAAGCTTCGCAGTAGACTATGCACAATCATTTGGTTCATTTATTTAGGCCGGGTTTATCATTCTTACAGCAGATATTGATGGACTCGTCCAAAATAAAACATATCGTCGAGAAAAAAAAACTCTAGATACAGATGAGGAAGGCCTTGTGTTTACATTCGTTTCCATTGCGTCGCATAATGACATGCTCCAATGCTTCACCCTTCCCCTCTGCTCCTTTAATTTGGATATACCTGCTTATGCATTTCCTAAAAGCGTTAAATTCTGTAATTTACGCCGCGTCTCATCTATGCACGTCGGAAAGGAATTAAAGAGGAAAGGTAAGGAGAAACGAATTCAAAAACCACCAATAGTATTATTTTCATGTATTTTAAGATATGCACTCCTATATGAATTTGCATAGAGCATTGGCATCAGTTGGGAAAAAAATACATTAAGATCATAAATATGATTAATTTACACTAAACATAAACAGAATAAAAATTAATATACATAGCGTACTGAACAGTTCTTAACCTCCTAAAGCACTTAACATCTAGTTTCCATTCTGAAGAAATGTACACACTTGCTTATTCCCCGTGCCCTTTTCTCTCTCTTCCTCTCTCTCTCAGCTGTGATGACCAGCTGTAAAATTTGCAAAAGCCACATAATGTAAAACATCTTATTCAAGTTCATACCTGTTACTACACTCAATGATGGTGCTATTTTGGCCAGTTATTAAAATTCTAGATTGCATAATTACTTATTATTCTACTACTCAAAGTGAGCCCCATGATACATTTTTTAACTATTCATATAAATAACTCAAATTTTACAGCAAATGAGATTACAAATAGATCCATATATTAAAAAATCTGATGTGTTCCATTCACATGACTTTCTCTACTTCTCTGCAACAAATTATTCTATTTACTTCATCTAATCAAGAAAAAATTAGCAGAAATAGTCTTATTACTTGCTTCTTTGTTAGTAGAAGTGAAATAAGGGGGTACCTAAGGTTAAAGTGATAGTCAAAAGCTGGTTGCTATGTAACTGAAGTTCCTTCGTTTGTATGGACACGAATTCACAAAGTCCTGTATGAGAAAAGTATAAGTTTTTTAAAGGTGAAACGAAAAACAAGGAATATCTCAAAAACAATCAACTCCACAAAAAAATGAATATAACATTTATTATAGGTTTTAAGGTCCTCTACTTTTGTTGTGTGGTAAATTTTTGTCCATCTCTTATGGTTCAGCAGTTATGCAAAATTCCGTAAAATTGACCCAGAATAAAGTAGTCTTCAGAGGCTATTCCCACAAAATTCAAAATATATATTTTATTTGTCAGCTAGATATCTTTAATATACCATATTTTAATCAAAATCGTTAGAAACATTTTTTAGAAAATCAAAATTTTCAAAAAAAGTTCCATGTAAAGCGTAGTTTGGGTTGGGGGGATTTTTCTCAAAATCTTCGTGTCGTATCCCTGGAAGATACTTAACTTAAATACTAAGTTTGGTATTATACCGACTTTTCGTTTTTGAGTTATCGTGTTCACAGACCCATGGACACAGACACACGGACACACACACGGACCTTTATCTGGAAATACTTTTTACTTTCTCCATACGCACTATGTACATAGTGTATAGAGAAAGTATTGCACTCCACCAAAAATACGATACGGAGTTTTCAACGGAAATATATGTTTTAGGGTCCCCAATATCCAAAAAAAAGCATTTTCACAAAAAGGTCCGTGTGTGTCCGTGTGTGTGTGTGTGTGTGTCCGTGTGTCCATGTGTCTGTGAACACGATAACTCAAAAACGAAAAGTAGGTAAAATACCAAACTTGGTATTTAAGTTTAGTATCTTCCAGGGATGCTACACGAAGATTTTGAGAAAAATCCCCCCAACCCCCAACTACCCTTTACATGGAACTTTTTTCGAAAATTTTGATTTTCTCAAAAATGGCTCTAACGATTTTGATTAAAATTTTGGATACTAAACATATTTACCTGACAAATGAAATGTATATCTTGAATTTTCTGGGAATAGCCTCTGAAGAGTAGTTTATTCTGGATGAATTTTACTAAATTTTGAATGACTGCTAAACCGTAAGAGATGGACAAAAACTTACTACACAAAAAATGTAGAGCACGTAAAAACACACAATTTATGTTATATAAATTTCTTTCGTGGAGTTCGTCGTTTTTGAGACATTCCTTATTTTTGGTTTCTGCTATGAAAAGCTTATATTTTTCTCATACAGCAACTTGTGAACTCCGATCCATATAAACAAAGGAACTTCATTGACATATCAACCAGCTTTTGACTATCACTTTAACCTATGCTAGTCCCTTATTTCGCTTCTACTTACAAGGAAGCAAGTAATAGGACTATTTCTGCTATTTTTTTCTGATTAGCATAAAGTAAATAGAAGCGTAAGCTTTTTAAGAAAAATTTATTGCAGGGATATAAAGAAAGTCATGTGAATGGTACACATCAGATTTTTTTCAGTTATGCTGTTTAAACACACACACACACACACACACACACACACACACACACACACATATGGAATATTTTCCAAAAGTACTTCTTTTGGGTATAGTGATCCCCAAACATATATTTTCGGTGTTCGTATGTGTTCTACTTCATGCAAAAAGAAATTCACCTTTGAAGAGATATTATCATAATAAGTGCTAAAAGTGGAATACAGGTTAATGAAGTCGAATGTTTAAAAAGCTAGTCAGGATAGACTGATTTCAAATTTCTCTTTTGAATGACAATCATAACGAAGGTCTAAGTATTCTTCAGAGCATTATGAAGTTTTTTAATTATTCTTACTAATAACAAAGAATATGGTGGAAATAATTAAAAAAGGTTACAAAGATGTAATTTTAAATAAACTCCACCCTATAACATGATATGCATTTTTAGTTTAGTGTGTTTTTTCTTCAATTATTTAGGAATAAGCACCTATACACAGCTCTACGAATTTTATTCCAAATATTCAAAAATTTTACTAGCCACAGAAATTGTTTTAATCAATTGCTTTTTAAACAAAACGATTGTCTATCCAAAGGATATTTTATGGCGGAGATTTTCTCTATCATCTTGTGCTTACTTGCAAGATGCTGTATTGAATACCATCTTTAATATTTGTTATTCCACAACCGTATAGTGTATAGAGAATGTACTGCACTCCACCAAAAAGTTCGATACCGAGATTTCACCGGAAATATATGTTTTAGGGTCCCCTATATCTAAAAAAAGTATTTTGGGAAAAAGGTCCGTGTGTGTGTGTGTGTGTGTGTGTGTGTGTGTGTGTGTGTGTGTGTGTGTCCGTGTGTCTATGAACACGATAACTCAAAAACGAAAAGTAGGTAAAATACCAAACTTGGTACTTAAGTTTAGTATCTTCCAGAGATGCGACAGGAAGATTTTGAGAAAAAAACCCCCACCCCCAACTACCCTTTACATGGAACTTTTTTCGAAAATTTTGATTTTCTCAAAAATGGCTCTAACGATTTTGATTAAAATTTCGTATATTAAAGATATTTACCTGACAAATAAAATGTATATCTTGAATTTTCTGGGAATAGCCTCTGAAGAGTAGTTTATTCTGGATGAATTTTACTAAATTTTGAATAACTGCTAAACCTTAAAAGATAGACAAAAACTTACTCCACAAAAAATGCAGAGCACGTTACAAGACACAATTTATGTTATATACTTTTTTTCGTGGAGTTCGTCGTTTTTGTGACATTTCTCATACAGGAATTTGTCAATTGCTGTCCATACAAACAAAGGAACTTCAGTGACATAGCAACCAGCTTTTGATTATCACTTTAACCTATGGTACTCCCTTATTTCACCTCTACTTACAAGGAAGCAAGTAATGTTGCTATTTCTGCTAATGTTTTACTGATTAGCATGAAGTTAATAGGAGTATAAGCTTTTTAAGAATAATTTGTTGCAGGGATATAGAGAAAGTCATGTGAATGGTACACATCAGATTTTTACTTTCTCTATACTCACTATGTACATAGTGAATAGAGAATGTATTGCACTCCACCAAAAAATTCGATAACGGGATTTCACCGGAAATATATGTTTTAGGGTCCCCTGTATCCAAAAAAAAGTATTTTCAGAAAAAGGTCCGTGTGTGTCCGTGTGTCCGTATGTCAATGTGTCTGTATGTCTGTGAACACGATAACTCAAAAACGAAAAGTAGGTAAAATACCAAACTTGGTATTTAAATTTAATATCTTCCAGGGATGCGACACGAAGATTTTGAGAAAAATCCCCCCACCCCAAACTACCCTTTATATGGAACTTTTTTCGAAAATTTTGATTTTCTAAACAATGGCTCAAACGATTTTGATTAAAATATCGTATATCAAAGTGATTTACCTGACAAATAAAATGTATATTTTGAATTTTCTGGGAATAGCCTCTGAAGACTACTTTATTCTGGATGAATTTTTCATAACTACTAAACCGTAAGAGATAGACAAAAACTTAAAACACAAAAAATGTAGAGCACGTTAAAACACACAATTTATGTTATATACAGTTTTTTCGTGGAGTTGGTCGTTTTTGAGATATTCCTTTTTCTTGGTTTCAGCTTTGAAAAACAACTTTTCTCATACAGGAATTTGTCAACTCCTGTCCATACAATCAAAGGAACATCAGTCACATAGCAACCAGCTTTTGGCTTTCATTTTAACTTATGGTACTCCCTTATTTCGCTTCTACTTACAATAAAGCAAGAAATAAGACTATTTCTGCTAATTTTTCTCGATTAGCATGAAATAAATAAAAGATAAGCTTACTAACAATAATTTGTTACAGAGATATAGAGAAAGTCATGTGAATGGAACACATCAGATTTTTTAAAAAATAATACTATTGGATTTCTTATGCTATAAAATGGTATGATATGTTTCTTGTGAGATTCAGTAACGAATTGTGGTGTGAAATACAATACCTGCGCTATTTACTCAGGCAAGTTGTAGAGAAAATAATATAACGGTCTATACTGTCTATGACATGTCTATTCAGAAACGAAGTTTCGTGTGGAACACAATACCTGCATTATATCTTCAGACACATGACAAGAATCATTATTATCGCGCAGCTTTGCGTTCTGCCCTCCGGACTTCATTCGGTAAGTTTCGCGGAATTTTGGAAACAGCGCACAGAGACAACATTGATACATGCAGTAAGCTAAAAACATGACATTGAGTTTATTTATGGACGCTTTTAAGAACTGCAGTTGTTAGCGTCACAATCTATATCGGGGTGAAAGACTCAGAAGCCCCTTTATCGTATGAGATTCTTTTATGTGCCGTAAACCTACTTCCGTTGCGAAGGGGAATTCATTCCCAGAAAAACTCCATCGCCCTCAGCTTGGTTTGAACCGCGACCTTGGAAACTAGAGTCTAGCATGTAATCGCTAGATTATGGACAACTGAAGTACAATATAAATATAATATCTGGTGGGCACAACAATAATATTTCTCACTCTAGATCTAGTTGCATGTGAACTGTTTTGATGTTTAATTATTGAGTTAGTTCGCGGTAAATTAGATAGCCGATTCACAATAATAGCTGGCGGCGTCAAAGAAAAGAAGCTTTCTTGGATGAGAAGTTGAGGAAAACACTGGCGGAGAGTTCCCGCTTCTTCCCTTTCCGGTCATCGTTTTCTCGTAACCAAGGTTACGCGCAAAGTAAAGAAGTCTCAATTCCACAGCAAAAGTATGGACAGAGATATGAAGTCAGAACATAAAGAACAAAAGGGAAGTCATGGTCGCTACATGGGCTAGTGCCACCTTATACACCGTGGCCAAGTGTTGTTGTAGCAGTTTAGAGCGATGTTTCTGGATTGTGACCATGCTAGCCAGATTGCCCTGTAGCTTCGGACCTCCCCACCCTTCCTTGCTCTCAGCCGGTCTTATATACAACATGGCGTACCACTATTATAACCGTGAGAGTTTGAAATGTTCAGTTGTTGCAAAATTACTATACCTTTCCTGTAGGTGTACTGCAACTTCTAGAAAATGGATAATTGAAATAAAATATATGACATTATCAATTAAAAAAACAGGTTTCATTTTAAAAATCAAGTTTTTCTGCGACCATTAACATTATACCATTCCATAAATAATTGGGCTGTTGCGGCTGTGATCAATAATTTGTCTCCTGTTTCTTTTTCTAGAAATGTCATTGCACGTTTAAGATGCACGCATGGCTTGTTGCTAATTTACCTTCTTATTATACCTTTTTTTTTTTTTTTTAATTTTGATTGTTTCATTTATATAGCTCTCCTTTAAAGTTTAAGGTCATATCGTGGGGTTTGTATTAGAAATGATTCGTCTGTAAGTCCTTTACGTTATGTTTAAATCGTTTTATTTTCCTTAAACACAACACGTTCACTCTCACTTATATACTTCTAGACTCTGTGGGGTATAGGGAATGGAACCCGCGACCTCCGTGTGAGAAGTCAGCTAGCTGACCACTCGACCACGGAGGGAATGCGTTTATTTTGGGCATATGAATAGTTTGTACTCATCTGGTTTTTACTTTCTCTATACGCACTATGTTCATAGTGTATGGAGAAGGTATTGCACTCCACCCAAAATTTCGATACCGAGATTTCACCGGAAATATATGTTTTAGGGTCCCCAATATAAAAAAAAACATTTTCACAAAAAGGTGTGTGTGTGTGTGTGTGTGTGTGTGTGTGTGTGTGTGTGTGTGTGTCAGTGTGACTGTGAACACGATAGCTCAAAAACGAAAAGTCGGTAAAATACCAAATTTGTTATTTAAGTTTAGCATCTTCCAGGGATGCGACACGAAGATTTAGAGAAAAATATCCCCACCCCAAACTACCCTTTACATGGAACTTTTTTCGAAAATTTTGATTTTCTCAAAAATGGCTCTAACGATTTTGATTAAAATTTCGTATATCAAAGGTATTCACCTGACAAATGAAATGTATATCTTGAATTTTCTGGGAATAGCCTCTGAAGACTACTTTATTCTGGATGAATTTTGCATAACTACTAAACCGTAAGAGATGGATAAAAACTTAACACACAAAAAATGTAGAGCACGTTAAAGCACATAATTTATGTCATATACATTTTTTTCGTGGAGTTGATCGTTTTAGAGATATGCCTATTTCTTGGTTTCAGCTTTGAAAAACTTTTCTCATACAGGAATTTGTCAACTCCTGTCCATACAAACAAAGGAACATCAGTCACATAGTAACCAGCTTTTGGCTTTCACTTTAACCTATGGCACTCCCTTATTTCGCTTCTACTTACAATAGATTTTTATTACTGTGTTTACTAGTCAATATATATGTGTGCGCAGCAAAGGAAACCAAGAACTGTGGGATATTGATAGTTTCTTGTTATAAAAAACTGACGATAACCTTTTTATGCAAACAACAAGCATAGTTGCATAACAAAGCTATCAGAACCAGGCTAGAGTAAAAATGTGAGGGAAAGTTTATTTTGAACCTAATGAATCTATAAAAAACGCCCTCCGCCAAGTTTGAACTCGCAACCTTGAAAACTAGAGTCTAGCATGTAATCCCTAGATCACGAGAACAACGCTATAACCCTGATATCTGGTGGCTTCCATGCTCAGGTTTCACACTCTAGATCTCCTAGTTCATGCATAATACACGTGC
Source organism: Hymenopus coronatus (assembly GCA_030762935.1). Taxonomy (NCBI): domain Eukaryota; kingdom Metazoa; phylum Arthropoda; class Insecta; order Mantodea; family Hymenopodidae; genus Hymenopus; species Hymenopus coronatus. The sequence goes on along the minus strand of CM060896.1, from coordinate 70,010,564 downwards.
GCGGTTTGATGTTTACTTAGTCCGCGGTAAATAGCCCATTCACAATAATAACTGACAGCCTCAAAGAAAAGAAACTTTCTTTGGATGAGAACATGTTGAAAAGCATTACAAAGAAAAAATCTGTTGTGTTCCAATCATACTACTTTCTCTACATCTCTGCAACAAATTATTGTTAAAATGTTAATGCTTCTGTTTATTTCATGCTAATCCAGAAATCATTAGCAGAAATAGTCTTATTACTTGCTTCCTTGTAAGTAAAAGCAAAATAAGGGAGTACCATAAGCTAAAGTGATAGTCAAAAGCTGGTTGCTATGTGACTGATGTTCCTTTGTATGGACAGGTGTTGACAAATTCCTGTGTGAGAAAAGTATAAATTTTTCAAAGCTGAAACCAAGAACAAGGAATATATAAAAAAAACTGATGTGTACCATTCACATGACTTTTTCTATATACCTGCAACAAATTATTCTTAAAAAGCTTATACTTCTATTAACTTTAAGCTAATCAGAAAAAATTAGCAGAAATAATCTTATTAGTCGCTTCCTTGTAAGTAGAAGCGAAATAAGGGACAACCATAGGTTAAAGTGATAGTCAAAAGCTGGTTGCTATGTCAATGAAGTTCCTTTGTTTATATGGATAGGAGTTGACAAGTTCCTGTATGAGAAAAGTATACGTTTTTCATAGCAGAAACCAAAAATAAGGAATGTCACAAAAACGAAGAACTCCATGAAAAAAATGTATATAACATAAATTGTGTGCTTTTACATACTCTACATTTTTTGTGGAGTAAGTTTTTGTCTATCTCTTACGGTTTAGCAGTCATTCAAAATTTAGTAAAATTAATCCAGAATAAACTACTCTTCAGAGGCTATTCCCAGAAAATTCAAGATATACATTTCATTTGTTAGGTAAATATGTTTAATATCCAAAATGTTAATCAAAATCGTTAGAGCCATTTTTTGGAAAGTCAAAATTTTCGAAAAAAGTTCCATTTAAAGGGTAGTTGGGGGTTGGGGGGATTTTTCTCAAAATCTTCTTGTAGCATCCCTGGAAGATACTAAACGTAAATACCAAATTTGGTATTTTACCTACTTTTCGTTTTTGAGTTATCGTGTTCACAGACACACGGACACACACAAACACACATACACACGGACCTTTTTCCGAAAATTGTTTTTTTAGATAAAGGGGACCCTAAAACATATATTTTCGGTGAAATCTCGGTATCGAATTTTTTGGTGGAGTGCAATACATTCTCTATACACTATGTACATAGTGCCTATAGAGAAAGTAAAAAATGTGTACTTGTTTAACCACGTACGCACAATGTACAGCAGTGATCACAAAAAATCTGACGTGTTCCATTCATTTGACTTTATCTACATCTCTGTAACAAATGATTGCAAAACAGCATATTCTTGTATCCACTTCATGCTAATCGAGTTAAACATTAGCAGAAATTGTCTTATTACTTGCTTCATTGTAAGGAAAAGGGAAATAAGGAAATTCACTAGACTAAAACGATAGTCAATTCTTTTAAAAGCTGCTGCTATGGAGTTGAAATCCGTTTCTGTGTATTGCCAAGAGTTGACAAATTCCCGTATGTTTTGTCTGTCTCTAACGGTTTGCCAGTTATGTGAAATTCAGCATTCTTCCTGGAAGATACTAAACTTATATACTAAGTTTGGTATTTAACGACTTTTCGTTTTTTAGTAATGGTGACACTCGGACACACTGGCCATTTTTGTAAAAATGATTTTTTTTCGGATATAGGGAACCCTAAAACGCGTATTTTTGGTGAATCTCGGTATCGAATTTTCCGCTGGAATACAATATCTGCTCTAAATACTCTATATATATTGAGTGCAGAGAAAGTAAAAACACTCTAATGATGATCATTACAAATAACACAAATGGAATGGTGTTTACTATCTCATATGAATTGTCTACTTTTTGTCTGCTTTTTCGGATACTGCGAAACCTAAAACGCGGATTTTCGGTGAAATCTCGGTATTGAATTTTCGCGTGGAATACAATATCTGCTCTATACACTATGTATATAGTACGTGTAGAGAAAGTAAAAACACTCTAATGATTATCATTACAAATAACACAAATGGAATGTATATTTAGAATAGTATATGAATTGTCTATGAGCTCCTCTTCTTACTCATTGAATTTTGTACAATGGGATAGACAAAAAATTATTGTAGAAAAAATGCAGAATGAATGCTTTTCATTTTGTATGTTTACAGTTTATGAATTATTCTTGTTACTTAAGGGACATATTTAATATTTTCGTTTTTGTTCTCTAGAATACTAAACATTGGAATTCTGTTTCCAAATATTATATATGCCTCTAAGTACCTACTGCTTATTCTAGATAATGTAAGCACAACCAGTCGCCCTCCGTGGTGTAATGGTTACCATGCTAACTTCATATACCCAAGGTCGCAAGTTCAAACCCGACGGAGGACGAGGGATTTTTTCGGGCGTAAAAATCCTTAGCATGGCTTCCTACGGAAGGGAAGTAAAGCCGTTGGTCCCGTGTCGTAGGTTTACGGCACGTAAAAGAACCTCAAGCCTGATTGAAAGGCCTCTGAGCAAAATTAAGCGGTCCTTAACTTCCAATTTAGAATGGGACGCTAAGAACCACAGTAGTTAAAGAGCGTCCATAAATAACACGCCATTTACATTTTTTAAGCATCATGAATAACCTAACTTGGGGCCGGTCGCCATGTCCGCGCTCCCTAAGTATCTAAGTTTGGTGCTTCGTGGCATGAATGTTTGCGGTGCGTTTGTGTTCTATATAAGTCATTGTATCTCCCTTGATGGCCAATTAGGTCACGCCCTAAGAAAAAAAGAAAGGAAGTTAGATAGAAAGAAAAAAAAAAGAAAACATATCGTGACCACTATTTAAATATGCTGTGATATGTAGCGGATATACTTGAATTTGTCATGGGTAAAGAAAGTATTGTTTTTTTATTTTTATTTTCTTAAACTGTTTTAATAGAATTTAATACATAATATTTGAGTTACGCGAAAGAAACAAAAACTGGAAAAAGAGAATTTGTGGTTTATATGCGTTTGCTAGTTGCATTGCTAGAATTTTTGGGAAGATGAGCAGAAACAAGTAAATGAATATAAAAGAACGTAAGCAAATGTTAATGCGGTTATGTGCAAAATTAATGTTAAGTTGTTTTTTTTTCTTTCCTCCCCCCCCCCCCTTTTTCACACAAGCTGTGTGTAGGACAGGTGTTGGATAGGTAGAGTCAGAGTGAAACATTTTCCCGGTAAACCACAAGGTGCTCTCAAATTCTTTTTGAGATGACTACCCCAATGGCGGCTTACAATGCTACCCAGGATTCATAGTATGGCCAACTATTATGGTCATTTTCACACAAGCTGTGTGTGGGACAGGTGTTGGATAGGTAGAGTTAGATTGAAAAATTCAATGTCATAGCCGGGATTTGCACCACGTATCTCCCGATCTCTAGCCGGTTGCTCTGCCACTGAGCTACCATGTCAACATGCCGGCATTGCATTGAATTTGAAAGTTAAACTTTAGTTCAGAACGATAGGAACTAAGGGAAAGAAAATGTATTTATACAAGAATTGAGAATATGTTACTCCCTATTGATGTTTTAATGAGCATTAATATCAAATGTAGTTGGTTCGGGACCAAGCTGGATTTTGTATTAAAAAGAGCTGAATATCAACATATGAAAAACACAAGAAGCTTACTATTAGGTTACAATGAAAATATATACTACTGCCGTGTATTTGACTTGCGTGTTAAAAGAGTTGTGGAGTTATTTCAGTTAAACCGCCGTTGGTGTACCAGCTTCGATTTACACGTCTTGCTATCAGAGGAGACTGTGGACAGGGATAAAACGAAGGTCGCTCTCTCCCAGTTCTCTCTCCATTGGGGGCTTTTAACTAGAAATAGCCACGCTGAGTACTGTAGTTCTTTTAATGCACCAAGGGATATCTGCACACGTCAGGCATGTAGGCAGGCAGCATGCATCTTCGTCTAGGAAGCACTGTATACATATCGTACTCTCGCTGTAGATTCTTATTCTTTTATTGTAGGCATCCTTACAAACAAATAAAATAAAATGACTGAAAACTGTTGATAATTATTAAAATACTGCGTTATTTTTGCTGAAAATCTGTGGACAATGTTTGCTTTTGCTGTAAACACGATTTTCAGAGAATCGTATCTCACAGAATGTGGTTGTTTTTGCTAGCTGGATTTTGCTTGTTTACTACGGATCACCATAGAAGGGACAAAAGGCTGAATATTGATTTTTTGGGAACATGGGTGCCTGTTTTCAAAAGCCATTGACAGGAATAAAGAAAAACCAAAATCCCAGCATCGTCATGTTAATAGGCGTTTCTGAGTAGTCGTAGATATTATTATAAATATACTTTTTACAGCAAATCAAGCTTGCAATTTATATTTATTGGCAATGCTAAAAATAAGCTCATTATAAAAAGACTGACGTAAACTGGGAGCATATATTTTTTTTAACTATAAGCTAAGGCAGCTATTGCTTCAGGTATCTACCTTAAAAATTCAAAGAATCCTGAAAAACCAGTTGGACAGGGCTATTACCGGAGGAGAATTTTATCACACTGACAAATTCTATTTTCCATATTTTCTATGTGTGGAAGGGATGAACTGAGGGAGTAGGTAGAGGGGCAAGATATGATGGTAGCCGAAAGCATTCACATCCACAGGGACTACAAGTTATTAGGTACCGATGCCAGAATAGAGAAGCTCTCTCTTCTCCAAGTACACCCACCATACTTTATCCTGGGCCTGGGACCCTGAGAATGAATAATGAAATGAAAAGAAATATAATAGGGTATTGGAAATAATGTGACACGTAAAAAGTCATCTCACATTCGCCTAGGACTTTAATCCTATCAATATATTAAACCTTCGTCAAACTAAAATAAGAACTAAAGCTTTCCTGGCGACGTGTTAATTCAAAATCTTCTCGGGCTTCTAGCCAGGTAAAAACTTGGCTTGACACCAACGTTTCGAAGAAGTGCATCTTCCTCGTCTTCAGGGTGAACTGATCAACTGATCAACTGATCAACTGAAACGTTGGTGTCAAGCCAAGTTTTTACCTGGCTAGAAGCCCGAGAAGATTTTGAATTCGTCAAACTACTTTCTAGTTCAAGCTATCGCATCTTCTATCCAAGTAAAACCACGAAAACTCCCTCACTCAGTGTTCAGTCTTCTCCGGTTTTGAAACCGCGACCTCCCGAATTCGGGAGATAAAATTTTGGTAAGCGTTTTCACTTACTCTACACGTATTATGTGCATAGTGTACAGAGAAGATATTGCATTCCACCCAAAATTTCGACACCGAGATTTCACCGGAAATGTACCTTTTAGTATCCCCTATATCCAAAAAAGGTATTTTATACAAAGGTCTGTGTGGTGTGTGTGGGTGTGTGTGTGTGTGTGTGTGTGTGTGTGTGTGTGTGTGTCCGTCTGTGAACACGATAGCTCAAAACGAAAAATTGGTAAAATACCAAACTTGGCATTTAAGTTTAGTATTTTCCAAGGATGCGACACGAAGACTATGAATAAAATCCCCCCAATCCAAAGTACCCCTTGCATGGAAAAAATTTAGAAAATTTTGATTTTTTCAAAAATGGTTCTAATGAGTTTGATTTAAATATCGTTTGTTAAATATATTTATATGGCAAATATAATGTATACCTTGAATTTTCTTGGAATAGCCTCTAAAGACCTCTTTATTCTAAATGAATTTTGCGTAAGTGGTAAACCGTAAGAGGTAAACAAAAGCTTGCTACATACTCAGCGGAAGATACTGGGAGGGGAAACTATTCCATCGCCACAAGAAATTACCAGAACTGCAAGGCGCACACAAAGTGTCTGTTGCGCGGGCCATTTGTTCTAAAGAGCCGGCCAAAGCCCTACTAAATCAAATGGTTAGTTAAAGGGGCCGTCCATAGGCTTACACCAGAGTGGCCCACCGACAGCTTCGCACATGCTGCCGCAGTTAACTTGCGACTATTATCCTTGTCATACGACTTCATTCGTGGGCTCCAACAATCCGGTGGCAGCGGATGTTGTACGTTCTATCGGAAGTATGTAAACGCAAGGAGAGTTACGAGTAGTAATCATTAATGAAGTAATTAATATGTCATCTTTGCTGGTTCATGTGACACACATAAAATTACTGCAATAGATAATAAACATAACAATTAAGTTAAAAAGTAAACTCCTGCGCAACAGCCCACAAGGAACCAAGGTCTATCGCCCGGCCGCTGCGTCCTCCATCTCGGGCCACTACAGTCGTCATGGATGCGGGGCACTTTTGGAGGGTTAGACAGGGTCAGCACCTCGGATCCCTCCCGCCGGTTAATGCCAACTAACATAACAAGAACTCTCTCTATTTTGTTACATTAATACTTTAGCTTTAGGTAGCTGTTTGCTCCAAAGGACAGCAAATATTATATAATTGATGTCACCACAGGAAGCATATTCTTTATATTCGTCGTTATGTTAGAGTCGGTGTCTTCTAAGAACTCCAAGGACAATAAGCCCTGCCTGATTGCGAATTATTTGAAAATGACGTACCATATATTTAGCAAACATCTGTCGCTCAGAGTACGGGCACTTTCCAGTTCAACAGCTATTGGTATTATACGAGGGCCGTTTTTTTTTTTTTTTTTTTTTTTTTCTACCTCCGATCGCTTAGTATAGAAGCTACGCGAGCGGCAGAAAACGGTCATGCGCTATAGCTACTGCGCAACTTTCGTACTACACACTCCACCATTGTCGACCTCAAAGCATCAGTCTGCGTTGCACTACAGCCACGGAAATATGGCTACCGTCATTGTTGCTCCCGCCAAGTGTGAATTATGAATTACGAAGTGTAATTCGGTTTCTGCAAGCAGAAGGGAATAGTGCAGCAGAAATTCATCGGAGAATGAACCGAATGTACGGTGATAACTTCATGACTAATGGTGTTATGCGTGAATGGTGCCGAACGTTTAAAGATGGCTGAAATGACGTGCATGATGAAAGGGGACAAGAGCGCAAGTCCCTCGTTACAGCGGATCTTGTTGAACAAGTTGACAGAATGGTTAGAGAAAATCGTAGGTTCACCATAATGGTTTTGTCTATGGAAATTCCGAAAGTTTCAAGATCTGTCGTACACCCTATCGTTACAGAACATTTAGGCTACAAAAAACTTTGTACTCGTTGGGTTTCAAAAATGTTGACGGACACCCACAAAAGTCACCGAAATGCGTCAGCTTTGAATTTCCTTGACCGTTATCTCGATGAAGGAGAGAACTTTTTGAAATCAATTTTTACTGGAGATGAAACTTGGACCCAATACAACACACCGGAAACAAAACGACAATTACAACAATGGATGCATCCAAATTCACCAAATAAACCAAAAAGAATTCAAACAAACATTCAACAACAAAAAGGTTATGGCTACCGTGTTTTGGGACCAAAAAGGTGTGTTGCTTGTAGAGTCTATGCAGCCCGGAACCACTATCAATGCAGCTGTTTATTGTGAAACTTTACGACGTTTGCAAAGAGCCATTCAAAAGAAACGAAGAGGAATGATGACTTCAGGAATTGTGTTAATGCATGACAATGCTCGTCCACACATTGCTGGCACAACCCATCTGCTCCTTGAACAATTTCAATGGGACACTTTCGATCATCGTACAGTGGCACTCGGTGACTTTCACCTTTTCCCTGAACTGAAGACGTGGCTAGGAGGGCAGCACTTTCAAACCAACGATGATCTTGAAAACAACGTCAATGCTCATTTGAAACCATTGGCGGCAACATTTTTTGAAGCAGGTATTGTAAAATTTGTGCACACATACGATAAATGTCTCAGTCTTTTCGGTGATTCTGTTGAAAAGTAACCATAAGTGTACAAAACCTTTAGCAATAAAATAATTGTTTCTATGAACTTGTCTTTTATTTATAGCCTATCGGAGATTGAAAAAAAACGGCCTTCATATTTCTGGTGTTACAAAACGTTAAACACAAAACACTCCACAAGATAGCTTCTGCAAGACTAAGTTATTGTACTGCTTCACATTCAGAACTGGCTCGACGGGTGTGTTTATAGTGCCAAGTGTATGGATATTTTGTTACAGACAGGTCAAACGTTGAGTACAGTGAAATTTAATCAAACAATCTCTTTGTTATATTTTACCAAACTTAAGAGCACTCGTAGAAATTGAACTAATAGTGAAAAAAAAAAATATCAAGTTAAAACAATTTCAATATTTTATTCCGTAAACTTCATGGCCACTACTGTGTCTTGTAAAAACTTTGTCTTAAAACCATGTATCAAGGATAAGTTTTGACAGCCGAAAATTTAAAAATTAAATTTCACTCTAAATAATAATACTCATTTTTTTCACAAAACACACCCCTCTTAAACTGATCCAACATTTATGATCAAAGAAGCTCTTAAACACTCTTTAGTTGAGTTAGGAAGACCTTTAACCTTATTTTAAACAATTTTCTCATGTTATATATTACGATGAATAATTATAAGGTTTTTAAAAATTGTATATACATTCGTGAAACATGTTGCACGTTACTTGCAAATATTTACAGTCAGAAGTCGGAACCTTAATCTAATCTAATTTTAATATTTTGTGACGAGAAGCCAAAAGCTAAAATGTACATTCTGCTACTTTATTTACTTTTTCAATGTGGAATACGAATACCTTTAGTACATTCCTGTTTTGATATATAGATTTATTTTCATATAAAGATAAACATTTTCATTCGTACCACAGGTTATTATTTATTATTTCATTTCCTTTGAGAAAAGATTCCTCAACCGAGGGAATTCCAACTTGGAATTCTATTGCATCTCGAGTGATTCAAGCATGCTTCATTGAGTTTCAGAGGAGCCATGAGCGTGCATGCAAGGGTGGAGGAGGGAACTGTATAGCTACACATTAATGAAGTTCACGTCCGGCATCAAGTAAACAAGTACCTACATGGTAAACTCATGGTAGGTCAAGAGCTGCTTCATCATGATTATAATTATCATTAATGCCAACAGAGATGAAGCGTGCATTGCCGAAACCCGTGGTGATGCAATGGACCATGATTCAGAGACTAGAAGTTTGGGAGCAACATTAAAAGAAGTAATTTCCTAAAATCCACAAATTATTGCCTTTACTTAACACTTCCAGTTAAATTGTACAATATTGATTGTCCATATTGAGTTACTTCTGTGTACAATTACTGTAATCATTGTATTTGTTTTGGATGTTGGGTAAAGGAAATTAAAAGGGTTAATTTTGGATACTGTTCCATCTTTATTTGTAGACACATTGCTGCTTTCTTTAAATTTATAAACATTATTTTAGATAAAAACGATCCTTCCTTTTATACCTGTCTCTCGGATGACAGAAGCGCAATATCATGACGGACTATTGATATCGCTTTTATCGCCTGACCCTCTGCATAGGGTTTGCAAATCGTCATTCAAAGGTGTACTGAACTAATCAAGGGGAGTAGAGAAATGTGCGCTGAAGGTTACAAATCAGCTGGGCAAGATTAGTCGCGTTTGTTCTTGGAAAGAGGATCCAATCAGAGAAATCCTCTAACCGTTTGTTCCCTTCTGACGACGTTGCCAACAGAATGGAAAGGAGTTGATACTAGCGGACGTGTGTATATCCTGCCTGAATGATGATAGTGTATGCAAATATTGTGTACTGTCTAGACGGGCAGGGAGACATATCAGCTTTATTGGAGGGGAGAGACACAAAAGGAAGTGTCTCTTCCAGAGCAACAGTTTTGAAGAAAGGGGAGGAATACATATTTTTCAATACTAGTCATTATGTATAGATTATTTATGTACAATAAAATAATACTAATTATATTTAAATGTGACAGTTATTTAGAGTCCTACCCGGAGCCGAAGCTCACCCAGTACCAGGAAGGTTACCCTCCTTGGCTGTTTCAATTAAGGTAATATCCAGGTTTCTAAAAGGCTCCCCTAGCGTGCAAACACACAGGATAAGAGGATACGCCACTTATGTACGTCAACCGAAAGAGAAGACCACCAAAAACCTCGGCACTTATGTGGCAACTCACAACCCGACCCAGGCATCACTGCGCAGGCATACCTAGTTTCCCTGGGTTTTGGGAGTCACTGCCCCGTCCTGATCTACCCAATTCGACAACTCCCCAAAACTAGGGGGCTCGAAACGTCCAATCCGACGTACTAGGGGTCGGCAGTGTCCGTCCAAACCTTCCCACTACATACGACCAGTCTGACGTGCTTTTAGTTACGTCAGAAGTACCACTAGAACTGGCGAGTGCTTACCCTGACGCTACGCCACTGCGATGATATCGTTATATTTAACGGCACAGTTCGCGTTTATTATTCAAGAAACTTACTTTTCTTTCTGCGAAAAAGTCAAATTAAAACACCTGGCATGTAACATTAACACAACTTTCCTAACCCATTATTATTATTATTATTATTATTATTATTATTATTATTATTATTATTATTATTATTATTATTATTATTATTATTATTATTATTATTATTATTATTATTATTATGCTTCTTCTGCAAATTAACCACACATCCGTTAACATTTAGACATGATTAGTATACGCAATATCCATGTTGTTGATACATTCAACTTTCTGCAAATTCTTGTCTTAATGTTATGCATGAGCTCACATGAACCGGTTAAGTTTTCGAGATATACTAGTTATTGCAAAATTCAAATAATAGCTGCAAATTTACCGCCAATAGCGTCAGAAAAATTAGTGCTATTTGACAAAGTCTATATTTTAGAACATAGTAAATATTACCCGGATACTAAGTATTTACGATGGTAAGTCGCCATTCTTGTGGATCTCTGAAGTGAGACATATTGGTTGGTTGAACCGGATAAACCATACATAATCAGTTGGAAGATTGAATGCCGTATACCGGCGGATTGTCACAGTAGTTCAATGGTTAGAGCAACCGCACGGAGAGCGGGAGAACCGTGTTCAATTCCCGGCTGTGGCATTGCATTTTTCAACTGGTCCTAATCATCTATATTTTAGGTTTTACTCATTTATGGTTTGTTAATTTATAACAAACTATAATTTTTCATCATCTATTTACCTTAATATATAAAAGTTAATGGTATAATTTAGTAAAACACGTACAAGGTACAAACAGTTAAATACCAGAGGTGAGATTCCAACAAGAATGAAAGTCCCTTAAATGGTGGATATTTGTTAAGTTAAAGTCTTAGCACACATTCATATCAAGATTTATAAGAGCTGTAAACTTTCTTAACATCATAGTTAATATAAAACCAACTTATATAATCCAAGCTCAAATATCTTTGTTCGTTTGATCATTTAGAGTAACTGCAATTTTTATTATTATTGTTATTATCATCATCATCAACTCCTCCAGTTTTAGCTCTTAACTTTAAATATCCAGCACAAATTCACAATAAATTTATAAAGTGCAAAGCATTAATAAAGTCTAAGGCAGCTTAAAAGCATAAATAACAACGCTTACACAATATAAGTCTCTCTAAAATTGCACATTCTGCTGTCAAACTAAATCTGGCCGAGTAGTTATATAAGGGGAACGTTTTTCTGAATGCGAGCCAGGTTACACAACTTTGCCAAGTTAAACGCACAAAAGAAACAGTAGAATGATATTATTTTGAAAAGCCGAAAAGTGCTCGCATCAGACTTAATGGGACACGACCCTAGCTATGCCGTTATGTAAGAAGTGTATCCATCCCTTTCCGCGGAAGACCTCACTTCCAGCCGACCCCTGTTAAAAAAAAAAAATCTCCGGGAGTGTCCGAGACAGCGCACCTCTCCTTAGCTCCGCACATTTCCAGCGAAGTCATTTTCCCAGAACGAGCTCCAAGGAAGTAGTAATTTTTCTTGGCGCTTTCAGTGTCAGGCTTTCTTGTACTAGCGCCGATGTCCATACGTGATGCACTCGCAGTCGCAACGGAGCACGTTACACTATGTATGTAATGTATGTGTATGCACGTAGTATATATGCTTTGTATGTACCTACTGTAATGTAATGTATGTTCTTTTTAGGCTGCTGCACCGTTGCACCGATTTCGAGCAAACTTGGGACAGATAACCTTTGATACAAGGTGAAAATTACTTTCTAGCTTAGAATTTGAAATTCCGTCATGTTTCACAGGAAAAATTATTTCATGTCATTTAATGTGTACAAAGTTCAGAAGACAGGCTATTTCTTTCTCAGTGATTGAAGTAATAGCTGGAACACTGCCAATTTAAGAAAAATAATTACCTGCTTAGGTTTTCACACCATCAAAACTAACAAAGTAACAGCGAGATTGTTCGTTAATCTACTGTGTTTCATCGTTTAGTAATAAAACAGTCAAATAATTTCAACAGCTATCAAGCTTGCACAAATTCAAAGATGATACAGCAGCATGGTTGTAACATTAACACAATTTCGAACTGCATTATATCAGTCAGTAATAACAGCAAGATTATTAAACCAGACAAAATATCCTTGTTCATTATCATCTTAGTTGTCTTTATATTGATATAAAATAACACAAAATGAGTCAGTAAAATCACATTGACCACTATGCTGCTCAAGCATTATTAACATATTGTAATAAATAGGTCATAGCATCCACACATTCTGTTATCTTATTCTAATGCTCGAACATTGGCTTATAATTTTTAGTCTTAGTACTGTAACCATCTGGTTTCATTCTCTATGGGAAGTTTGTGATGTTTTATAAGCAGAAAAACAAACCTAATGGCATATAAAATTATAAATGAGTAAGGATAACAGCAATACCATCAATCCAGACGAAGTTCCACTTCTGCTTCTTTCCTTTTATGTGCTTATTTTATTGGTTTTTCTTTGGTTTCTTTTATTTCTTGCGTTTTCTTAGTAGTATTATGTGTGTTGGTTACACACGTAAGACTTTGTGCGAGAATAAACAAAGATATATTTACATTACTTAAACTGACATTACTTCCCAACCGAGATTTTCTCTGCAAATACCGACGTCACCCCAAGTGTAACAATGCGAAAATCGCAACTGCGCTGACACGAAACCATCATCATTTAACTGCTATATTTGTGTTGTTCAACCGTAGTTTTTCTTATTGACTTCTCAGTTTTCTTTTTTTATAGTATCCTGTGTTTTAATTACTATTTATTTGAGTGTATTGTTTACTAATTTCTAAATACGGCCGAAGAAACGCAGACTTTTGCGCTAACGTGGACGGTTTATCCGTCACACGACGGGCCAGGCTACTGTACATATAAAACGTACTTTCTTTTTCGCGTCAAGTAATTTCTAAATATTATGATGCCTCAATCATAGTTGTTAGGAGCCAATTTAAAATAAATACTAACGAAAACTGTTAAATCATAAATATTTGTTTGCATTAGCATAGGCTAAAGATAATCCTCCCCTGGCATTCCTAAAAAAGTTGGCCTAAACGTGATCGCAGAAACTAATGGAAGTAAGTCCCCACAAGTCTGTAGGAACTGCTTTTTAAATTAGAACCTGAGGCAGCTATTACTCTAAAATGATCTATTTCTAATATACCACATTTTTGGTATTAGATCCAATTTCAAAAAGTATTTAAGAGGGTACAAGATGACAGGATTTGTGAATTGTTTCCTTGACTCCCTCTTTTCCTTTCAGGGAACACTCCACTCATTTGAGACTGAATTTTTGTTCACAGGTAGCTCACTTAGGCGTACATTTGTCAGAAAGAAGTGGTTTTGGCACAAAGGGACATTTAGGCGTTTCCGAGTGTTGGAGTTTTAATTGCTAGCAGAGTACGGACATTTTGATCCGTTTGATGTCGCGGACTTCTTTTCTTACTTTCCTTATATGTGCAGAGTTCAACGTTAAAAGTTTTGAATAGGCATCACTTGGATCAAAACCGTTTCAAGTTTAATAATTTGAATTATGCCATTCACACAGGCGCAAGCACACACACGCTTTAGAGCACCGACTTGCTTTATTCTGTGCCAGAGCAAATAGACTTGCTTCATGCAAGCAGTTGGAAAATACGTGACATAAGCGATTGTTTCTACCCTGTATAGTGCATCGTGTGTCAGTTAAAATATCGGAAATAGAAAGCAACGCAAGCCATTGACTACTGTGTTTATGTCTGTCAAGAAGGATTCTCTCTCGCTAATAGAAAGTAGCGAATAAGTGTTTAGTTTTCGGCAAAATTCTGTATTCAGAAATTCAATTTATAACGTAATTACGCAACCCATGTAATTGAATGGAAGTACCAAGGAGAAGTACGTTTCTTTCGAATTGTGTTCAATACCAATTAATTATCAACATGCCAGTTCATATTCTCTGCTACTAGGGGCGTTCAATAAGTTTAGAAATTCCAAGAAATTACACTCGTTGCATCAAATAAAAGTTTGTATTTATTAACCGTCGCTTCAGCTAATCCATCACATGGTTTCGTTGCCATAGATGATTGAATTAGCAACCTTGTGCTTCTTTAGAAATATGGAAGAAAACGAGTTTCGTGCGGTGATTAAACACATCTGTTTAAAAGGCTTAACACTGGAAGAGATAAAAGCCGAGTTGGATTTTACCTTTTTCGAGATAGTCAGTCAACAAAATTCCTTTGGCATCCCAAAACACTGACGCCATGATCTTTCCTGCTGATGGCACAATCCTCGCCTTCTTTGGAGCTGAGGAACCAGCTTCTGTCCACTGCCTCGACTGCTGCTTGGATTCGGGTGTGTAGTGGTGAATCCATGTTTCATCCATTGTGACGTATCGGCGCAAAAAGTCACCTCTGTTCTTCTGAAAATGCGCCAAGCACTTTTTCAGAAAGTGTCTTGCGAATGCGTTTGTTATCCACAGTGAGGATACACGGCATCCATCTTTCGCAAAGATTTTTTCATATTTAATTCCTGATGCAAGATGTCACCAATACGTTCCTTTGAAATTCCAAGAGCATTAGCAATTTCACGCACCTTTGTACGCCGATCTTCCAAAATCATGTCGTGCACTTTCAGTGACTTCCGGTGTGGTTATAGTTTTTTTGGACTTCCTTCGCGTGGATCGTCTTGAACACTTTACGACCACGTTTAAAATCGATTGTCCGTTTCTTCACAGTGGAAATTGAAGGAGAGGATTCACCATACACATTTAAAATCTGCAAATAAATTTACTAAGTGTTAAACCTACTTTTACGAAGAATTTTATCACAGCACGATATTCGAATTTCTCCATTTTCAAAGCAATGCGCACTTCCACTGCTTCAAACAACTGCCTACAGTTAACTATTGCCTGGAATGACTCTTAATTTTACATAGGGTCTATTAACATATGTACCAACTTAAGGAGAAGAAAATCTTGCACGCAATCTCTGGGTGAGGTCGAGAACTTTTCAGACCACCCTCTCCCAAAAAGAGCATGATCTCAAAGACCATTATCAAAGGCCTTTATCAAGTTATTTGATTAGGGTTCCCCTAACACTACTCTGCAACCTCTGTAAGTTTGGCGGTTGAATTCTGTAACATTCTGTACTTGCCTGTAACACTACCTAGAACAGCGGCCTCCATTCCGCTTAGGGCACGCATTAACTGTGAGGGCAATACGCCAGGGCAGAGAGGAAGCCAGTACCTATCGCTAGGTGTACTTTAGAGGTATTTAGAAGCAGTAACCCATTTCACAAGGACCCATTTTGAGAGGAAGGGTCTTTGTTTAATTTTACTCAATTCACCCCTCACCATTTTTTTAAATACTAACCATCAAAATTTAATCATTTCTAAGATATAATAGACACTATTAATCTTTAAAAAGTTTTCTATGTTCTGTATGTGCAGTTTGTTAGCGATATTTAATAATATTTTGTTATTGTGGAATAAAGTGTACTTCTGTTTGCATTTACTTTATATCAAATTAATAATATTGAGCAGGCTCCTTTATATTTATATCATGTAGCTATCACCAATAGTTTAAGATTCACAACACACGATCTGCAATAGAGAATATGTCTTTTAGACATTCTATCGTCAGCCGTGGTGAGTAAACGGTACAAGCGCTAGACGTACTTGTTTCCGGGCGAAACTGCTCTGCGTGATTACGTCACAGGACAAGTTAGTGACGGTGACTGCTCTAGAAGGTAGTAACGTCCGTTTTCAGTGTCTGAATATCAACTTTCGGCTTTTATTTCGTTTTCTTTCAGAGAGTTTTGTGCCCTTAGGATCGATATCATTTACATTCGAGCATTTCAGCTTAGAGGATTGTCCTACTGCGTCCCAGGTTCCATCATTAAAATGTGCCTTTTTCGTCAACCCAAGGCATCCATCACTTTTTAAAAAGAAATGTAAACAAAGACGTTCGTTCATTAGTGATGATAAACAGTGAGATTTCTAGACTTACGCAAGGCGTTCTATCAGAACGGAAAAACTATCTTGCTTCTGCATCTCCAGCATAGGAGGCAATATCATTCCTTCGAAACAGAAAGGAGAAAGAAGGAAACTCTCAGAACCTAGATAAAGTAAAGAAAGGTTTGCAATCAGACGGCATTAAAAATTGCCAGAGCTGGAATGGAACTGCGAGCTTCAAATGTCAAAGGCCAGAGGAAGAAGACAATCTCTGCGCAAAAATATGACAAAATAATGAAAAGGAATATCAGAAACAGTTGTAGATTTCAAATCCAGCATAAATTCTACGAAGTCCCTTTTGAAGTACGCTGAAACAGTAAATATTATATAGTTTAGAACTGGAGACACATGTTTCCTACAGAAAGATATTTCAATATTTAATAAGATGATGAAGAAATGAGGAATGTCTAATGTGTCAACCTTCTAGTTAGACCATAAATTTCACACTACCATCCTTGTGACTTTATTTGGGTCACAATTCTGAAATCCTATTCCAAAAAATAAAGTTTAGAATGATTTACGTTGCATAATGATTTACGTTGTTTATAAGTATTCCTTGTCCTGAATCACTTGAATTAAAACAGGAGGAGTCTCTGCCTCCAATGTCGGTTCATTTTGCGTTTTATTATCAAAAAAGCCTAATTTTAAAGGGTAACATAAGCGCGAGCAATTTCGAACGCAGATTCCGGAGTCTTGAAATATAATCTTACCATATAATCGATTGCTGTTATCGCTTTCTCCACCCGTCTATGTACATAGTGTATAGAGAAGGTATTGCATTCCACCCAAAAATTCGATACCGTGATTTCACCGGAAATATACTTTTAGGACCCTGTATCCAAAAAAAATTGGAAAAAAGTCCGGGTGTGTGCTCGTAGGCCTGTAAACACAATAACTCAAAAACGAAAAGTTAGTAAAATACCAAACGTGGTATTTAAGTTCAGTATTTCCAAGGATACGATACGAAAATTTTCAAGAAAATCCACCCACCCCAACTACGCTTTACATGGAAAAATTTTCGAAAATTTTTATTTTCTCAATAATGGCTCTAGCGATTTTGATTAAAATGTACATTAAAGATATATTTATATGCCAAATAAATGTATATCTTGAATTTTCTGGGAATAACCTCTGAAGACATCCTTATTCTGAATGAATGTTGCGGAATTTTGCATAACTGGTAAAGTGTACAAGCTGAACAAAAACTTACTGTACAAAAAATGTAAAGCTGTTTAAAACACACAATTTATGTTATATTTATTTTTTTCTTGGAGTTGGTCGCTTTTAAGATATTCCTTGAATTTGATTTCAGTT
Source organism: Hymenopus coronatus (assembly GCA_030762935.1). Lineage (NCBI taxonomy): Eukaryota > Metazoa > Arthropoda > Insecta > Mantodea > Hymenopodidae > Hymenopus > Hymenopus coronatus. The sequence continues at coordinate 69,992,784 of CM060896.1, read as the reverse complement.
TTAAAATACTTATACTTTTCTCATACGGGTTCTTGTCAACGTCTGGCCACGCAAATTTCTATACCGGATTTCTATACCGTAGCAACCACATTTTAAAGCATTTGACCGTCGGTTTAGCCTAGAGTATCCCCTTATTTCACTTCTACCTACAAAGAATTAAATAATAAAACCGTTTCTGCTAATGCTTATCTCGATTAGCATGAAGTAGATACAAGAATAAGCTTATTAACAATAATTTGTTAAGAGATGTAGAGAAAGTCGTGTGAATGCATCAGTTTTTTTTATTATTATTTCCACAATGTTCAAACCTATTTTTCATATTGGTATATTAGGTTCATGTTTTACAACATAAAAAGTAATTACTAAATAACAATAACATGCATATGTTGGAAAAACATAATAAACTGTAATAATAACATGTATTTTTAAATAAATGAGGTGCGCCAATTTGATTATTACCGTAGTGTTAGTGATTAATAAAGAAATATATTTTAATTTCAAAGACCGGAGAGTCAAATAACAAATTATGTTATCCGTTCAGTGCCACAAACACATTGGCAAATATTTCAATATTGGTTTGAAACTTTTTTAGATAAGTTTGAAATTGTTCATCTGTGTGCCTACAAAGCACGGATGGAATATTTTGCACTAAGCAGTTATTTAAGTCCCGATAATAATGTCCCAGTGGTGTATCCAAGTTGTTAATAGCTTCGAATACTTGTTTTCGACGTGATGTTGAACAAACTGTTCTTAAAGTCGCTTGTAATTTTAATGACATTGCGTTTATCCAGATAAATATTTGTAGAACTGCTCTTATTACATATTTCATTGTAGATATAACGGGAATCCGGGAATACACTAGTCTAAAGCGATAGCCAAATTACTTAAAAGTTGATCGGTATGAGATAGCTCTGAAACTGTGTTCTCTTTGCTTGACCAGCAGAAGGAAAAACGAATACCGACATCACGTTTTAGAAAAGTATTAACTATGGGGAAATATAAATAAATAACAAGGAATATCTCGGAAATGGTTAGCTCCAAAACAAAAATATATTTGACAAAAATTGCGTGTTTTGACGAGATCTACATTTTTGTGTAACACGTTTTGGTCTATGTCTTAAAACTTACTAAGTCATGCAAAAGTCATCCGGAATGAAGAGAACTTCAGAGGTCATTCCCATAAAATTCAAGATATACATTTCATCTAAAATGGAAGTATCTTAAACATGTGGCAGATTATTGAAAATCATTAGGGTCATTTTTGAGAGAGTAAAAGTTTCAAAAATGTCCTCGTAAGAGTAGTAGGGGGTGTGGGGATTTTCTGGAATTTCTTGTGCCGCATCATGGAAGATGCTGAACTTAAATATCAAGTTGGGATATAAGTGATTTAAGTAATGCTCTTCACACATACACAAACATATACACACGCACACACACACACACACACCGCGCATTACCATACACGGGGATTTTTTTTTATTCAGGAAGCCTGAAAACGGATATTTTCGGTGAAATATCGGCATCGATTGGGTAAGCTACAAGTAGATTTCTACCTACTGTGTAAACTTTACTGCAAGAGAGAGTTGTTGTTTTATTTGAATTGACTTCATCATTTCTTATATAATTTTGTCCATCAGGCGCACATCTATATAGGGATTTAAGGAACCTTTAGAAACATATAAGATGATATATCATTGTTGTGCAAAGGTATTATAATATCCTTATTAATTATCAACACAAACTGTTTTTACTTATATTGGTACATTTCTGTACTACTTTAGTAATAATTTTATATAATGTAACTATGTTTTCAACATGTATGTTAAAAGTTTCATCTTTTTTCTTTTATTGTTTTTCTTTGGTTCTTTAAAAGTATACACTTATTGGATTATAATAATTTGATTAATATCCCAGAGCTGTCAAAGTCCTCTAGCATATAAATATTCAGGCACACATTCTGACAAACTCACTGAAGTAAGTGATCAGAAATTTGTAACAAAATAAAACTTGACTGCTTCGTGGTAGATATTTTAATCAAGATGGTTAGAATCATTTTGCTTAGCACGTATGTACAATGTACAAATTGGATAGAGAAGGTATTGTATTCCACCCAAAATTTTGATAACAAGATTTCACCGTAAATACATGTTTGGAGACCCTCTGAAAAAAAGCATTTTAGAAACTAACCGTGTGTGTGTGTATGTGTGTGTATGTGTGTGTGAGGGCACGCGCGCCTGTGCCAGGAGGCAGATAGCTAAAAAGAAAGTCTGTTAAATACAAACTTGGTATTTGATCAAAATTGTAGTAGAAAACTCTATTGTGGAACGAGTTACAGAATTTAAATACTTTGGAGTAAATGCATCGTATCAAAAAAATCTGATCGACATCAAATAAAAGTTGGAGGTATTTAATTATCCCAATAATACTAGAAAAATAAGTTTAAAAATAAAGCAAGAAAAGACACAATATTAAAAGTCTATAAAATTAATGTGAGGTTCATAACTATTATATGGAAGTGAAACTTGCATCATGACAGAGAAATAGACGAATAAAGGTAAACTTGAGAAAATTGAAGTGAATTTTAAGAGCGTTGTTGGTTATAGGAAATTAGACCATATTCGTATATTAGAAAAAAATATATATAATCTGAATGACAAAACAAAATAGTATAAAACCAAGCGGATAAACCATGCACAAAGAATGGATATAAAGATATGTGGAGACCATTTTATTTTAAGAATTATAAACCAATAGGGAAAAGAAATGTTGTAAGGCCTAAAACTCGATGGCAAGAACAAGTCGGATTGCAACAGACAATAATGTCTAGTGCGTGAAGGAAGAAGTCTTCTTTTTCTTGTGACATGTCATTTTCGAGATATACTTTTATTAGTCCCATTTCTTCAGTGCTTTATCATTATTTTTAAAGCGCTGTTAATTTTTAGTTGTTTTTCGTAGTTGCAGGAAGCAGAAACAGTGTAGAATTATAAGGACAGAGTATAGCGCTCAGTTTTTATACAGTTGATTATCATAGTTCCCTTTGTATCATATGAAACTTGTAAAATAGCTATATTTCTGTAAACTTTTATCTCGATTAAAAAAAAGTAGATAAAAAGAATAAATTTAATAAAAATAATTAATTATATACCCGTTCAGAAGTCCATGCTACGAGGAAACAACAAACCATGAAAGATTCCTTATCAAATCAAGAGGAAGAACATGATATTGACACATAAAATAAGAATCTTTGCCTAATCCAAACGGATGTAGATTCTAATCTTCGTACTAACCGGAAAAGCAATGATTTCCTGTATTTAAAAATATTCCAGATATATTAAACTCTTTCAAGAATGCCAACAGTGTACAAAATACTCATATCGAGTTTTATGGACTTCTATTGCTCTAGGCTAGCTGTATCCTGTAGATTACTCATCTAGATTCTTATTCAATGGTGTGGTGGTGGCAGCAGTGGTGGTGGTGGTATAACACAATAAAAGACTACATCCTGTCTCATTTGATATTTTTTACCGACTTCCATATTTTGACTATGATGTGGAATAATAATAGTAGTAGTAGTAATAATAATAATAATAATAATAATAATAATAATAATAATAATAATAATCACTTATAGAAAACAAAACCGGGTTTGTAGGCCGTGGTCCACTGGGCTTCTCCCCTCGTTCCCCAGGCGTTTCGCCTGCGTCTGCAGCAGGCATCATCAGTGGCGTGTACATCTCCGTGGGCTACAAGCCCGGTTTGGTTTTCTATAAGTGATACTAACACCGGCCGTGAAAGCCTTCGAATTTTAATAATAATAATATACTGAAGCACTGCTCTAATGCATGATTTTTGTTACAGCGCCTTAAGGTTTTGATTTAACCCTACAGTGGATCGAGTCTCTATTGTGTTAAATTAGAACGGCATATACAAAATCATAAAACAAACCTACGGGAGTGTTGATAGATGAAATAAAGACCTTTTAACTACTTTTCAGACTAAAAGGTGACTTTATTCTTAAAAATAACCTAATTAATAATAATAACCTAATAATTCTTAACCTTTTAGGTCTGTTTACTAGTTCATTCCTGAGAACTGTCTCTCAATGTGCGTGATTCCCTCACAATTTCTGCTGCAATATAAGAGGAATAGAATAAAGGTCGTTTATGTTATTTGTTAACACCGTCACTGGCCTATGGTTTTTTTTTTTTTTTTTAATTACGTTTTTGAGTTTTGCAACTCTTTGGCTCTCATACATGAAAAACGGCACTGTTGGGTCACCTGGTATGAACAAAGCATGCGAAAGATATGGTCAGCTTAGCCTGTCATAAAACAAGCGAGATAGGTCTGCGGTAACTTATGGAACTCGCATTCGGGAGGTCCGGAGTTGAATTTCTGGCGACTATTCGTGGTTTTCTTCTGGTCACTAAGAATAATGCCGGGGTGATGTGTTGTACCCCAAGTCTCCTTGGCTTCATTTCATTCCTTTCGGGTTTCAGGTTCTTTCTGATCTTGCAGTGCTGACGGTGCAGGGCAGAAAGCACAGTTGCTGCGATATGGAAAGATTTGTCCCCGTGAACGCCAAACCCTAACGCCCAGTTAGGGTTGCTGCGTCGGTCTTTTGGAATTGCTTTCTAATAATGCGCGAATGTTCAAACTGGAAATGTTAAATACTGCTGTTCATATCTGTGAGTTTGCTTCCGTGCCTGGAACCTTCTCCTGCTCATTCATCTCATATTTGCCTCTCACAGTGAGCAGCATACTCCTCCGTTTCTGGTATCTACATTCTACTTGCCCTAAATGCTACCTAATATCAATTCACGCCTAGGGAATACTAACAAGAGGTGTTCTTAATTTCTGAGCTTATTTGAACTCCAGAAGCTGCTTACGTCTTAAAATATATTGTTGGAAAGGAAAACCAATCAATATTTCTACGTGTTTAATTTCTTTCTTATCTAGATTTAAGACACTATTACGAATTTATTCTGCCGTTAATAGCTCTTCAAGATGGCGAAGAGAAAACGCGCCGAATTGCCGCTTCTTCTGCCGAGATCGCTGCCTCTCCTCCGGCATCGGCCGAGAGGGCAGCAATTTTATTGCCACCCTGAGGTAAGTCTGTCTGGGCCGCAGCATAACCACCAGCTAGAAGCCGCAGTTGCCACCATCGCCGATCTCCTCTTCGCCGTCCTGGTAAGGTTTCGTGGTTCAGGGGGTTTCTCGGGACATCCCAACCCAGCATATCTCCGCCACTGAGGTACTTACAGTTCCTGCGATCCGGGCCTACGCTGCTCAGGATAGAATTACAGGACCGGGCGGACCTAAAAGAGCCTTGGCGTCAGGGTTGCCCTTGTCTGGGCGACACCTGCTTGTCAGCTCGTCGAACTTAGCCGACAGGAGCATCGCCGACTATGCCGATGCTGATGTACCTTCGGGCACAACTCGAACGTCTGTTCCTCGCCGCCGAAGCGGCATTTTTATGGCACCAACGCTGTCATCACTGAGCGCATTGTCAAGCACAGTGTCTCAATTCTCAGCCAAACTACGGAATCAACCTAGAGCCCGGAACAGAATCACCGCTGCACCAACTAGAGCAATGTAGAGTCTCGGGATGGCATTCAGGATTTTTACAGGGGATTATGAGCGTCGGGGCCGGTCTAGCTGCACTGGAAGAATCTTTCTCCAGTATCATCAGCCAGAAGTTCCGGGATCTGCAAACTGCCATCACCGCCCCCGGCTCATCTCACCAGTCCACCACCGCTGGATAAACAACCTGACTGCGCAGAGGAAGGTCCTGGCAGCAACCAACTGATTCATCAACACCAAATCATAAACTCCTTCAACACCGCCACTTCCGTCTAGAGGTATCTGGAGAAGTGAAATCAGGCGAACTAACGTAAACGTCGGGAATTGAGACCACAGTTACACCATTACCTTTCGCTCTCATACAACGTACGGCAGCATTTCATGTTACTAGCCGGATTGCTATGCAGGATCTGCCTAGCGGCATAACCACGAGAAGACCCAGCGTTGCACGTGATTATGTTGAGGGGAAGGGGTTAGTACATATACCGCGTCTGACTGGGAAATCAACATATTGGGGGGTCGAGTGGAAAAATGTATTTTCTCCCTCCACGATAAAAAAAAAATTAAATACCTCTCCAAATGTATCAGTAAATTTACTGACATGGGCTGTCGCATTTAAGTACACTTAAAAACCATCGCTCTGGATTGTATTTGAACTTGCGACCTTGGAATCAGAATGCCAGCTCCTAACCAATTAAGTCACCATTGACCAGTGACCGATGATGAAAAACACTGAGTCAGTGTACGGTGTCCCACTGCCACACAACCATAGTACTACCTGTTTGACGAAAGAATGCAGTTGTTAGATGAGGTCACTGGTGTAACATAGCACGGTTTAGAGCGGTCAGAGAAGGCGGAAATATTATGCAGTACAGTTTGGTCATCTACACATCAACACAGCGTACATAAACAGGAATAAACTAAACGATCCACAACAGGTTAAACTTGCTGTTTTCTTCATAATTAATGAATATTAATTTTCTACTTTGTGAGCGTATGACTACGCGCGGCGATGTTTGCCTTTTGACTTGATTCCATCCCCTCCACTGTAAGAGACTCAATTGCTGCATTTCAGTATTGCCGAACTGTACAGGGCAAGTACTGGAAGTGATGACGTAATACCGCTTATCTGTTTGTGTTTACGCAGGCTACCACTCGTGGCCGTGTGCATTCATTCTTCAGACAGGTAATATACATCAGTGGCGTAGCAGTAGAAAAGTTGATTATGAATGGATTATTTTTATATAAAAATGTCTTAGTCTTCTGCAACAACTAATCTCCACACAAGGTTTCGTAAATATACTGCAAACATACTTTGAAACTAAAATGATTTTTACTGTAAATAAAGAAAACAGTGAAATCAACACAACTAACCACCTCAACATAGTCTTATAAATATACCTTAAAATAAACCATGGAGTTTAAGGGTACTTTCACTTGTTTCTTTGCACGATTGAAATCTCCTATTTTACACTAGTTGGAGCATGTCTAGTTCTAAGTACTGTTCGCCAAACATAAAATGGAAACTAATCAGAGTAAGGCGAAAGACAGAGTAGTTAATGGAGGGGACATGCTTTCTGCACTCAAAGAATGCCGCTTCCCGACACATCTTCTAAACTTTGTTCATAAGCCAGCGAAAAAGAGTATTTTTAATACTACTGTTAACTCGTTATAATTTCTAAACTAACAATATTATGAAACAGCTATGTATCGGCTATTGTGACTAAGTTATACATAAAAATCAAATGGAAGGAAGCTTAATACACCCTATTGTTCTTGAATGAAGTGTCTAGCAACTTACTGCTCCAATGACACTGCTGTACAGATTCATTATCCTTTTGATAATATTAACAATGTGCAATAACATTAACATGAATACCTCTATTGTCTGATAGTAACCTGCAAACCTAGAAATACCGGGATCTAATCGCAGCAACATCCGTCACCATATCAAATAGGATATTGAATTTTATTCTTATGTTAAGAAATAATGTATCCTTAAAATTTAGCTTCTTATTTTAAACCATCCAAATCATTAATAGTAAAATGCAAATCTTAATAAAGAAAAACAATTGAAAAATCTAATGGCTTTCCAAGAATTTCTCTATAGCTCTGTAACATATGATTGTTAAAAGCCTCATTCTTCCATTTACTTCATACCAATCGAGATAAACATTAGTAGAAATGGTTTATTATTTGCTTCCTAGTAAATAGAAGAGAAAGAGGTCATACACTGGCTAAATCGAGTGTCAAATCTTTTAAAAGCTGGTTGCATGTGGTTGAAAAGCATTTCTTTGCATGGCCTGAAGTTTAGAATTCCCTTATTATAAAACTAAAACCAATAACAAGGAATATGTCCACAAAAAATATTATATTGTGTGTTTCAAAGAGATTTGCATGTTTGTGTAGTAAGGTTCTGTTTATTGCGGTTTACCAGCTATGAAAATTCAGCAACATTCATCCAGAACAAAGAGATCTTCTCAAAAACATTCTAAGACATACATTTTATTTTCCATGTAAATATCTTTAATAAGGATCAAATTGTTCTAGTTGTTTTTGAGAAAATCAAAATTTCGCGATTATTTTCATGTAAAAAGGGTAGTTTGCGGTGGTGGATTTTCCCCAAAATCTTTGTGTCGCATCCTTGGAAGTCCTTAACTTAAATATCAAGTTTGGCATTTTATCAACTTTTCGTTTTTAAGTTTTTGTGTTCACAGGTACATCGATGCACGACACACGTACCTTTTTCTAAAGATACAGGTGACCCTAATACGTATATTTCCGGTGAAATCTCGGTATCGAATTTTTTGGGTGGACTGCAATGGTTTCTCAATCTATGTACCATTTACTATATAGAGAAAGTAAAAATCTGATAAAATCAATGTTGTCACATAGTTACCTCTTTATAGCCCTGGCGTATGTATTTTACGCATTTATTTTACATTCTATTGATTTAACGATATTAATTATTACAACTGTTTTTGTTCTACCGAACTCACAGTTTCTTTCGGGGTTTCTCCGGATCGCCAGTCGAATGCTGATTAGGTCGATTACATCCCCCGCAATTTTCGGTCCGGTTCCCATCATTCCCCAATCATCTCTTGGTCAGGATTGAAGGACCAGGCGACGGTGTTCGTCGAGTTGCGACTGACGGTGGATTGAACATTCCCTAAGGTGATCCAACGTCGTCAGTACCCACCTTTGGGTTTGAGATTCCCTCTGAGGGCCCGCCGGGTGGACCGGGGGCCCTGAGCAGATCCTAGGGCGGCGCCGTACGCGTTTTAACATTGGCCGCCCATGCTTGACCCGTCGCCATTCGGAACCGGTCGCACTGCAGGTTTTTCCCCTCATCCGTCTCTAGGGTCACGAGAGGCAAAGATCCTACTCTGGTGCTCTGCTCCAGTCTTGGGGGTTCCGTGTTTGTCATTCTAATCCTATCCTAATTTTTTTTTTTTTTTTATAAAGTCCCTTGCCCGTCCCCCTCCTAGGGCAGCCTTGGGATGGCAGTGGATCTACTTCCAGCAATCTTCCAGCTAACCAATTTTCCCCCAATAATTACTAACTTAGATTCGTTATGGTAACGTTAATTGTGCGTGAATTAATAAAATAAATTATATGTGACATGTTTCATAATTATAAATGCGTTTAAATATTAATGTAGAATTGGAATTTGCTCCTGGGAGAAAAGAATCACATGAAGAAAATACACAACTACTTTAGATCTCTTTTCTAGGTAATAAAAATTCATCCATGTGTATTAAAAACCTCCTGTGTTCTGCAACCTTGGCTCCACGTCTACTTATCCCATTCTGAATCACTAGCTGTAAATGCTAATCTCAATGCAGTAGGTGATTCAAATAAAAACACTAATTACTATAGCTATAAACAACTCCCCTGTGCATGCATCCATAGTAACGCGTTTTGGCTCAAATGCATGGCACTTATTAATGCATTAGCGTCTGTATTAAACCAACAGTAATCATTAAATTTCTGTGACCACATCATGGAAGCAATTTAGGATCTTCTCTAGCGTAAATAATCCGAGAGAATGGCAGCTTTGTAAAGCTAAAAGCAATCTCAAGCTCATTAGGAATGGGCTTGATAGAAAAGTACCTAACAGGGCCTGCTGGTTGGTTCTTTTAACTGCAAGCCGTGAATTTTTCATGAGGAGTTTTCATTAGCGTGTTTGGAAGCATCCGGTCGTGCTTTTCAGCGTCACTCAGCGTCTCTCTTGTACGGTAATCGTGTTAGCCGTTCCCAGGTGCCCACTTGACGCTTTTGTGACGCACGCGAGATGGCTGTTCATAAAACGCAAAGTGTGAGGAGCGCAAATCCACTTTACAAGCTTTATCTGCTACCACCTTGTACAGACACGCGCCCAGTATCAGTGGAACCCAGCGTTCCCCGGATTACAGTAAATCCTGCCTAGCTTAGACCGCGCGTGAATTCCAGGGATGTCGTTTAGTGAGGATCTTAATCAAAATAGAGCGAACCTGCTTTCCGGATGGTTACTCCGATATAAGAGGTGAAGCGTTGGCAGACACACACTTCACAGTCTTTTGTAGCTGCAGGATTGTGGCCTTTATCAAAACCTAGTCGCAACCGGGGTTCAGCTCATTGTCTCTTTTTTTGTTTCTCTACTGCTTAGCTATAGGTAAGTAGAGGAAGTATTGTGTCCCACCGAAACTTCGATATCAAGATGTCACTAGAAATACATTTTCGATATTATTTGAACCTTAAACAAGACATGTTTAGAAAAAGACCCTTAAGTGTCTGAGAAAATAAAGCAAAAACAAAAATTAATTTTACGAGTAAATACTACTAAAGCTGTATTTGAGTTTAGCATCCTCCAAGGATGTGTCATAAAGATTTTCAAAAAATTGTGGTCCAAAACTAACCTTTAGAATGGAAAATGTTTTCTATTTTGTTATTTTTTCAAAAAATTAGCCCCTAACGATTTTTATTATAACCGCATGTGTTTAACACATTTTCGTAACAAATAAAAATTAAGTACATCTTAAATTCTCTGCAATAGCCTTGAAATTTACTTCATTCTGAATGTTTTATTTATTTGTTTCTTTATTTCTGCATAATTTTGGAAGAGGTAGATAATATCTTACTGCACAAGATATCTAATTTTTTTTTTTTTTTTTAATAACATTTACTTGCTGGTTATGCAAAGAGCCATCACTTAGCTACACATCTCTAAAAATCTGATGTGTTCCATTCACATGCCTTTCTCTACCTCTCTACAACAAATTATTGTTAAAAGCTTATGCTTCTATTTACTTCATGCTAATCGAGAAAAAAATTAACACAAATAGTCTTATTACTTGCTTCCTTGTAAGCCGAAGGGAAATAAGGGAGTACTATAGGTAAACAAATAAGCAAAAGCTGGTTGCTATGTGACTGAAGTTTCTTTGTTTGTATGGACAGGAGTTGACAAATTCCTGTATGAGAAAAGCATGTTTTTCATAGCTGAAAACAAAAACTAGGAACATGTCAAAAACGATCAACTCCACGAAAAAAATGTATATAAGATAAATTGTGCGTTTTAAGGTGCTCTACATTTTTTATGTTGTAAGATTTTCTCCATCTCTTATGGTTTAGCAATTATGCAAAAATCCATAAAATTCATCCAGAATAAAGTAGTCTTGAGAGGCTATTCCCAGGAAATTCAAGATATACATTTTATTTCTCGTGTAAATGTCTTTAATATACGAAATTTTAATCAAAATCGTTAGAGCCAGTTTTAAGAAAATCAAAATTTTGGAAAAAAGTTCCATGTAAAGGGTAGTTTGGGATGAGGGGATATTTCTCAAAATCTTCGTGTCGCATCCCTGGAAGATACTAAACTTAAATACCAAGTTTGGTATTTTGGCTACTTTTCATTTTTGAGTTATCGTGTTCACAGACACACGGACACACACACACACACACACACACACACACACACACATGGACCTTTTTCTGAAAATACTTTTTCTTTGGATACAGGGGACCCTAAAATATATATTTCCGGTGAAATGTCGTTATCGAATTTTTTGGTGGAGTGGAATACATTCTCTATACACTATGTACATAGTGCGTATAGAGAAAGTAAAAATTTGATGTGTACCATTCACATGACTTTCTCCATATCCCTGCAACAAATTATTCTTAAAAAGGTTATACTTTTATTTACTTTATGCTAATCAGAAAAAAATAGCAGAAATAGTCTAATTACTCGCTTCCTTGTAAGTAGAAGCGAAATAAGGGACAACTGTAGGTTAAAGTGATAGTCAAAAGCTGGTTGCTATGTCAATGAAGTTCCTTTGTCTATATGGATAGGAGTTGACAAGTTCCTGTATGAGAAAAGTATGTTTTTCATAACAGAAACCAAAAATAAGGAATGTCTAAAAAACGACGAACTCCACGAAAAAAATGTATATAACATAAATTGTGTGTTTTAATGTGCTCTACATTTTTTGTATAGTAAGTTTTTGTCCATCTCTTACGGTTTAGCAGTTATTCAAAATTCTGTAAAATTCATCCAGAATAAACTACTCTTCAGAGGCTATTTCCAGAAAATTCAAGATATACATTTCATTTGTCAGGTAAATATGTTTAATATCCGAAATTTTAATCAAAATCGTTAGAACCATTTTTGAGAAAATCAAGATTTTCGAAAAAAGTTCCATGTAAAGGGTAGTTGGGGGTGGGGGGATTTTTCTCAAAATCTTCGTGTCGCATCCCTGGAAGATACTAAACTTAAATACCAAGTTTGGTATTTTACCGACTTTTCGTTTTTGAGTTATCGTGTTGACAGACACACGGACACACACACACACACGCGCGGACCTTTTTGTGAAAATGGTTCTTTTGGATATTGGGGATATCCTAAAACATATATTTGCGGTGAAATCTCGGTATCGAATTTTTTGGTGGAGTGCAATACTTTCTTTATAGACTATGTACATAGTGCGTATGGAGAAAGTAAAAATGTAATTATCCTTGTACCGTACAACAAGATGTGTAAATGTGAACTCAAAGCTGGTTTAACTAGCACTAGTTAGAATAATGAGGTGTTGTATGAGTAGTTTCTAGAAAAGAGAGACTACAGAGAGCCAAGTAAGTGTAACGCGCTCTAATTTCTTTTACACTGAACATTTAGTAATTGTTTTTTTCAGGTCACTTATACTCCCTCCGAAATAAAAACCGCACTTGTTGTAGACAAAAGGAATGGAATTCAGGGAAGTACATACCTGACCACTGTGAGTGCTCTAATTGGCTCCTAACCGAAACGCTCATCATGAGGATGGAAAACTAGTTCCGCATTTTCTTGCAGTTATTTTATGAATGCTTTTATTTACCGGAGTAATACAATACCCTGGTTCTTACAGGGATATAGTACAGTAAGAATTAAAATATGATTTTCTAAACGTCAAATTTATGACACCACTGGCGATGACATTGATGATACATGGAATGAAATTTAGCACCAGTGGAGTGCGATGGCGGGGGAAACTGGAAAACCCGGAGAAAACCCACCCCTGCGCCGCTTTGCCCACCGCAGAACCCACATGAAGTCTCATGGAATCGAAATAGTGGTCTAACCACTCGGCCTAATGGTGAGTCATACAATATGCGCAGTATACTTGCAATTCATCAAACCGTTTACTTTACGAGACAGTGACAATATCTGAAAGTCTATGCATTGGCCAATGTAAATCGTTGAAGTATGGCATTGATTCGCATACGGCGACGGGAAGGAACGACGGATGGAGGGCGGAAGGGAGGGGGGGGGACCTTCATGAAACCTATAATGGCATTACATCTAGTATTAGTTAACAAATGGGTTAGTGTTCCAAGATTGCAAGATGTGTGGAGAGTGACGGCTATGAAACCGTCAACACCCTGTCACTATCTTTATGAATAACAATCCATAAATTTGTCGTTTCAGTACATACACTGACGCATAACAACATATTTTCAAGGATGTCTGTCTCCGTTTAAAATAAATATGAAAGAGTCGGTGCTGGATGCCAAACGCTTGGCCTGATAGCTAATGTGTTGATTGAAATTGAGATTTTGCTTTATGGACGCTCTTACCTGCTGTGGTTCTCAGCATCCTATTAATAATTATTACGTAACGAACCGCTTAAGTTTGCTCAGAACCCTCTATCTATCATTTTAAAAACGAAGTTTTATTACCCAATTAACAATTTATATTTTGATCTATAACGTAAATCTACGACAAGAATCACTAAATTTACTTCCCTTTCAAGGAAGCCATGCAAAGGATATTTACACTCGAAAAAACCCATCGTCCTCCGCTATGTTTGAACCAGCGATCTTGGGAACCTGAGGTCTAATATGTTGATACTCCTTGTGAATAAACCAGACGTATGCCATTATTTTGGCCACATAAAATAATATAAGCATACAAATCTGAATGCTGTGAACATTTAACCGGATTTTTATAGTGATCAAAACATAAAACAATTCCATTATTATTCACACACAACAATAATGAAACGATAATGTCTTTATTTTATTCAGATATGGTACAGCAGTAACACATTGCATATATCACTAACATAAAATTGCACACATAGAAATAAGTGAATAATGTTGAAAAGAAGACACAGAAAATAATGTAATTAAAGATATAGCACTCAAGAGAAAAATAAATAGTGAATATATGGAGCACTGAACGTCTGAAGCAGAACTGGAATCACTGAGAAGGAGATCTTGTAATATTTGTAGTTCAACCAAGTTGGACATACCGAAGGTCAAAAAAGAAATTAACATGATGCTGATGAACTGATGTGTGTGGAAAGTCCCAACTCACGGTGAAGGTGTCGAATCCGAAAGAATCCGAATGCGAATTGTATTTGTTTTTTTTCTTTTTCTTTTTGAAGACGGTGAATGAAAGTTTTGCAGGCAGCTCTCCAAAAGCGAACTGCATTGTCATCAAAAATCTCAGTAGAGTTTTTTTTTAAACCATTATAATAAACTTTATTAATCTACATATATTTCTCAGTTAATTTCCTTAATCTGCAGTATAATGATCTCGACAACACAATATCTGTACACATGCTCAAGGGAGAGTTAAATGATACTCCAGTCAACTTGAAGACTTATATGATAAACTCAACACTTTCTTCCGTCCAGAATATTTTATTTATCTACAGATTGCTACCGTTTATTTCTCGAAGCTGGGTGGACATCGGTTATTTAGCATTGGAGGACGCAGCTCAAACCCAGAATCATTGTATGGCACGGAACCAGAGAATCACAAACCCACGATGACAAACACACATAAACGTAAATAATATTAATCTACTTGAATAATTAATTGAGGATTTATTTATTGCAAGAAAGGTCTTTCTCTGAATCGCTCTCTGTCTCTCTCTCTCTCTGTCTCGCTCCCCTCTCTCTCTCTCTCTCTCTTTCTCACTAAAGAAACAGCTTAACGATCCATATGTTTAACTGGAACACTAGGCTGCTGTTTCTTCTGTATTGTACAGTGACAAATGGTGCAGCACTTAATTGAAATTGTTTTCCTTGTTGCAGGTAAACTCAGCACTGGCTCAACCAATAGTTGCATACTGTTCACGGAAAACTCTCAGTGACGATCATTAAGGATTGCAGAAATAGAGGTAACACATGCATTCTGCCCTTTTGCACCCTATTATTTTTTTTTAAGTTAAGATATAAATAGAATAATAAAAGAACACAATTCCACAAGGATTGCTGCAAAGGAATTGCTACCGATGTTTGAGGCTGCTATAATGTCATAGGATAATAATATTTTATTTAATTTATTTAATAACAAGTTGTAGAGCATTTGACGACTCCAAACCTGTATATTGAGATACGGTTTTTTTATTTTGTTTTGTTTTTATTTTTGGGGAACAAAATTGCATTTGTATTCATTGCGTGTACTCGTATGATAAATTGTATAGTTAATGAATTAAGACTCTGGCAAAAATTAAAAAAGCGATTAATGTTATTTGTGGGCGAAAGGGTTAGTTGTAGAAACCCGTGGCATCTGAGTTGTATAGGAATAGTCTGGACAGCATAGTGTAATGGAATAATTGATGATGAAAAATAAAATGTCGTGCAGTGATTAAAAAGGTTTAGTGCCAACTGAAATAAAAGAGGATTTTGGAAATCATTTTGGAAGATTCATTACCATCAATGTCTATCTATGGTGGAACGTTTAATTTAGAACTTTCTGGTGATGAGTTACATCGGTCTCAAACGTCCACAATACCATGTTAAATGGCCGAAAATCAAAGTATGTGAACGTAATGATATTGCCCAAATCCTATTAGATTTTATTGGAACATTTTGCAAAAGCATTCAAAAAAAAAAAAAAAGTTTTGTGTGCCGACGATGAGAAGTGCAACCAAATGAGCATCTGATACCAAATTGGACATGTTCAAACGCAATTCGACCGACGTTTTGCGACGTTACCTACATCACCACGGATTAAACATGAATTCACGCCTCACATTAGAAACGAGCAATAAACCAAACAGTGGCTGCAAGAGGGTGAAAGGGTTCCAAACAAGCCCAAATGATTTATACATGGTCACTGCTATCTGGGATGCTGGAGTTTGATGTTAGTACCTGGAAAAGAGCAAAACCTTAAAGAATACAATACAGCATGCCGGAGCTGTTGAAGGAAGAAAAGCTGTTTCCACCAAGAACAGTGCAGCTGTTGTTTCCACCCTTAAGTAGCAATACCATTTCTTATTCAAATGTCCATAAGTTTCATGTTTTCAAAAGAGTAAGATATATTATACATTAGGTGGAAAGAAAGATTCATTTTCCAATGATAATCGTTCATGTTATGTTGAACCTTGAATCCTAAGTAGATTTCTTATGAGGCCACTCATAAAGGGTTATTCACAGCTACAAAGTTGCATGGCTTTCACTTTGTATTGTTGCCATAAGCACTAAGACGGTAAAGACCTCATAAATTAATGACCTCTCTCATACAAAACTTGTGCTTACCAATGTGATTATCATGTAATATATTTACTAATTTTATAGTATTTTAAATGTTTTATGTTCTTATCTCTTAAACACGAGATACTCGCTTACACTCTTTTTTTATAGTGTTTAACGCCCGCTTTAACTGCTTATGGCACCGCAGGCGGTGACACTGATGATACATGAATGATGATGGAGCACCGGTGGAATGAGATGGCGGGGGAAACCGGAGTACCCGGAGAAAACCCGCCCCAGCGCCGCTTTGTCCACCAAAAATCTCACATGCGGTCGCTTGGGATAGAAGGGATCGAACCCAGGTCGTCTAGGTGAGAGGCGAGTGATCTAACCACTCGGCCACGGCGCGGCCTCGCTTACACTGCAAGCAAATCTGCCAGCAACATATTTTATTGGGAGAGAAAGCTATTGAACCCGTTTTTGTCAACCATAAAAGGAAGACAATAAGTATAATTAATATTCGAAAATAATAATTAATATAATTAAATTGATAATATTAAATACTATTATTATTTAAGTGAAACATATAGTTATAGGGTTAGAGGGGAAAACTAGAAGTTTATATTTCGGCAAGTATGCTGTAGAACAAAAAGATGGAAATGCAGTAAATAAGGAGTTCTGCAAAGGACAGGAAATGGTCAGACCACCAATTTTCACGCCTCGCCGAGTGCAGGTGTGATCGACTGTTATTAACAAGGTTTTACCTGCATACCGAAGATTGTTTGGACTGTCCCGAGTACTCGGCAGAACAGTGCAGAGGTAGGACAGTGCAGTTGTCGCTTACAAAAGTTAGTGCAGTTTTAAAACACGTTCACCACTCTACGGTAACAACATTTCTAAATGGAAGCTAGTATTTTTATATTCCGGAATTTCGCCCAGAAACATAGACCTTCAAAGCGTGACTCTGCCCTGGCAATGGACTGCCGGTCTCAATAAGAATAAAAAATAAACAGCGATTATTGGAAATTGTAAGTGTTCACAGTGTCTGTATGTGGAAAACCCAAATCCCAAAATAAACTTACAGCTTACATGAACGGGATGTGCACCGCGCCCTGAGAAGTACAACGTTCAAGATCTCATGCTCCAGAGACCAGCAGAAGGATGAAACTGGGGTGAAGGTACGTGAAAGTAGACATCATTTATTCCCCAGACTCATCCATCCCGATTCCGACCAGGTGGGCTCACTATGCAGCCCTATAATAACAATAATTCCAAATCATGAGCATAAGGTACGGTCCTCAGCGTCAACATGCTAAGGAAGCGGCAGAGAGACAACGCAGGTTTCTTTAGCGCCAACGCCGTCCCCGCCACTCAGCAACCAACTTCAGGAGTTTCTACACCGCCCTCGCCGGAAATCGCACTGCTAGTCACCACAGCGCCAGAGTCGCATAGTCAAGCCGTTTCTACCACTCGAACAGCGGTCTCATTAGCCACTGGGAGACACTCAGTACAAGAAGCCAGACATTCTCAGACGTACTGGCCTCAAAACTTACATCGATGTTGCGCTTCACTCCAATAGTACGAGGAGTCCACCAGCAGCTGCCAGAGGCTATTTCGCTATTTCGCGCGGTTCAGCATTGCTGGTCGGCACTGATTAGGGTTCCTCGCATTTCACACTTCTGGAGGATCGTCACTGGCTAGATTTTGGCATGGAGCGGAATACCGCGATGCCTTGGCCGACGGACTACCTGCAGCAGTCGCTGAAGGTTTAGGCCATTCAGGGCATCCGCCCCCTCCCCAACGCCACTCAGCCAGCCTTCCGGAGCTGCTGCCCAGTGTGGCGCCGCTAGCGTATTATCGTGCTGATGAAAAGGTGTGGCATTAAAGGCTGCGATAAGATTACAGTGACGCAGAAAGCAACATTGTCACGTTTCCTCAAAGTAAACATGTGTTACACGCATGGACGTTTATTTCTGAGAGTACCAAGTGAATAATAATGCTTCCAACGTTCTTACTAAGTGCAACGAGAGTACTACACAGAATAATAATTTCTAATCACATTTTCTACTGACATTACGCTGTATCTTCCCCTTCCTCGCTGTCATTGTCATGTCCATTCACATGTATACAAACGAAGCATTGTAGTGTGAAACATCCCACAGTTGAAATGTTCGCTCTTGTTGTATGATGTGCTGAACACATATTTCCCACACACTCGAATCTATATTCGGTACACATTCTCTCAACACTTTGTCCACACTGTCACTTATAGAAGAAGTTACATTCCGCCTTCATAGGGCATGAAGGTGTGACCATATTAGCTCAATCGGATTGAAACAGCAGTGATATGGTGATAACCATAGGACCTCTTTCTCAGGTCGAAGACAACTTTCCGAAGGCTCTCTTATTATCAGAGAGCAGAAATAATAACATTAACGAGTCAGAATAAATTGAAGTACGGCGTGTTTAATTCCCGCTTTTACTACTATGACACCACAAGCGATGACATAAATGGAAGGAAGATGGAACACCAGTGGAATACGATGGCGGGGGAAACCAGAGAATCCGAAGAAAACCCGCCGCTTTGTTCACCATAAATCCCACATGCGATCGCTTGGGAACAAAGGCGAGAGGTGAGAGGCGAGTGGATTAATCATTCGGCCATGGCGTAACCCAGCTTGGAGTTCAAAGACGTCATTCAAAGGAGGAAGTGGAGCGTTATTTTAAAATTAACAATTCACTGCTGTGGTAGCGACAGAGCTTCTCGTCTTCATCCCTACATTCACTCACCTGCTCCCCACCCACACACCCATCCTGTATGTGGTGTTCTAAATGATTTTTCAAAATCAGAAGAAAATGGTTTATATGAATATATGACTATTCTATTAAATATTTGAAGTACATTACGAAATAGAAGAAAAAAACAGTTACGCATAAGACAGTTTTCATGCCAGGGAATAACCAAACAGAAGAATGATATATAATTAATGACAAGTTAGAAATCTAAAAGTTTATTTATAGCTAATTTTAGAAGACATGTGGTAAGTCAAACACGCAGAACTGTAACGCTGTTGGGTGCTACGTTAGAAGCTGGTTTATGTCATTCACACCCTTCTTAAATATATTTTATATCAGAAACAGATTTCGCAATTTGCCATTCACTTGTTTATGTGCGGTAAGTCGGCCTGCACCTGGATTATGGAAGGAGAATCCCCACCTTCCCTCCTCTTGCACATCTTCACCATTTCTACACTCCTGCCGTAAAGTACAGGAGAAGTTACACTAAGGTGTACACACACACACACACACACACACACACACACACACACACACACACACACACACACACACACACACTTCGTTGGTTAGTGACGAAAGAGATAATCTTTGGTCATTGTCCAGTTGTAATGCAGAAACTACCAAGCACAGAAAAACAGTTGAATCTTGGTGTAATATTTTGATCTGAGGAGTAAGAAGAGCAAGATAGTGTAGAAGTAATACATGACTGGGATTTGTTATCAGTCCTATTATTTTCATCAGGCCGTTAAGAGTAAATGCTGCTATTCTGAGTGTTTCAACCTATTAATTAAATCAAAAAATCAAAGTGTTTTGATAACTTTAAGTTTAACTGACGTATAATTTACTCAAATGAAATGCTATGTGCAATTTTACTCTGCTTAATGTTAGTCTGCTTAGAGTTATTTTACAGAAATGGTGATTAGGCGTATTCGTCTTCGTCACGATATCTTCGCATTCTCCACCCTGTAATAATCAAACTCTTTTTTTACATGAGGAATTGTGAAAGATTGGATAATGTATGTGCAAAATTATATCTAATAGTGCTTCGTGTGCTTATATTAAAATTTCCGCCATATCGTTTGTCACCCTCGGTGTTATTCTTCCTCTTTCTCCTTCCAACATCGTGTATTGGGTGTTGTCGATTTTACGGCGTCACAGTGCTAATAGAATAGAAGCTCCTTGGAAGGTGGGCAAATTCAAGAACTAAACTTTTTTTTCTTCTTATTTTTTAAATACAGTACCGGAGTCTGATCAGGACTCTGGCATTGTATACCCTACTTTTATTTACCTTTTTTTTTTCTTTTTACTTTGTTTTGCCGTATTATTACTGTTTATTACTGTTTTTTTACTTTTACAACACACACATATACACAAACATATAACACCCATGCCCAAAGCGGGACTCGAACCCACGATCCCCAGCGCTACGAAGCACCAAAGCGGGACGCCTTGTCGAGCGCGGCCATGGGGACCGGCAAACTTGGGGAGATCCATAGTGATCCCTGACAGCCAGCGCACTGTTTCAGCTGATAAGAGGTGAGTCTGCCTCTCTGCCAATAGACTCATGCTAAGTGAGCCTTGATGTCATGTTGTTGCAAGAAGTAACAAACATTCCTCAATGCAGTTTCACTTGGCGCCGACAAACCCCAGTGTAATATTAAATATAAGCAATGATAATGCCGATGACAGTGAGTTTAGAAACAACGATGAAGATGAAGTTGATATGATTTAAGAGAGAAGCCCTTGTCCAGCGACTGAGAGATTTGGTGTTGCAGCCGTGGATCAGGGATCAGTATGGATCACTCCGACCTTAAGCAAGGAAGTCCCTTCCGCTGGAAATGTTGCTCTAAATTGCGGTAACATAGCTCGGATACAAAGTTGGACAAGTGGGCGGGGAATGTTTCCCAAATGTTTGCAAAGAAGTACTAGATGGAGAAGACCCGCGCTCTTAAAAGTTTTTTTTTTTTTTTTTTTTTTTTTTGCAGATGGATGCTAGATGTCGCGTGTTTTCGACGTCGTCTTTTTATCTGCATACTTAAATAAGGTGTGATTCTTCACTGTTCTGAAATATTGTGTGTCATCACATATAGTTTATGCTAAGAAAGCAGACAACTACGTCCTCCGTGGTCTAGCGGTAGCGTGCAAGTTTCTGGTTCCTAAATTAGCAGCATCAAATCCGGCGGAGGTGATTATTTTTTTTTTTATTTAAGGGGAAATCCTTAGCATGGCTTCTTTTGGAAGGGAAGTAAAGTCGGTGATCCGGTGTCATAGATTTACAGCAGGCCTCTAGCCTGACAAAGAGGCCTCTGAACAGAATTAAGGGTCTTTCACGCCCAATAAAGAATGGAATCTGAGAACTACAGCTGTTAAATAAAACTCAATTTCAATTAATAATTTGTATAGGAAGCCAGTGGAGGAATTATTGGAAATCCATTCAAAAACAAAGTTAATGTGTTTATATAGAAGTTTTAGATTAAAGGTACGGACGAATGAAATAAAATCGGTGCAGAGCATCGCACGAAGGCCATATGGCTTCTTGTAATTCTACCGTGACCCCTGAGAGGAATGGGGGGACAGACCATAGGGCAACCAGATCCGTATGACGACGAGCGCAAGCATGGAAAGGGTAACTAACATCTCCGGTAGGCATCCAACACTTCCTAGACCTACTCTCAAGCTCCTAACCCCCTCCAGAAGCCTTGTGTGGGTACTATTCGAAGGCGGGTCCTAATTGAGTAGTTTTGAAACGACGTCAGGGAAGAAAACCTGTACAAAGTTCACATCCACCGCCCAGTTGCAACCTACGAATTGCCCCGCCTGGTTCAAAGCCCTGAAACAAATGAAAATGAGTGAAATATGGGTACAGGAAATGATGGACCAGAAAGTCGTGGTAGAAAAGGAACCACCCTAGAATTCGGCAACCGGACCAGGGGAACAGGGGAAACCACGAAAAACATCCTGTGTCAAAGTAGGCAGTCTCGGAGATAGAACACATGGTTATCGTTATGTTAATTAAAGTGCATAACTCGCATTAATGAAGTTCAGTTATTTCAGAAAAAATTTAGGTTGCCTTAGTTTCTTTAAGGGTTTTGATGGTCCATAAAGCTAAATAAACAATTAAGTTTGCAAACACCCTTCACACTGGTACGCGCTTTCGTTTGTTTGCTAATAAAGGTTGTCCTTCGCAGCCGTGTAAATAATAAACATTGCCACTCTCCATTAAATAGTACTCTCTTTTATTGTTTAACGACTTACTTCTTTTCAAAACTTTCAAATCCTTGAAAACAATTTTAAAGAAAGATGGTAAGGTCGTCAAAACTCGTTTAAAATATTTTAAATTCACTAAATTTGGTAAAAATTTGATCGTGTAGGAGTTTGAGGTGGCATCTATGGTTCACTAATAAAAGATCGAGAAAGGTTCTGGCGCAAAATTAAAATTAAAACATAACAAAACAAATGAAAAGAATAACAAACTGGTAATCTTGCAGAAAAGAAATACAAAATATGTAAATATATTTAAATGTGTTAAAACAAATGAAAAGAATAACAAACTGGTAATCTTGCAGAAAAGAAATACAAAATATGTAAATATATTTAAATGTGTTAAGAAACTACTTCTAAAAGTATACCCTTAAAATCTGCTAAAAAGGTATACCAGTTTCAAGTAGCTAAGATTTATTTAATTCTGATACTTTTCTGTCCATATATTTTGATTGGCTGCAGTGGCTGAAATAATACGAATTAAAAGCAGAAACACACTGCTTGGGCTCCATCAGAGGTAGCAGTCAATGCAACACTGCCATTAGTATCATCTATTCTACCTGCTAGGCCATCGTCTGCATTGTAATGATTTATTTAGCCATTATAAATCAAAGGAGATATGCCTCAAGTGCTAAAAATGTTCTATAATTACATATAATGAATGACAGGACTATCTAAAGCTCAACAATTATGGTTGCAAAGTTTGTAAATTGCGACGCTTCTATTTGGTAGAAAGGGAGTTTATCATTTACCGTGGTCTTCTGTGGAGGGGTATATTGTATGTGACCCGGATTTCAGCTAAGGGTATTTTGGCGTTAAGCTCAAGAAATTAAAAAACTTTGATTAATCTTAGTTATACATCTTATATAAAAGTTACAAAGCTGTGTTTCTCTTCACGGCGATGGTGTAAATTTTAGTTTGGAGAAACAGAGGGAGAATACACGAGAGGTTTGAGGGGGTTTTGTACTCGAAAAGGAATCCTCCTAAATTTGCCTAATTAGGCAATACTCCTGAGTATGCCGTTGATATCGCAATGCGATATTCGGTATAAAACTTGACGGCTTGCGGGATTGGAGTGCAACAGAGCCAATGATGGCTGGCTTCCCAACTTCCCACCTCCTGCATTCACGACAGCTATCACATAGGCATTAACGTAAGTCGATCACTTTCATTTACAAAGACGGGAAGGCAAAATAACGGACATTGTGTGTACATGTTATTTTAAATACCCAACAGCTCGAAGCGTTTGGAAAGAATTCATCCTGAAGTTTCCTGCACGACTGGCTTCTTTCAGAAATTCAGTTCACGACCTTGTGAATCAATTTGAGACTTGTGGTTCACTGGTCACACGTAACAATGGATAGAAGTTGGCATAAGAAAACTTGCACAAAATTAGCGAAAATTTAACGTTCGCCACGAAAATGATTCCCATTTTGGAGGAACTTAAAAAAAAAAAAAAAAAAAAAAGCATACGATTGAAATACGAAACCTTACAATGACCGAGCTAAATCTTGTCAATCTAAATGTGTTGCCTCTGTATAATGCTAATTTAGCTACTATGAGGTAGGAGTTTACTTTTCTACATTATTTATACAGGTTCACAAATCAGTGGTGACTGTATAATATGATGCAGCTGCTCAGTGTTGCAGCAGTAAATACGAAACGGAACATTCTGCTGAGTTTCTATTTGCTGAGCGTTTCTAAATTCCGAACATTATGTTCTATACGAAATGCTATGTACATTCATAGAAGGTTTAGCATTACACCCAAATATTCGATACCGAGATTTCATTGGAAAGATATGTTTTAGGGTCTCCCGAATCCCAAAAAGCGCATTTTTTAAAGTTCCGCGCGCGCGTGTGTCTGTGTGTGTGGGTGGTTGGGTGGTTGGATGGGTGGGAGGGGGGTTGAACACTAAACTTGATATTTGTTTAGTAGCTTCCAAAATGCGACAGGAGGATTTGCAGGAGTGTCCCCTTCATCCCAAAATAAGCTTTACATACAAACATTTTCGAAAATTTGATTTTCCCTAGATGCTTCTAACATTTTTATTATAATACTATGTACTAAAAAAATTAAATAGCACATAAAATGCATAACGTGTTATTTATGGATGGTCTTTAACTGCTGTGGTTCTCAGCATCCCATTATAAATTGGGCGTGAAAGACCGCTTAATTTTGCTCAGGGGCCTCTCTATCAGGCTTGAGTTTCTTTTACGTGCCCTGCCAACACGGGACCAACGGCTTTACTTCTCTTCCAAAGGAAACCATGCTAAGGATTTTTACACCCAAAAAATCCATCGTCCTCCGCGGGGTTTGAACCCGCGATCTTGGGAATATGAAGTTAGCATGGTAACCATTACACCATGGAGGGCAACTAATAGAAAACAGCTTATTGCAACAAATATTGATCTCGTTAAAACACACAAATTATGTTATATACTATTTTATGGAGATAACCCCTTTCGAGATATTGCTTGTTATTTGTTTCAATTTTAAAATGCTTAAACTTCTCTCATACCGCAATATGCCTACTCCTAGCCATACAAAACAAACCGAACTTCAATCTCATAGCAACCAGCTTTTAGAAAATCTGAAAATCGCTTTTGCCTAGTGTATTCTCTATTTGCTTTTTACTTATAAAGAACAAAGTAAACACAGTTCTGCTGCTACTGTTTATCTTGATTAGCATGAAGAAGATAAAAGAATAAAGTATTTTGAATGGTACACATTAGACTTTTTTATAACTTAATGATAGTTACATATGATGACATGATGTAAAACAACCTACGGGATAAGAAACATTGATATATGGTATCATATATATCAAATAAATACCCCCCCTTATTTTAAGTTGCTTATTTTAAGTTAATGCAATGTACTAAAGAACTGTGCCTAAGTCAGTCTTCCAGCGCGCTTTGTAATTTATTTATGTATTTAAGTAGATAAAGACGCATTCAGTGGAAAAAAGAAAAGGTTACGCTTTATGAAATTAATCCCAGAAGCGTTAGGTTTTTCTGTTATGCTATCCAGTTTTCTAGCAAATTGTACTCAAACTTTTACTCAAAATTTGCACTTCTCTGGATTATTAAACCTTCCAATAAGGGAACAGTTTGCCATATTGATAGAATGTTAAAATTATTGAAGAATAAAATGACGGTTCTATGAGGCTGGGGGAATAGTGGGCTTCTATCCGTAAGCACACCTAAAATGGATTTAATGGCCTTTAATTACAAAGAAGTGTTTAATTAATACTCCATTTTGGCGGAAACTACAACAGGTAGGATGTTTATGTAGCATGCATAACAACGTGAACCATTTGGTTAATTACCTTTTAGTGTCCAGTAGAGATTTAGCCGTGCAAAAAGGCTCTAACAAATAAGCAAATTTACGGAAACAGTCTAGTCCGTCTAGTACACAGCTAGAGTAACATTTAGCAGCTGTAAGTATATAATAAGTGTTTAATATGTGTATATATATCTTATTAGAATTAATAAAAACTATCGGAATACATATCTTATGATTTTATTATTAATCTGTGTGTATGTGTGACTGTCTGTCTGTCTCAGAGCGGATAGCATAACTCCAAAAAGAAAAGTCATTTAAGTACTAGCTACCATCATTTACATGGAAACGTTTTATTTATAGTTTACTGTCTCAAAAACGAATCTAACGTTTGAAGGTTCAAATAGCTCGCTGATATAATGACAATTTTTCAGTGTTCCGAACTAAGAGGTATGGGTTCTAGTTTTACAAAATGACTTAACAAAGTGTCTGACGTATATGCCCCGGGTTGGGTAGTTCCGGGGATTTTCGAAGAGACCCTAGCTCGAAAGCACCCGAAAGCGGATCCATAAAGTGGTTCCACCGGGAGTGAATCTCCTTAATGCGCAAGCCACCGCTCCACCGCAACCCGCTGAACACCGTCGCCTGATCGTTCAACCTGTAACAGATGACAAGATGACGGAGAAGGTAATGATGGGACAGGGGAGGTAAAGAACCTTCCCAGCTTTTGGCCTGGCGACTCCGGGAAATCCCAGAAAAATCCATGACTCAGGAATCGAACCCACAACCTCCCGAATACGAATCACACATGTCACCCCTTTGTTCCGACCAATAATTCTCCCGAATGGAACCGTGTTTATTTTGTTTAATGGTCTGAAAATGATTCACTGTTTGTTTCGCCGGTTCTTCTGCAGAATCCTTTCATTTGTTTCTGTACTATAACCACGATGTAATATAATCACTCCTAGCCTCTATGCTACTGAATTTCCACATCACATAGAGGTTTAGAGTTGCGAAAATACGTAGCACTTTTTTTGTACGTGAAAGTGAAACGTCCAAAGCGCAGTTCTCCGCTTAGTGAAATGTAACACGAGTCAGAAATGTGCAGTAAACTGAACAGAAATGTAAATGTACCGATTGGTATCGAATGAGGTTCTGCTATACAGTTCTGCATACAGGTTAGGAATGCCAGGGATTGCACTCAGGCTAATGGAATGTCCTGAGTATGTGCTGCAGGCATCTGGAGGGTCAGAGATACCGTCATGCTAATTCTGAGTTAATGGACATGCTATTATTACACTGCCATACACATATCTACGGATTATTAATGGTTTTAGCCACAGCTGAGCGAAAATCAAATTGTTGCTTCTGGTGCTTTTCACGCTTGCTTTGGCACGTACTGTGTTCATTGACATATCGTAGGATTACATATTTCTCCATTAGATCGCACTGTATTAAATGTGTTTACAGCATATCATCTAATGCAGTAGTTCCCAAACTGAGGGGCGTGAGAGATTCCCATAGGTTGGGTTGTAGCAAATGTATGATCTAATAAATACGGAAATTAATAATGTAATGATGTGGTTAACGTTATTACAAATCTGTCCAATCATTGATACAGGTATTTGGATATCGTTAACATATAAAAAGCTAATGTGTTCCATTCACATGACTTTCCCTGCCTATTTAGTAAGAGACTATTCTTGCAAAAGTTATTCTTCATGCCAATCAAGATAGGTAGGAGCAGAAATAATTTTATTACTTACTTCATTATAAGTAGAAGAAAAAAAAAGGGGGGGGGGAATTTACTAGGCTAAACCGATAGTGAAATATTTTAAAACCTGGTACTATGTGATTGAAATTCGGTGTGTGTGTGTGTGTGTCTGAGTGTGTTTTTAACGAGATCTACATTTTACGTACAGTAAGTTTTGTCTATCTCTTTCGGTTTAACAGTTATATAAAAATAATCAAGAATGAAGAGGTCTTCAGAAGCTGTTCTCAGAAAATTTAAGATATATAATTTATTTTTCATATATCTTTAATATGCGATATTTTAATCAAATGCGTTTAGACCATTTTGATAAAATCAAAATTTTGAAAACCTTTTTCATCAAAAGGATTGTTTGGGTGGGGGAATTTCCTAAAACTCTTCGTATATATTCGAGAATGGCATCAACCGTAGAGTTGACCTTGTGGCTATTGATAGAGAAGCAGGAAGAGGATTCGTGCTGGATCCTACAGCAAGTTAATAGCAGTGACAACGAGAAGGAAGCAATATACCGACCATCATTCCTCACCTAATTTGAGATTCCTGAAAATTCATGGGAGATGACAGGTCTGCTTTTCTGGGCTCTGGATGTTCTTACAAATTCACGAGTGACTCCATAAAGCTGAGTGTTGTGCTCACTAAACAACCGTGGACATTTTATACAAATTTTAAAAGATTCGGTAACAATATATAATCATTTATATTCAAAATTATAAATGTTACACACATATACTCATTTTAGTGAAATTGGCTTTTTGCCGTTATTATTACTGCAGTAACGGAAATCAGAATAAAGGCATGGATATTTGTAGGAAAATTAACATTCTCTGTCGGAATGGTGTACACAGTGCATAAGCAATAGTACGAGATCCAGTATACTGACAAATGCATTCAAATGGTATCGAATTTGATGCTAGTAGTACAGTACACAAGACATCATTGACAGATCTCGGAATAAAGGCAGGCAGCTTTGTGTGGTGTATTATGTGAGTACTTGCAGGTAGGAAACAGACAGTACCTGCTGAGTACATGAACCACTACTGTGACAATGCCACGCGGAAAACAGTTATCATGTAATGAAATAGCACGAATTGGTACACGTACAAGGAAAATAGCCAAGAAGTTGAACCGTTCAAAATCAGTGATTCATAATTTCGTTAGATTGGGCACACAATATGGTAAGAACAGAAAATATGTTCAAAGTAGAAAATTATTTGAGGCATCGAAGCGGTTGCTTTTGCGCACAGCAAGGGTCACACGCCGCTATTTTTCTCAACTTTTTTTTTTTAGTAAAAATACAGCCCCGGAGGCTTGTCAGGACTCCGGCGCTGTATTCCTTTTTTACCTCTTTTTTCTAGTTTCTAAATGTCCTTAGTTGACCTATTAGTTTTTCCTTTTTACCTATACATAGACAAACACATACACATTTACGAACACAGAAACACCCATGCCCAAGGCGGGACTCGAACCCACGATCCCGTGCGCCGCGAAGCACCAAAGCGAGACACTTTAGCGAGCGCGGCTACGGGGACCGGCAAACAACTCGTTGCTGATTTACAGTTACCAGTAACTGCCAGACGTGTATGACAAATGTTGTCAAATAATAAACATCTTGCATTCAAGAAACGACTGCAGAAACCAGCTCTAACACCCAAATATAAACAGGCTAGATTGCAGTTTGCTGAAAAGCACTTTTCATACACTTCAGAATGGGATAGAGCGATCTTCAGTGAAGAGAAGAAGTTTAATTTAGTTGGGCCGGATGTGTTTCAATTTATTGGCATAATCTGAGAACAGAGCAGCAGATGAGAATGGGCAGAAATTTTGGTGGCGGAAATGTTATGATCTGGGCAGCCTTCTGCGCTCAAAGTAAATCACGCATTGCCTGGCTGAACACTAGAATGAACTCAAGCTAGAATCAACCGAGATAGAAATGATTAGAATGTATGAGGACATAGGGACGAAAGTCTAATTTTTCAACAATATAATGCATCTGTGCATTGCTCTGCTACAACCAAAAGGTGGTTTGAAGATAAAGATGTCGATGTATTGCCCTGGCCTGCACGTAATCCAGATATGAACCATGGACACTCTTTGAAGGGAGTTGCAAGGTGTGTTTAAGGTAATGAAGGCAATAAAATTTGAGGCTGTATGTAAGCTGAAAAGAGAGATACTAGAAAAGTGGGCAACAATTTCATTGCAAGAACTACAAACCCTAATAAAGTCAATGATTAAGAAACTTTTTGAGGTAATTAGAAAGAATGGAGGTTCAACAAGGTACTAACAATGCATTAACACATCAGGTCAGTGAGTACCTTTATACCATGTAGTTTCTAGAAACGTATTCTGGGATTGGGGAGAGGTACTTCTAACTATGGTGTTCCTAGATAGGTAGAATGCTGGGAAAATGCTGTACATGCTAAATTGTGTGTAGTTAGATACTGGCTGTGAATAATTAAAGGTGACTAAACAACTCTAAGATTAATAAGTTATTGACATTAGATGAATAACATAGAACACCCAAGATCATGGGCGGCAAGGCTACAACGGGGACTATAAAAAATTAGCTTAAACAATATTTGCAAAGAGGTAATGAAATAAGATATAACACCGACTGTGCGATATAAATAGGCAGAAAATAGAATTTGAATGTAGAAAAAATCGTCATTGGAGCTACTGAATGAAATAAAAATTGGGTGGGGTAAATAAACATATATTTAAAATTGGGTATGAAACACAGGACGGGAAAGGCGTGGCTCAAGTTGCGAAGGTGGAAAACTCATATGGCAGTTGATGAAGCTGGTAAGAGGATTTGCCCATTATGCAGGGATTAGGAAGACCGGACGCATATTTTGGCAGGTTGCGTGCAGATGGAGGATGTTAGGAAAAAATTATTGCCGGAAGTATTTTTAGCTTCAAACAACCGGAGGACAGCATGCTGGGACTTGATTCTAAACGCCAAATCTGGCTAAACCTGGGCATATACTTAATGGAAGTGCGTGTACTAGCAAATAAGATATTTGTGTAAATATTGTATAGACATATTTGGAGTATGAGTAATCGAAATGTGTGAATTCGTGGATGTAGTTATGAGTGCGAGTGTATGTATGTGTGATATCAGTGTGTTCTTTCTTTTATTGGTCTGTTGCTGTAGCGTGCGCGCGCGCGTGTGTATACCCCTTACATGGAACAAATTTCGAAAGTGTTGATTTTCTCAAAAATGGCTCTAACGATTTTGATTAAAATGTCGCTTATTAAAGATATTTGCATGAAAAATAATATATAAATATATATATCTTGAATTTTCTGGGAATAACCTCTGAGGACTACTTTATTCTGGATCAAGTTTACGGAATTTTACATAGCTGCTAAACCGCAAGAGATAGACAAAAACTTACCACACAAAAATGTAGAGCACATTAAAACACACAACTTATGTTATAATTATTTTTGTGGAGTTGATCGTTTTGAGATATTCCTTATTTTTGATTTCAGCTTTAAAAAAAGTTACACTTTTCTCATACAGGAATTTGTCAACTAGTATCCATACAAACAAAGGAACTTTAGTCACATAGCAACCAGCTTTTGACTATCACTTTAACCTATGGTACTCCCTTATTTCACTGCTACTTATAAGGAAGCAAGTAATAAGGCTATATCTGCTATTTTTTTCTGGATTAGCATGAAGTAAATAGAAGCATTAGCTTTCTAACAATAATTTATTGCAGAGATGTAGAGAAAGTCATGTGAAGTCATCAGATTTTTAACTAGCTAATAAATATATGACTGCACACCCTCAGCGTGGTGATCGTTGGGCGCAACATGTTTCAATAAAGTTGTCTGTTTGTGCAGCATCCTGCCATCGACAGACTGGCGGACTGGGTTTGCTGCACCAATTAGCGCCTCTTGTTAGTGGTTCTCTTGCGCTGCCATCAATTACAATATAATTGTATGATGACGTCATAACTCCTCTCCCCTCCTTGCCAGATCCTTTCTGTGACTCATCCAACGAGCTGTGTGTATCAACTTCCCTTTGGAACCCATAATCAACAACTTCAGCAGAGGGAAACAGTGATCACTGTTAGCGCCCGTGCAATTCCAACTGCAGTACCTACAAATCCAATTTCTTGTAATCTTACCACACCAGACTGTTCTCCTGCCTTCCCTTCTTATTGGCACGTCATAGAGCAAATGTAGCAATGGGAGGCTCCAGAGATTCCCGACTCGTCGCTACATAATGCCGAAATGTACTATTATTTGGAAAATAATACATTTCAACAATTTTGTTTTTCATCATAAAACGAGTAAAATAAATCTTCCTCAGCCTTTGGAATTCCACTGTTATTTAATAAACGAAATGAAATAATTGATTCTTTCTTTCTTACGTTCTTATTTATTTGTCTATTTATTTATTTTATTTTTATACCCCTTAACTTATATGGCCTTAAGAAACAACCCGTTGATAACGTTCTCCCTCTAACATGTATTCCCATTGTTCCCATTGTATCCCATTTCCTCTGATTGTCTAATGTCTGATTGTTTGTTTGAATGTTGTCAAACAACCCCCATGCAATGTAAAGCCAGTCAATAAAATCTATACATAAACTCTTATAGAGGATACACATGCTTTCACCTGAAAATTGGATATAAACTGAAGGATCCTTCTACTTAGTTATTAATAATAATTTACATGCATTCCAAATGCATTAACGCATTATTTAATACAATTTAATAGATTCGAAAATGTAAATCAGATTAATCTTTTCAAATGTAGTAAAATAAATCATGTTAAATAAGGAATTAGTATCGCACAACATATTCCACTAGATCAGCCAGTGGGAGACTAATGCACGTCTCAATTAACACATGATGCGGGAAAAGTCACATGAAAAAAGGGGTTTAAATTATTTTTCAACGGTTTGTGGTTTAATCATTTTCAACATTCAACATAGATTCATTCGTACAGGCATACTATACGCGCACGTTTTCTTGGGCGTTCAACTCCCTAGTCTTCATTCAGTAGCTTTCGCGCAATTTCGGAAGCACAACACAAACATTGAGACGTGAAGTACGCTATACATCCAGATATCTAGTGGCTTCAACGCTAAAATGTCATTCTTTCTGTACATCCCAGAGGTCATGCACATACGCGTGCGGTATGTTTCGTTTAATAATTCAGCTAGTTCACGTTAAATTAGATAACCTAGTCATCATAACGGCTGAGGGCCTCAAAGAAAAATACCTTTTTTGGATCATAACATTGGAGAAAGACAGTCAGGTGAGTTTTCTCTTCTTCCCCCGGCCATCCTGATCTGACTGTGATTCTCCGTTATTCCTATTTGTCATAGACTGTTTCTGTTTTTAGTCATTATTATAGTTATTTTCGGGATTCAAGAGACCAACCAAGCTAAATTTAATAAACAGAATAAGACTTTGTTAAAACAGAATTTGAATTACAAATTAAAAACTCGACCAATACAGAAAACTATGACAAGCTAACAATAGAAATGAAAGCGAATGACCACATAATGTGATTACGAAGAATGTAAGATAATCTGACCTAACTTAACATAACATAACTCGAAATTCTAACACAGTACGTTAAATGGAGCTGTTCAGGGTTGATTAACGTGGCATAACCCCGGCTTAATTATTGTAACAACAACTCTCTCTTTACTTCAACAAACAACTCATTATTTCTTCCGCCAATTGATTACAAACAGAATATGCTCACACAGCTGTGAATGCTTTCGGAAAAATTTTGCCGTATAGTTTCTTTTCGACGTTCGTTGCGGCTACGATTACAGCACGCTATGGATTTCTTGTCCAAACTCATTCAATTGATACGCGCAGGGCTTCGTTACCCTTTTTATACCTCTTGATAGCGTGACTGGAAACTTCCAGAAACAGTCCCACGTGCAAACTGTCCCAGGTCACTCAGGTGTAACGGTGCGGAAACCTTCCGACACAACGCCTGTCCACTCGCACAGGTGTAACTACCACAGCTGCGATATCAAAAGAACTTGCCGCCGGCACAGCTTCCACTTATGCGCGTGTTACAAAGGATGCGAACAATTAGCTATGAATTACGAAGTAAGCCGTTATCAAGCGTTTGACGATCACGGTCGCAGGGCGTAGTCATAGTATACTTCAAAACACGGCCGGGGTTAACTGAACCCTGAGCAGTGACTACATTACTCTTATTTATCTTTGCTCTAGAAATTTCTATGAGGTATTGCACTACTGTGACCTTCAAATGGGATGAGGCTTGTCCTTGAGCGCCAGCAAGCTTGCAGCCAATCGTAATGCTGCTGTGTTGACATATTGTATTCCCACTTAACTGAGGAGTAACGCGCTAAGTGTTCTCTCATAAATACTACTTGCGCTAAGACAAAATATTCAAATTTTGCAAACAACAAAAAAATCACGAGGAAGATAGGGAGTAATGTTCATAGCAGAACCGTAAATACCACAGATTTTTAGCTCAAATGGTTTTCATAATACACATCAATAAACATTATGTCGAGAGGCAGATTTGTATGCTCAGTGTGCGAGTGAGGGGTGAATATAAAAAGAGTGGGCAGCGACCTGGCAACGCAGAGTACGTTAACGCATCTCATTCGCTGCAGCGTTGAACTCTTCCCATTTGGAAAAAAAAAAAAAAAAAAAAAAAAAAACATTATAGAGCCGGGGGCGTTTGCAGTAGCAGTGCCCTCGTGTCCGAGTACTAAAACATGGTAACGCTTATTTTAAAATAAATATAAATAAATATCCAATATCCAATATATATATATATATATATATATATTGTTTTGAACATGTGTATATATACACATGTTCAAAACTATTTCCCAGGGAATGTGACGACACCCATAACAGTAGCTATTCAGAGAAGCCAGCGGATAGGTGAAGTTTATCGCATAAAAATCACATACAACTATTAAAGTGACTCTTCTTTCCTTTTTGTTGGCGTATTGCTCAATTATATCATCGTGAAGAGGTTGCTTCTCTAGGTCATTCAGCAAGGTAATACAATAACTATAGCACAGCCACTCATACTCATTGTACCAAGAACTTTTAAAATACTTTTTTGTAACATTTCTCACCATGTTGTTCCACTCTTTGTGTCATCAAATGAAGAATACGGGTAGGTCTTCTCCTCGTTAAGAGCACAACCCTTTTAACACAATTAGTCCACCGCGAAAATGATATCATTTTGCGGATTCATTCTTTGCTAACTTTAATTTAATGAAAGAACAGATGTCAATAAGAAGTTGCAGTGGACCTAACATCCGTAAAAGAAAAAGAACCCCATGACCAACTGGACTATTAAGTACACAGACACTTTATATGAACAGTATTTTTTAGTCTGTTCATGTTATTGTTGGATTGTTGCGGATTTTAAAAACACCCCTAGGGAAAGGGTGTCTTGCGAATGTAGTGTTTCTTTCATGTGGGCAATAAACCCATGGATTAGCCTCTGCAAGGGACTGCCCGGGGTTCATTAAATTCTTGCACTCTTAGCTGCACAGTAGTTTCAAGAACATATTTTCGGAAACATATGAGATCTGTATGTTGTCATGGCAACCAGCATACACATTGATAAAAATAGTTGCAACCCTCGTTCGATTTTGTCTTTCTAGGACAGGCGGAAAGTAGTTTCCCATCCCTTTCTTCTTCGCTCACGGATATGTTCCCAACTAGTTCTTTGGTTACTTTTGTTGTTCTCCGTGGTCTAGAGATAACATGCTAACATGTAGATTTACGGCACGAAAGGAACCTCAAGACAGATAAAGAGGCCTCTGAGAAAAAATAGTGGTCGTTGACGCCCAATATAGAATGAGATGCTGAGGACCGCAGCAGTTAAAGAGCGTCCCAAGTTGGTTACTTGTACATATAACAAATTAAACC
The DNA here is from genome assembly GCA_030762935.1 of Hymenopus coronatus. NCBI lineage: Eukaryota > Metazoa > Arthropoda > Insecta > Mantodea > Hymenopodidae > Hymenopus > Hymenopus coronatus. The sequence goes on along the minus strand of CM060896.1, from coordinate 69,957,239 downwards.
TTCTAGCTTCATCTGAATAGGCGACACTGAGAGAAGTTACCGAAGTGGCAATACAACATTACGATTACTGGAATTCTGAGGCTGTCGCCCTTATGTATTACTTGTCTGAAGAATGAATGCACACGGCTACAGGTGAATCTTGCGTAAACACAAACAGATAAGTGGTATTACGTCACTACTACCGGTGCATGACCTGTACATTTCGACAATATTGGAATGCAACAGTTGAATCTCTTACAGTGGACTGGTCGAATCAAATCAAAATGCAAACACCGTCGCGCGTAGTTATACGCTCACAAAGTAGAAAATTAATATCCATTAGTGATGAAGAAAACATCAAGTTTAACCTGTTGTAGATCGTTTAGTTTATTCCTATTTACGTAGGCTGCACTGATGTTTTGATGGCCAGACTGTACTGCACTATATTGCAGCCGTCTCTGACCGTTCTTAATCGTGTCATGCTACATCAGTGACCTCCCGTAATAACTGCATTCTTTTGTCAGACTGATATTACATACCTGATTGTTGGTATATTCCTGCCCACCATTATTTTTCGGTTGAAAGAAGTGTTGGTTGACTCTTAAACGCAGAAGTATGAGAAAATTACACTTTTTCTTTCAGCGCACCCTCTGATACATTGCATGAAGTATAGGGTATGTGAAAGCGTTGGTATGACTTTTTGAGCGCTCGCCTATATTTAACAGCTTGTACAGCTGTAATTCCTCGGTTTCTGTGTAAAATACACTTTCTACATCTTTGATTCAGCCTTGAGGACAATTCGGTGTGGTCCTCCACACAATACCTTTTTGGCTACATAATGGTATACAAAAAGAGACCGTTAAGTTTTCCTCTCGGAAGTACAATCGATGGCCTTCATAGTTTGGGCTGCTACTCTGAAGGATGGCTTAATGCTTTATGCACGCTATTGGATTTCTGAGAGTAATTATTTCTGATGTGGAATTACTACTTAGTCAGTTTTTGAAGGTAGTGTTACTGGCTAAATTCGTGCCTCGCTAGCAGCGGAACGGTTCAATATGCGCAGAAGAGTTTGGGACTTAAACATCTGGACTTTTACGGATGTCAAGAGATTGTAGAAAAGCACATTTCCGTGCCAATAGTATCTGCCAATTGACACGTTTCAAGTGGCAGCTCGTGCATGTAAGGTACGAAAATTATGTTGATAATAAAAGTTAGTGCGATGAGAATTAAAGCTAACATCCGCATTGTAAAAGTATGCGTGATATGATAGTTTATTTCTCACTTTAGTTTAAAGCCATTTAAAACAATGTTACCTACATAAGATACAATTAACAAAATTGTCTTTATTTTATATACTAACTCATTAAAATTTACTTCACATCATGAAGCCACTAAAGTAAAACCATTTTATGAAGTTATTCTACAATAACGAAAATTTACTTAATTTAAATATTAACATAAAATATACTTAAAACATGTTTATAAATTATATTCATATCCTTATAGTTGATATGGGACGTAGCTTTTTTCGAATAAATAATGTTTTACTCTCTAGCACGTATGTGCAATGTACACAAAGAATAGAGAACGACAGCAAGATTTCACCGGAAATACATGTTTTGAGACTCCCTGAAACTAAAACAGCATTTTTATAAACATGTCCGTGTATATCTGTGGGCATCATAGCTTAAAAACGAAAATCGGAACAGTCAAATATTTTAAAAGTCTCAGCTAATATTTCACTCATACCATTAGCATGAGTAAAATAAAAAAGATGTGAATGGGTGAGGACATCCTGATCAGGAACAATTTAAGTACTTTAAAATTGATACCCATAACAGGGAGTACATCTGAAATAATAAAAAAAACAAAACAAAAACAAAAAAAAAAAAAACTAAGATCATTTAGAAAGTAGACATTCAACTTATGTAAAAAATTAAACAGAAGCTACATCCTTCTTTATTATTCTCTTTAACATTTATGTACATGTACATAGTAGGTCTCCATCTGTTGTATTGTAGAATACGGTATTGTATTCCACCTAAAACTCCATGCCGAGATTCACATGATTAAAAAAAAAAGGTTTAAGTAGCTTAAAACTGAAACCAATAACTCGAATATTTCGAAAACAATTATCTTTACAAAAAAAAAAAAAAAAAAAGGGGAAAAAAAAAAAACTATATATGACATAAATTGTATGTCTTAACGAGATCTATATTTTTTGTAATAAGTTTTTATCTATCTCTTACGGTTTATCAGTTATGCAAAAGTTATCCAGAATTTATCAAACAATGAAAATTTCAAAACTGTTCCATGTAAAGAATAGTTTGTGGTGGGGGGGGGTATTTCTGAAAATCTTCGTGCCGCTTCCTTAGAATTCACTAGACTTAAATGCCAAGCATTTTTCTAATGTTTTTAAATTAATGGGGTCTCAAAACATGCATTTCCGGTCGAATGTCGATATCGAATTTTTGGATGGAATACATTATTTTTCTTTATCTACTATGCACAACGTACACACGTGCTTGAAGAAGTAATAAAGAAGGACGTAGCATCCGTTTAGCTTTTCACATCAGTTGAATGTCATTTATCATTTCTTTAATGAAGCCATCATAGCTCTGCAAACTTTAGTGAAGCCTGTATTTAATATGACTTACAAATATACCGACAGCTTGTCCCCTGGTGATGTGCAATGTCAGTGTCAGAAAACTGAACGATATTAAACCAATCAGACTACAGTTTGTTGGATAATAACTCAGCACGAGATGAAACTGACTTTGACATGTAGTGTGAATGGTTTTCATAAAGAGGGTCTGAGAACAAAGCTTTGAGCACATCCATAATTACAATGCTCGCCGTAAATTAAATACGGCTATGCAGCAGATTTATTAGTACTTGTTCATTTTATTAGCACAATGAAATATGGGATTAAATAACCCAGTCTGCGTTAATCCCCTCTACCTGTTTGTTCACCATTCACATTTTACTTTCTCTACAAGCAACCTGCAACATAATATTTAGAGACGGCATGTACTACACACAATAATTGTATGTTGAGATTTCGCCGGAAATATTTGTTTTCAGGTCTCCTTAGCCAAAGAAAAAAAAAATCTGATGATTATTGCTAAAGAAAACTTATTTTTTTATCTACTTCATACTAATCGAGACAAACATTAGCAGAAATGATTTTCTTTTAAGTAGAAGGGAAATAATGGAATACACTAGGCTAAAACGAGTAAAATATTTTAAAAGCTGGTAGCCATGTGGATGGAATTCGTTCCTTTGCAATGCCAGAAGTTGACATATTCCCGTATTTCAAAAGTTTAAAAATTTTAAAACTGAAACCAATAACAAGAAATATCTCAAAAATGCTCAAATCCATGAAAAAAATGTATATGGCATAAATTATGAGTTTCAACTAGATCTACATATTTTGTGTAATAAATTGTTGTCTATCTCTTAGGTTTACTAGTTATGCAAAATCCAGCAAAATTCATCCAGAATAAAGAGGTCTTCAAAATCTTTTCCCAGAAAATTCATCATATACATTTTATTTGCCGTGTAAATACCTTTAATATAGGGTATTTTAATTAAAATCGTCATTTTTAAGAAAAAAAAATTATCGAAAATTGCTCCATGTAAAGGGTAGTTTGGGGTGGGGGGATTTTTCTCAAAATCTTCATGTCGCATCCAAGGAAGATACTAAAACTATATACCAAGTATGGTATTTTACCGACTTTTCGTTTTTGAGTTATGTTCGAGCAGACACATTGATTGACACACGGTTAGGCGCAAACACACGGACCGTTTTCTGAAAATGTTTCTTTTTTTTTAATACAGGAAACCCTGAAACGTCTATTTCCGGTGAAATCTCGGTATCGCGTTTTTGGGTGGAATGCAATACTTTCTCTATACACTATATACATAGTAGGTACGTGTAGAGAACGTATAAAAGGTCCATGTGTGTCTGTTGACAGTATAGGTTAAAAAAGAAGAGATCGTTAAATAGCAAAGTTGGTATTTCAGTTTAGTATCTTCCAAAAGATATTTTGACGGTGCCTTCTGCCGCCGTTCTCTCGTTCGCTTTAAAATATTAAAGATATTTACATTACAAATAAAGTGTATATCTTGACTTTTCTAGAGATAGCTTCATCAGGATGAATTTTGCTGAAACTTGCTTAACTAGTTATCCGTAAGAAACAGACAAAACTTACTATACAAAAACACCAATTTATGTATGAAGCGTTTATTGTTACTGTAGCCACGCGTGATAGCCAAGTATGAAGCGGTTTAGCCCCGTGCTCAGATATACTATGACGTTGGCGGTGCTTAAAGATTCACTCCGCTACCAAATGAGTAGATCTACGTACCTTTTGTTGTGAAGATCTACTACCGTTGAGGTGCCTCAGCTAAACTCAGCCTGCATGCTGGTTTGACTCTCTCAGTGTGGTAGCAAATGAGGGTAGTTTGGGGAGTGATCTTATAAAGCTATGTAAACACACGTTACTTTTACTTCAATTCATTGTCAACTAGAAGATGCGAGATAAGCACTTTGCTGAACAATCTGCTAAATCAAATAATCACTAGAAACTTCCTTAATCGATGACGCACACATATTTCACTTAATAACCTTGTTTCTTTAACTTAGCTGTATTTAACTAAGTCTAGATGTGCTTAACTGACTTTAACTATTCATCACTAAGAGCGCCGATGATTAAGTAAGTATTGCTGAGTGTTGCGACGTTTAACTTGAATGCCGATATGTAACTGAGAGTTAGCCTCGATGTAATTTTAAGATGTAACCTTAATGCCCCGATGTATCTGAAAGACAGCCGCTATGTAACTTTAATGCTTCGATGTGCTGAAAGACCGTCTCGACGTGTTGCAATATAGCAAAATTACTGACATAGCGGCTTACTTCCGATTGGTTGGAAAGACCGTGAACCTGGAGATGATATTACCCAAAATGCATTATTTCCTACCCAGGGTGCATCATAACGCCCACGTGACAAGTGTTACACAATGGAAAAAAAACTCTTTTCTAAACTAAAAGGGTCTTTACCATCGCTTGGTTCTCTACTGCACTCAACGCTACTCGTACGTGCTATGACAATAGAGTATCTTCTAATAAAGAAAGTTTCTCTTTCCGCTTTCCAAATTTGCAGTAAACAACTCCGAACTACTCTTGCTAAAAGCTCACTCTTAAATACATGAATAATTGAGTATTAGCACTCTTTAAATATAAACCGATAAACAATTAATAAAATGACAATGGTTATTATAGGGAAGCCGACTAACGGTCTATATATCATCTCTCTTTTGTTATTCTGTCAATGTAAAGTGAAGTGAACTTCAGTTGTTCACAACAACTAGCTTTCAAAGATTTGACTCTCGCTTTAGCCTAGTATATTCCCTTATTTCTCTTCTACCTACAAGGAAGTAAATAGTAAGACCACTGCTGCAATGTAAATTTCGATTAACATGGCGTGGTTAAAAGAATAAGCTTTTATAAGGAAAGTTTGTTTGTGGAACAGCTAGAGAAACTAATGTGAACGGAAAGCATCAGATTATTCTTCTGAAAATAACAACCACACTCCTATGCCCCTCGGCTCTACTGTTTGAATTCAGGGTTACCTATGGAATCTGTCATGTATCAACTACACAGATATATTCAAAACCTACGCACTTTAACTATATTTTATTAACATCGCTCTTCCTATAATGCAGTTGTATGCGTTACTGAGCTCCGGGCGCTAAACTATGTATTAATCAATGAACACGTACCATGAGCATTATGAGCCAGGTTTAAATATGAGAGGTAATCTCCATTGTATTTCACATATGGAAGAATTCAAATACAGATAAGTGAATATAATAAGGCAAATATATTATATTAAATGTTTATTATATACTTATAGTAATATTCTACAACTGCATCGATTCCATTTAAAAGAAAAATAAATATAATGACTGTGTTCAATCACACAATCAAGATAAACATTACTAGAAACGATCTGATTACTTAGTTCCTTATAAGTAGAAGGTAAATAAAGGAATGTACAAAGCGACAATAAAAGCTTTTATGCGCTATCGCTCTGCGTTTGTTGTGAGATTCGGTTCTCTTTCCAAGGCCAGAAGTAAAACAAAAGAAAGATGAAACGAAGATAACTGCCTGTTTAAGAAAAGTTGAAGTAGCTTAAAATTGAAAACAATCACAAAGGATACCTCGGAAATGTATATGACATAAATTATGTATTTCAGGAGATCTATATATTTATTATAATAAGTTTTTGTTTGTCTCTTACCAGTTATACAAAAGTCAAAGCTTCCAATATCATTAAGTTAAAGGTGACTATACAAATAAACATTAAAAAAACAAAATAAAAATATAAATACAAATCTGATATCTTCCATTCACATGACTTTCTCTACATCTCTTTAACAAATTATGCTCAAGAAGCTTATTCTTCTATCTACTTCATAACAACCCAGATAAACATTAGCCCTTATTACTTGGTTCCTTTTAAGTAGGAGGGGAAAATGTGATGTGTTCCATTCACACGATGTCCTCTAACTGTTCGGTAAACAAATATTTGTAATTCAAAACATTAATCCGTTATCTAGATCATGCTAATCAAGATAAACATATGCAGAATCTTATTACCAGCTTCCATGTAAGTAGAAGGGAAATAAGAAAATGCACAAAACATGTATTTCCGGTGAAATCTCGGTTTTGAATTTTTGGGTGCATTACAATACCTTCTCTATACACTATGTATATAGTACGTGTAGAAAAAGTAAAAAAGATGAAGAAAATAGTGTAGAATAAATTAAAAGTCACCAGCATAAATAGAAAGAGTACCTGCAAAGCATGAAACCTTCGAGATTACTATTTCAAGCACTATGTTATAAATCTTTGGGAAACATCGTGTGACACTTACATAAGATATTTGTGACACATACCAGCATGAGTTGGAGAGAGCAGCTTAACTAACCTCGGAACATGTAAAGGCCTAATCTATGCAAAAGAAAAGACAGCATTGTTTACTTTCTTTACACTTACTAAGCATATAGCATAAAGAGAAGTTATTGTATTCCACTCAAAAATTCGATACCGAGATTTCACCGGATATAGACGTTTTAGGATACCCTGTATCTAAAAAAGGTATTTGCAGAAAAAGGTCCGTGTGTCAAGTGTGTCCGTGTGTCTGTGAGCGATAACTCAAAAACGAAAAGTCGGTAAAATATCAAACTTGATGTTTAAGTTAAGTAACTTCCAGAGATGCGACACGAAAATTTTGAGATAAATCCCCCCACCCAAACTACACTTTACATGGAAAAATTTCGAAAATTTTGATTTTCTGAAAAATGGCTCTTAACGATTTTGATTAAATGTCATATATAAAAGATATTTATATGGCAAATAAAAGATATATCTGAATTTTCTGGGAATAGCCTCTAAAGACCTCTTTATTCTGAATAATTTTAAATAACTGGTAAACCGTAAGAGATAGGCAAAGACTTACAACAACAATAACAAAATGTAGATCAGTTTAAAACACAATTTATGTCATATACGTTTTTGTCACTGAATTGACCATTTCTGAGATATTCCTTATATTTATTTCAGATTTAAAATACTTAAAAAATATTTACTCGAAAAGTTGAAACCTCTGGCAACAGGCTCTTAAAAGACTTGACTATTGTTTTAGTCTAATGTATTCCCTTATTTACCTTCTACTTATAAGGAAGCAAGTAATTAAGACAATTTCTACTAATGTTTATCTCGATTGTCATCAAGTAGATAGAAGAATATGCTTTTTAACAATAATTTGTTACTAAGATGAAGACAAAGTCAGTGAATGGAGCACATCAGATTTTTCTTGCATACAATTGGGGAAAAATATAAATTGCAACAGCCAGTTGGAGACGACTTAAGACGCTGTTGTTGTTAAATATGGAGTAAACTAAGGGGACATGGATAATGTATGCACTGCATAATGCATGAATAAATAAGACAGCTAGATCTGGAATGCCATGGTCCTTGTTCACTTTCTCTGGCTATGAAGCAATTGCAGTAAATCAACTTGAAGAGGGTACACTCTGAATGGATAGGAAGCAGATACTCCACCACTTGAGTTAAATGTTGGACTTGGAATTGGAGAGGGAGGGATAACATATCCGAAAGCAGATGAAGTCTGACAAGGTGCTGAGAGGCTGATACCATATAAGACGCCGCGAAGAGGGATACTTTCGGCAGGAATGAGACAAAAACATTCCTGGGCAGTCACGAGGTTGGTGCTCAATGCTGTCGTTTCCTGGACCAATAATCTGGAAGCACACTGCATTAAAGCTGGCCTTGTTTGAGTTTTATAATCTAAAAGCAGCAAAGATTGGTTATAATTCTTTCTTAATATTTGTCATATAGTTCGATGATATTGGTCTTCAACTTCATGGATATATTGATGAGTAACTGTAAAGCGTAAGCGATAGACAAAATCTTACTACAAAAAAAAAAATGTGTGTGATGTATTTTTACTTTCTCTATACGCACTATGTACATAGTGTATAGAAAAGGTATTGCACTCCACCCAAAAATTCGATACCGAGATTTCACCGGAAATATATGTTTTAGGGTCCCCTTTATCTAAAAAAAAAAAAAGCATTTTCGGAAAAAGCTCCATGTGTGTGTGTGTGTGTCTGTGAACACGATAATTCAAAAACGAAAAGTCGGTAAAATACCAAACTTGATATTTAAGTTTAGTATCTTCCAGGGATGTGACACGAAGATTTTGAGAAAAATCCCCCCTCCCCAACTACCCTTTACATGGGACTTTTTTCGAAAATTTTGTTTTTCTCAAATATGACTCTAACGATTTTGATTAAAATTTCGTATATTAAAGATATTTATATGACAAATAAAATGTATATTTCGAATTTTCTGGGGATAGCCTCTTAAGGGTATTTTATTCTGGATGATTTTACGGAATTTTGAGTAACTGCTAAACCGTAAGAGATGGACAAAATGTTACTACACGAAAAATGTAGAGCACGTTAAAACACATAATTTATGTTATATAAATTTTTTTTCTTGGAGTTGATCGTTTTTGAGACATTCCTTGTTTTTGGTTTCTGAATTGGAGAACTTAATACTTTTCTCATACTGGAATTTGTCAACTGCTGTCCATACAAACAAAGGAACTTCAGTGACATAGCAACCAGCTTTTGACTATCAGTTTAACCTATGGTACTCTCTTATTTCGATTCTACTTCCGAGGAAGCAAGTAATAAGTCTATTTCTGATAATTTTTTTCTGACTAGCATGAAGTAAATAGAAGTATAAGCTTTTTAAGAATAATTTGTTGCAGAGATGTAGAGAAAGGCACGTGAATGGTACACATCAGATGTTTTAAAAATCTGACGCGTCCATTCACTTGGCTTTCTTTACATATCTGTATCAATGTATTGTTAAAAGCTTATTCTTCTATCTACTTTATGCTAATCAAGATAAACATAAGCAGAAATGGTTTTATTACTTAGTTCCTTATAAATAGAAGGGAAATAAGGGGATATACTAGGCTAAACTGACAGTCACATGATTTATATGTGGTTGCTACGGTATAGAGATCAGATTCTTTGATTGTTTTAAAATTGGAATCAATAACAAGGAATATCTTAAAAATCTGATATGTTCCATTCACATAACTTTCTCTACATCTCTGTAATAAATTATTTTTATGCTTCCACTTACTTCATGCTATTCGAGAAAAAATTAGCAGAAATAGTCTTATTACTCGCTTCCTTGTAAGTAGAAGCGATAGGGTAATCGATAGGTTAAAGTGATAGTCAAAAGCTGGTTGATATGTGACTGATGTTCCTTTGTTTGTGTGGATAGGAGAGTAGAAAAATTCCTGTATGGGAAAACTATGTTTTCAAAGCTGAAACCAAAATCAAGGAATATCTCAAAAACGAATAACTCCACGAAAAAAATGCATATTACATAAATTGTGTGTTTTAACCTACTCTACAGTTTCTGTGGGGCAAGTTTTTGATCATCTCTTGCGGTTTAGCAGTTATGCTAAATTCCGTAAAAAGTCATCCAGAATAAAGTAGTCTTCAGAGGCTATTCTCAGAAAATTCAAGATATGCATTTTATTTGTCAGGTAAAATATCTTTAAAATACGATATTTTAATCAAAATTGTTAGAACCATTGTTGAGAAAATCAACGTTTTCGAAAAAATGCCATGTGAAGGGTAGTTGTAGTAGTCATCAATGATACTTTCACCCTTTTTCAAGTAATCAATAAAAATAATTCTCTGTGTATCCCAGAAAACACTCGCCATAACCTTGTTAACTGACAAAATTGACTTTAGCTTTTTTGGAGTTGGTTCACCTGGCGCAATCCACTGTTTTGACCTTGATTTATTTTCTGGAGTGTAGTGATGTATCCAAAATTCATCCATGGTAATAAACAGTCTCAAAAATTCACTGGGATTTTTACGGTAGGGCTCCACATTCTTAACAGAAATAGTTTTTCTTTGCAACTTTTGATCAGGTGTCAACAAACGCGACACCCATTTTGCATAGACCTTGTGACAGCCCAAAACATTATTTGATATATTACCTGCACGTTCTTTTGATGTATTTACAGCCTCTGCTATCTCAAACAACTTTAATCTGTCATCTTCCAGGAATAAACGATGAATTTTTTCAACGATCTCTGGAGTTATCACTCTACAGGGCGTCCAGAACGAGGTTCATCACTAATGCTCGTATGTCCCATTTTAAACTCTGCAACCCACCTTTTAGTAACTGAATATGAAGCGGCAGAGTCTTTCAATACACTGTCTGTCCATTTCCTCATTTTCTTTAGGCGTTAAGGCTTTCAAATGAAAGTATTTAATCACGGCTCATTTTTCCAAATCCTTCATTTTCGTAAAAACTCTATAGTTGTCTTGTTTAAAATGCTCTCATTCGAAAACTAAACAAGCTATTGTCCTGTAACTATGGATACAAGTTAGTTTAGAGTTAAATTATACGATGCTACCATCTAACTGGCCTAGTGACGTCATATCTGTGTGAGGCTCGGGACTTATCAGCTGAACCTCGTAGTATTCATGTGGCTGCGGCGTAAGACATTGTTACAGTAATTCCGCTGTACATCCTGACGATGAAAATGACGTTCAGTTGTTTTACCCAGTATACATTCATTAGTCTTAGTAAATAATGCAATATTTAGGTTTTCCGAACCCAAAGGACTTCCTGAGAGTGACTTTTATCACACTAATTACCTTCAGTTCAAGTCCTGCTTCAGAAGGTATGGAAAGTTTTGCCTTTTGCTGAAATGTCTATAAAAATAAATGTGATGACAAAAATATTAGACTGAACTATCAAGTCTACTGAAAACAAGGTGGAAAAGTGCAGAAACTTTTAACCTTTAAAATACCAACCACGGGACCTGTGGATATTGGACATCGCAGAAACAGACGGGAATACGGAACTGGCGCAGTAGTTCTCTGGTCTAGAACATGATGGTGCTGGTATGTTTTTGTATCTCCCTTCTACCGTTGTAGCGTACACGAATATTCGATAGTACGTCGTGTTAATTACACACATCGACATTCTATCGACTCATGAGAACCTGTCACATGGTACGAAAATACCAATATTCGAATATTTTGTTTGCTCGAGGCGGTATATACCTTTCACCTTTAATAGCTATTTTATTAAACGGTAGAATCGATAAAGCTATATTATCCCTTTTCTCTTAATTATACTTCAGGAATTTAACAATGATTTGGAGCAGCAAACACAAATGAGCAAAATAGAAGTATGGTTTAAAGTAGGAATTTTCGTGATATTACCTATAGCTTCGTTTGGAAAAATCGTCAATACCTACATCAGGAAGACGTAGATGTAAATGTTGTTATTCGTCCAGGCCCTTCTTTTATGCCCTCCTAAACAATTATGATCAAGCTTTTATACATTCAAGGCTTTCAAAAAAATGAAATTGCTTTTCAATACTTTGCTAGATATATAATTAAAATATTAAAGCATTATAAAACATGTGTAAGAAAACAAAAATATGTATACCACAATCAACTGGTTCTATTTTGGAAGTAAATATCAACTTGGCAGAGAGTGCGGAATGGCTCCGGTATTCTTAAAGTTATCCGAACGTGGAAATAACAATTGCAAACTTGAAATGTTAAGGACAGTTGGTATAAAAAATTATCTTGACTATCATGTATGCAGATGATCTAGAAGCTGTATATGATAACGAAGACACATTACAAAAATTATATATGTATATTTATTAAATGAAGCAGGGAAAAATATAACAATGACAATCACCCCGAAAAAAGCCAAAGTGGTTGGTTTTAGAAGCTATACTTCAATACGACTAAAAAGAATATGAAGAACAAATTATAGAGCAGGTAAATTCCTTTAATTGTCTCGTTAGCTAAATATAAAACCAGATGACTACATGTCCAGCATAAAATAGAAGATCCGGCAGAATAAAAAAACACGTAAAAATAAAACAAGAAAAGGTACACTTATCAAATATAATAAACAATGGCCACACCATATATTTATATGGCACCGAAAGCTGGACTTCACAGAAAAGAAATGTAAGAAGAATCCAAGCAACCAAAAATGAAATTCTAAGGTCAGAAATGGGAATGACAATGTAAGATAGAATAAAAAATCTGATGTGATCCATTCACATGACTTTCTCTACATCTCTGCAATAGATTATTGTTAAAAAGCTTATGCTTCTATTTACTTCATACTAATCGAGAAAAAAGAGTAGCAGAAATAGTCTTATTCTTGCTTCAAATCTGAAACCAAAAACAAGAAGTATCTCAAAAAACGATCAACTCCACGAAAAAAGTGTATTTAGCATAAATTGTGTGTTTTAACGTGCTCTACATTTTTGTGTGGTAAGTTTCTGCCCATCTCTTACGGTTTAGCAGTTATGCAAAATTCCGTAAAATTCGTCCAGAATAAAATAGTCATCAGAGGCTATTCCCAGAAAATTCAATATATACAGTTTGTTTGTCAGGTAAATATCTTTAATATACGATATTTTAATCAAAATCATAGAGCCATTTTTGATAAAAGCAAAATTTTCGATTTTTTTCTATGTAAAGGGTAGTTGGGAGTGGGGAGATGTCCTTGAAAATCTTCGTGTCGCATCCTTGGAAGATACTGAACTTAAAATATCAAGTTTGGTATTTAATGGACTTTTCGTTTTTGAGCTATGCTGCCCATAGACACACACACGCAAACACACTCACACACAGACACACATGCAGACAGACAGACAACACATGGACAGACAGACAGCACAGGACATGTTTCTAAAAATGCTCTTTTTGTATTTAGGGGATCCTAAAACATGTATTTCCGGTGAAATTTCGGTATCGAATTTTTGTGTGCATTACAATACCCACTATGTACAAGTTCGTGTAGAGAAAGCAAAAATGTGTTGTGTTCCATTAACATGACTTTCTCTACTCGTTCTGGAAACAAACTATTCTTACAAAAGAGACTGTTTAATCTAATCATCTAATCGAGATAAGCATTAGCAGAAATGATCTTATTATTTGATTCCTTGTAAGCAGAAAGGAAATATGCTAAACCGATAGTCTTATATTTTAAAAGCTAGTCGCTGTGTGAATAATTGAAGTTCGGTTCGATTTGCAGCGGTAAACAAAAGCGAGATGTAAGGAAAAGTAATCCCGTTTGAAAAATGTTACGAGTTTAAACTTAAAACCAATAACAAAGAATATCTTGAAAAGGGCCAACTCTACAATAAAAATTCATATGAAATAAACTGTGTTTTAGCGAGATCTACATTTTTTGTGTATACTACGTTTTTGTTTGTTTCTTACGGTTTACTAGTTATGCACAATTCATCCAGAACGAGGGTCGCGCCGTGGCTGAGTGGTTAGACTACTCGCCTCTCACCTAGACGGCCCGGGTTCGATCCCAAGCGAGATTTGTGGTGGACAAGGCGGCGCTGGGGCGGGTTTTCTCCGGGTTCTCCGGTTTCCCCCGCCATCGCATTCCACCGGTGCTCCATCTTCATTCATGTACCATCAGTGTCACCGCCTTCGGTGCCATAAGTAGTTAAAGCGGGCGTTAAACCCTACCAAAAAAAAAAAAACATCCAGAACGAGGAGGTCTCCAGAAGCTATTCTCATAAAATTCAAGGTATACATTTTATTTTCAATACAAACATCTATAATATAGGGTATTTTAATCAAAATTGTTTGTGCCATGTTTGAGAAAACAAAACTTTCCAAAATTTTTACATGTAAAGGGCAGTTTAGGGTGTGGGTATTTTCTTGGCAATCGTATCGCATCCTTGGAAGATAATAAACTTAAATACAAAAGTGATATTTGGCGGTATTTTAGTTTTTGAGCTATTCTGTCCACAGACACACACGACTTTTTCTAAAAATGTTTTTTCTTTTGCTAACCCATATGTGCAACGTAGATAGTGGATAGAGAAGGTATTGTATTCCACCCAAAATTCGATGTCGAGATTTCACTGAAAACACGTTTTGAGGTCACTTGAGCACCTAAAACATTTTCATAAAAAAAAAAAAGGTCCGTATGTGTCTATGGGCAGCATAGCTCAAAACCAAATGACCGTTAAATACCAAACTTAACATTTATGTTTATACTCTTCCAAGGATGTGACACGAAGACTTTCAAGAATATCCCTCTATCCTTTTCATGGAAAATTTTTGATAATTTTGTTTTTCTCAAAAATACCTCTAACGATTTTGATCAAAATAACGTATATTAAATATATGTACTTCTCAAATAAAATGTATATCTATATTTAATTTTCTGTATATTAAAAACATTTACTACTCACATAAAATGTATATTTCTAATTTTCTGTAAATAGTAAAGTGTAGATCTCGTTTAAGCACACAATTTATGTATTACGTTTTTCTTACAGGGTTGATCGTTTTCGGAACATTGTTTGTTATTGGTTTAAGTTTTTAACTACCTAACTTTTCTCATAGGGTTATCAATTGTGTCACATAGCGACCTACTTTTAAAATATTTGGCTATCGCTTTAATGTATTCTCGTCTTTCCATTCTAGTCACAAAGAAACGAGTAATAAGACCAATTGTGTTATCGTTTATCTCAATTAACAAGATGTAGACAAATAATGTTCTTTTGTGAGGCTAGTTTTTATTTGGAACAGCTAGAGAAAGTTATGTGTGTGGAACACATCACATTCTTTGAACTCAAAGGACCTTAAAACATATATATCCAGTAATATCTCGATACTTTCAGTTGGAATAAATGCCTTCTCTATACACTATGTACACAGTACGTATTGAAAGTAAAAATTAAACAAAAAGACAAGAATTGCACATATAAATTAAATAATTGTCAACTTTAGAAACAAAAGACAACGCATGTCAGAAGAAAGATAACCGAAAAGAGCTTTAAGGTACAATCCAAAAAGATGTTGAAACATAGATATTTAAGAGGTATAAGAACCTTATAAGAGATGGAGGGGTCAATTTGGAGACTCAAGAAGCTAATAAGCCAAATGTAAGCAGAGGAAGAAAGAGAAAAAGCAGAAGAAGAAATACATTATGAGCTATATTACTGCAGGCATGGGAAGCTTCAGAATGGCAAAGAAAGAAAATCCTTGTCGACGTTATGACGTTAACTGGAAGGTAGTATGACGTAGCCGTTTTTCCTGGAAGACAATCAATGTCCGTGTTGGTTTGGACACATACGCTGTTTTAGAGAAAGTTTCTCCATCTTTGAGAATTGCATTCTTAACCAAAAATGTGATTAACTTCATTTTACACCCATATTTCATAAATTGAGTATTATATACATATGGCCACACATACTAGTATAATCAGTTATCTTACATTATTATTTATATATTCAATCTTAAATTACTATCAATATAATTATATTTTGAGAAGCTTCTACAACTTCATAAGCGAATTTACTTATTGTACCTTGTCATTGGATGGATTTTATTTAAAACATTTGCCTGGCAGTAGAGTGGCCATAATGATGCAGAATACATAAATTGAATAAAACAATAATTAAAACAAAAATGCATAGTTACAGAGAATTTTAGCTAAACTACATCTCAAAAAAAATCTTATGTGTTTCATTCACATATTTTCTCTACCTATTCTTCAACAAGCTATTCTTACAAAAGCTCATTCTTCTATCCACCCCATGCTAAACAGGATAAAGCATTAACGGAAAAAGTATTATTACCTGATTTCTTTGTGGGTACAAAAGAAATAATGGAATACAACTAGCTAATGTGATATTAAAATCAGTTAAAAGCAGGTCGTTAAGTGGCGAGATTCAAATTGCCTTTTCTTTGCAATGGTCAGCAGTTAAAAACATAACAAAAATATCTCAGAACTAGTTATGTCCTCAAAAAAAGTATTCGACATAAATTGTGTCTTTTACGTACAGTATCATTTTTCTATCCCTCACGGTATGCAGAATGAAGAGGGCCTTAGATATTATTATCACTAAATTTTAATAGTTTAAAAAATAAAACTTTGGTCTTGTAAACCAAAATTAAGTCTTACTTTTAAAACTTCAAAGGAAATAATTCCTAATAAATGTTTCAAAACATTGGTTTGCTTGACAATATTTCTAATATATTTTCATACTATATATGTTCCACTTTTTCTTTTTTATTTAAATAGAAAAATAAAGATATAAATTCTATTTCTGATGCAAATATCCTTAATATTTAATATTTTAATCAAAATCGTTTGAATAAATCGAAAATTCCGAAAAATGTTCCATGTAAACGCAAGTTTTGAGTGGTGGATTTTCCTGAAAAGCTTCGTGTTGCATCTTTGAAATAATAAGTTTGGTATTTAACCAACATACATGCCTTTTTGTTTAATGTTTTTTATTTCGCATCCTCAAAACATTTTCTGAGAAACCTACTATCTAATTTTTGTGTGGAATACCCAACCTTTCTACCTGCTGTAGAGAAGTAAAAGTATATGTTCATTCACTTGATTTTCTCTACCTATTCTGCATTGTTTTTCTTCAACAGTATGATATATAAGCATGACACCTAGTTCAACAGAAAATTCACCACCAACAGAAGGCTTCAGCCTCAAAGGTATGCGTTTAACTGACTATTGGAAAAATCTGTGACTATATTATATATTTATTTTTTTTTATTTCTAGTTTAACGTCCTTACACTGTTTGGTCATATCGGACGATGAATAAAATTGGTGAAATGATGC
The DNA here is from genome assembly GCA_030762935.1 of Hymenopus coronatus. Lineage (NCBI taxonomy): Eukaryota > Metazoa > Arthropoda > Insecta > Mantodea > Hymenopodidae > Hymenopus > Hymenopus coronatus. Next base: position 69,939,969 of record CM060896.1, on the reverse strand, counting down.
ACAAATGATCTCGGGATTCACGCAGCTTAAAGTTACTCGACATTCGCCTTCTCAGGATAAGGGAAAACCTCGAAGAAAACCTTATCTGGGTAACTCACCCTGAGCGAGCTTGAATATGAGGCAGACACACTACCACCACACTACCCATGCGGGCGTGATGTGTTTTAAATGCACGGATTATCACTTTTTGTTGCAAGAGCATGTCTGAGCAATGTTAAAATGCAGCAGTTAAAATGAATTATAAATTTTTGCTCATGTCGAATTTAGGATTTAATTTAGTATTTTAGTTATTGTATTATAAATATTAAAAATGATAGGATTAGCAGGAATATCAATAATTTCTAATTCAAGCCATTGCATCCCTGAATTAGATGATTTTAACATCCGATTACTTGAAGTTTCAGTATTGCACCTTACGAAGAAGCTTCGCAAATTGCCAAGGTGGTAGACTGTAGCAACTAGGTTAGGAAATCGATACAAATGTGGGCTAGCTTCGGGTTATTTTTTTTTTTTTTTTTTTGTTAGTGTTTAACGCCCGCTTTAACTACTACTGGCACCGCAGGCGGTGACACTGATGATACATGAATGATGATGGAGCACCGGTGGAATGCGATAGCGGGGGAAACCGGAGTACCCGGAGAAAACCCGCCCCAGCGCCGTTTTGTCCACCACAAATCTCACATGCGGTCGCTTGGGATCGAACCCCGGCCGTCTAGGTGAGAGTCGAGTGGTCTAACCACTCGGCCACGGCGCGGCCCAGCTTCGGGTTAGCAAGAGCACATAATGAAATAGACAGAATATTGGATTAGCCACAAGAGGTGCGGGTCTATTAGAAATGATTGCTGTTTGGAGCACTTGCTATGAAAGGTCTCGTGGCTTTAAGATTATGTTTCTGTAACAGCGTACATTACGAGGTCACTTAGTTCTGCAGAAATCACCAGATTCATGAAACGCTATTAAAGTTGCTGGTATTATCTGATAATCATTGTTTACACATGACTGATAGAATTTTAAAGCAGTATTATTGCAACATTTTCTTTCCGCTTTAAATTTATGAAACTGACAATATGAAAGCCAGGAAAAAGTATATCTTTCAGTTTTATTTCAATGTCGCAAATATAAAATATATTGAGAGGCAGCTTTATTAGGGATCGATCCAAACTCGAATCCATATAATCTTTTGTTTCGGATTATCTATACTAACACTATAAAGAGAGAAAAAATAAAACTGTGATTGGTTTAAATACTTTCTGGAGATATAGGATGTAAACTATGTGGAGAACTCCTTCATGTCACCCAATTTCAATCCCGTTTCTTCGAATGTGAATTTTAGAGAGCACTTTATTGCAAACATGGGTGATTTTTTAACGACTTCAGCCCAAAGAAATAAATGGACAGACTTTAAATCTTCTAAAATGGAGTAATTGGAGAGGGAAGTTGCATATCGTGTTTATATATATATATATATATATATATATATATATATATATATATATATATTAAATGTCCTTCTGCTTTCACCGAACTTTTTATTAACTAGAACTTTTTACTTTCTCTACACGTGCTATTACTATGTACATAGTATAAAGAGAATGCACTTTACATGATATTGCATTCCAACAAAAAATTCGATACCGAGCTTTCACCGAAAATACACGTTTTAGGGTACCTGTATTAAAACAAAGCATTGTTAGAAAAAGGTCCGTGTGTGTCCTTGTCAATGTATCCGTATATCTGTGAACATGATAACTCAAATATGAGAAGTCGATAAAATACCAAACTTGATATTAAATTTAAGCATCGTCCAAGGATGCGACACGAAGATTTTGAAGAAATTCCTCCCTCTCCAAATTACCCAGTACATGGAAAAATATCCGACAATTTTTATTTTCTCAAAAATGACTTTAACGATTTTTATTAAAATACCGTGTATTAAAGATATTTACATGGCAAATAAAATTTACATCTTGAACTTTTTTGGAATAGCCTCTGAAGACCTCTTTATTCCGAATGAATTTTGCTGAATTTTGCATAACTAATAAACCGTAAGAAATGGATAAAACCGTACCACAAAAATGTAGATCTTAAAACACACAATTTAGGTCATGTGCATTTTTTTCGTGGGGTTAACCATTTTTGAGATATTCCTTGTTATGGTTTCAGTTTTAAATTATTTAAAAATGTTCACATACGGGAAGTTTTCAATTCTTGGCAGTGCAAAGAAGTGGATTTCACTCACATAGCAACCAGCTTTTTAGAGATTTGACTATCGTTTCAGCCTGTGAATTCCCCCTTCCCCCCTTACTTACAAGAAAGCATTTCTGCTCTCTCTGTTTATCGCGATTAGAATGAAGTAGATAGAAGCATAGGTTTTTTTAACAATAATTTGCTACAGAGATGCGAAAAGTCTGTGAACGGAACACATCAAAATCTATCAAAACTAACAATTCATCTTTTAATTTTAAAACCCCTCAACCATCTTTATGTTCAGTCCCTTACATACAAACCAGCTCTCTTTAGTCTGCATTTAAAAAGATCTGATGTGTTCCATTCCATTACTTTCTTTACATCTCTGCAACAAATTATTGTTAAAAAGCTTATGCTTCTATTTACTTCATGCCAATCGAGGAAAAATTAGCAGAAATGGTCATATTACTTCCTTATAAGTAGAAGCGAAATAAGGGAGTGCCATAGGTTAAAGTGATAGTCGAAAGCTGGTTGCTATGTGACAAGTTACTTTCTTTGTATAGACAGAGTATGAGAAAAGTATAAGTTTTTAAAGTTGAAACCAATAAAAAGGAGTATCTCAAAAACAATTTACTCCACAAAAAAAAATGTATATGACATAAATTGTGTGCTTTATTCTGATCTACATTTTTCTGTAGTAAGTTTTTGTCTATCTCTTATGGTTTGCCAGTTGTGTAACATTCAATAAAAATCATTCAGAATAAAGAGGTCTTTAGAGGCTATTCCCAGAAAATTTAAGCTATACATTTTATTTGGCATATAAATATCTTAAATATAAGAGATTTTAATCAAAATCATCTGAGTCATTTTTGAGAAAATCAAAATTTTCGAATTTTTTTTCCATGTAAAGGGTAGCTTGTTGAAAATCTTCGTGTCGCATCCTTGGAAGATAACAGTCTTTTCGTTTTTAGCGATGCTGTCTACAGACACACACACACACCACACACACATGGACCTTTTCTCAAAAATGCTTTTTCTGGATTCAGGGGGGTCCAAAACATATATTTCCGGTCAAATCCCGGTATCGAATTTTTTGTTGTAATACAATACCTTCTCTATACACTATGTGCATAATACGTGTAGAGAAAGCAAAGCATTGTTCATCATACAATAAACCACCTCTCAACTCTCAAAAACTACCGCTTCCCTTATGCAGAAATCTGCCCATTCAAGGAATCTGACTAAAGACTGTCTAATTATAGCAGCTGACAAAATTATGATGCCTTACAGCTTCCAAAAACTATCCAATGTTTATTTTCAATCTTACAATACGTCAAGAACTTATCAAGAGCTAATTTAAACCTTTAAAGACAGACTTTAATTCCTAGGCCAATCACAGTCATATTTGTGGATATGAGCTATTAGAACGTTAAGAAAATTGTAGGGTATCTTATAACTTTAAAAGCCACTCCTTTTCATACTTTCAGACCCTAATGGGCAAATTTGCGCGATTTCAACAATCTGTCAATATTATTATTATTATTATTATTATTATTATTATTGGTGGTGGTGGTGGCGGCACCATAATCCTCATCGTCAGTGTTTTATTTACAGAACGCATCTATGTTGGGTAGGACAGCTAATTGTTATTAAAGCTGTGATGAATTCAGGTAGTGTCTGTGATATATCAGCATATAGATTTTGTAATTGCCAAGGGTATGAATATATAAGATTGTGCTGCACTGTAAATAATTTTTATTTTTTAAATGTATTTATTTTTTAAATGTATCTACCATACAATATTTGAGACGATTCAATTCATAATATTACAATAGATTGTTATTGAAGTAGCTTCCTATATCAAACCTAAAACTAGAATTGCAAAAAGAATCACATCTTCCTGTCTCTTTGGTCGCCTGAGAACTTACAGAAACCCAGAGTAACAATTAAACTTATTGAACTTTGCTCCATGTCTCTTTACTGTCACGTACACTAGTCGCCTCTCATTGTTTGCTGGGTTGTGCCATACAAACTAGTTCCTTATTTACGTGATCATTTATCTTCAGATATTTGAAAAGAATTATTTAAATGTATGTGTTATTTATTATCATATTAATCAGATACCCTACATAGACTTAATACCTCTATATTACCTGCCAAATGCTTACCAACAAATTGGTTTAACCTGATTTTCAGAGTAGTTTATATATTTAAAGGAGTGGATTAAACAATCGGGGATACGAGGATAAAGGGAGTGGAAGAATAAATCTAGGGTTCAGTCCATACATTATTAGATAATAGTTTCGGCTTTTAAAATTCAGATAATGCTGTGTAACGGAGTCAAAGAGATCAGAATTTAGCAATTATTGTTCATCAAGCGTACCGTTAATCTGCAGTTTTGAACTTTCTCATCAAATTTGGACCTATTAGAGTGAAAGCCGGGACACAGTTATTTTTATTTTCGATCTATTTTCATTAAAAAAAAAAAAATCTGTCTACACATTCTGCTTCATCAGTTCTTTGCTTCTCTTGGGTGAAATGTAAGGGCAGTTACGAAATGGAATCCCGAGGGAAAAGAAGGCATATCAAGAACGAAACCTGTAGCGTGTTAGAGAACGTTCTGTGACGCACACAGAATGCCGAAGTCCGTAAACACGGATACACATGTTTTTCATTAATGATCCAGTAATTCCCCACCGGCTATTTAAACAACAAGCCAGAGCTTCTTTTGGCGTGCACATGTCCTCAAACACAAGTATCTACAAGGTTTAATTACATGGCGTACCTCTACCCTAAAGCGTAGCATCAATATGTGTTTCATTCATAAAGCTCTTTGTATAGTAACATTTTCTCTACTGATGAAAAATCTCCCGTGTGATGAAAAATGTTCACATATACCCACCTCTAAGGCACCGAAGTTTGTCTGCAGTTCCTGTGCCTCCTGCAGTTATAAATATCTATAGAGGTAAGTTCATTTCGTCTACCCTTGCCTTTAAGTAGGGGAAGTACATTAATTTTCCCAACCTTTTATATCGATATTCCACCAGGAAGACACATTTTGAAAAGCTCCAAACCCATATCCTTTACATGGGAAATGTTTCGTTATTTTTTCTTTCTTAAGAATGGATCAAACTATTATTATTATTATTATTATTATTATTATTATTAAAATATCATGTTTTAAGATATATACGTGACTAATATAATAATAATAATTATTATTGTTCTTATTCTTATTCATATTATTATGATTATTATTATTAGTTATTGTTTAATGTACAAATATAATATCTCCCAGGATGTGTAGAAAGTTAGCTTGAAGCAAGCTCAGATTAGGTTGTTTATGAAGCTTGGTCACTGCATGAGGGGAAAAAACGGTATGTTATTTATGGACGCTCTTTAACTGATGTGGTTTTCCGCGTCCCATTCTAAATTGGGCGTGAAAGACTGCTTAATTTTGCTCAGAGGCCTCTCTATCAGGCTTGAGGTTCTTTTACGCGGCGTAAATCAAAACACGGGACCAACGGCTTTACTTCCCTTCCGAAGGAAGCCATGCTAAGGATTTTTACGCCCGAAAAAATCCATCGTCCTCCGCCGGGTTTGAACCCGCGACCTTGGGTATATGAAATAAGCATGGTAACCATTACGGAGGGCGATTGCATGAGGGGAAAATTCTATTATTAAAGTATAAAGTAAAAGTCACGTACTCCTTTATGTATGTGACTGCAATAGAGCAACAAGCGAATGTGAGTTGGAGGAAGTCTTTCCTGTATCAGAAGTCGGTTCTTTTCCATTATATGAATGTAATCACGAGGTATTTATAGTGCTTTATGGGTAATATGACGTGCAATATAGGACACATAGACGCCAAGTTCGCGGGCTAGTAATTAGGTAGGGGAGTTGACACACACTCACACTCATTAATACACACAGAGGAGAACGCCATAGGTTGGTTAACCATATCGTGTTTCCTATTTTGTCCTCTCGTTTACAGCCTTTTACTTACTGTACACAGAAATTACATCTCTGCTGCGTTATTTTACTAATATTTTACTAATCTTATGTTTCCTTGGTACCCAGACTTCTGGGCCATATAATAAACAGGGGAACAGCTATTATTTTATAGAATTTTAGCTGAGCCACTCTATTTGTTTGTAGTTTTTTTATTATCCCTCAGATGCCTTGGAATTTTAAGTTGTTTTTTTTTATTTTTGTATTATTAGATTAACATTACTTAGAGAAAAATAGTTAATTATACAACACCTTATAATGGTAGTTATTGGGACACAAGTGAGAGGTAAGTTTCGACCCGTATTCTAATGACCATTATATGAGTTGCATACATAAATGTTTTACGACATGTAGATATACAATAAATATTTAATATTTAGATATCCTATATACGAAAGATGAACTTTCCCGACCGCTATGCGTAATGTACGCATGCGTCGGTAACAAATTAAATCCGATTCACGGTAATAGTTGATTTGCAAGATGGAGACTGAGGTATTTTGGCCTAGTGATAATGATATGAAATTTAGTTCCACGCCTCCTAATATAAGAGGAGGCGAGTAGTGTTATTGACAATTTACTTCCACAGAAATCAAAAAAAGATTTACTAAATTCATGGCATGAAGAATAACAAAAAATGTAACTTCTTTCCCGGAAAATGTCCTCATAGTTTACTTTGAAGAAATGTCAAAAAAAAAAAAAAAAATGAATTTTCCAACCTTGTGGACAAATTATTCAGTATTGAATTATTCAGTACTATTCTAAATGTGAAATATGGAATTGATATTACATAATACAAGAAGTTGTACTCCCTGTTAAAACAGAAATCGGTAGAGTACAGAGGGAAAAAAGCAAAAATATTTTCTAGAGATGAAATTAAAACCTTCATTGATGACGCACCTGACAATACATATCTACATTATTTTCGCAAAAATAAATATTTTGGTTGGAAGTAGAGCTAGCGCGCATGCCCTGGGTTATTGATTTCCTCGTCTCCGTGATACCACTGTCATAACTTACTTTGCGTTGCTTACGCAATAAGATTAGATTCGGAAAATAATTATATATTCTTATAATTCTTACACATTATTAAATATTCTTGGAGGTTATTGTACGCGTAAAATGTTTCTGCAATTTTTTGCAGATTAGCAGGCAGTGAACAGCCTTTAGTAGGGCAGCGCGCAAGCGTGGAAATATATATATATATATATATATATATATATTTTTTTTTTTTTTTTTTTTAATACACTTCCGAAGTCTGATCGGGACTCCGGCGCTGTATACCCTATTTTTTATTCACCTAATTTGTTTACTGTGATTACTGTATGATTACTGAATTTCTGTTTTACTTTTTACACACACATACACAAACATATAACACCCATGCCCAAAGCGGGACTCGAACCCACAATCCCCTGCGCTGCGAAACACCAAAGCGAGACGCTTTGGCGAGCGCGGCCATGGGGACCGGCATTTTCGAAATGAAAATCTCTATGGAAAGGTTTTCATTTTGATACACATTTTTAACAGTAAATGAGCACATTTCAGTGTATGAGTATAAAAAAAAAGTTTTCGTAATACCTGATTGTAGGGCAAAACTAAACTACCGTAGATATAGAAAGGCATGTGAATGTAATACATCAGGTTTTTCTTGCACTTACAGATTACACTAAAATTGAGAAAAGTTAAAATTGTAGGGTTTCAAAATAAACAGAGCACATCAATCAATATTAACAAAAATTATGCTTCAGGGGACTGAACTAATAAATTACAATTCACAAATATTAATTCCGTTATGCGCCTCAAGGTACTATTTGGTTGACAGGTCGTTCACCCTCTCTAGAAATCTCCAGTAGAGGGTTGGTCTAGGAACTTCTGCGCAGTCTGTGGCCTGTGGCCTATTGTACTTCCTTTACTTCATCCCTTCCTGCAGGAAGATAGTTCGCAGTGCGCAAGATATCGCCCTCCATTGTGTCCACTATGCTATAGTTATTATATTGCAATAAAGAAAGAATGTAAACAAAACCAATAATATCCCTCCTGCCCATCTGTAGTTTTCAGTGGTGTAGTGGTATCATGATAGAGTAGCACGGTAAACTCTGGTTCCCAATGTTGCGGGTTCAAACCCGACAGAGGGAAGGAAAGTAAATCTGTTGGTCCCATGTAGGTTTAGGCGTGTAAAAGAGTCTGATAAAGAGGCCTCTGAGCAAAATTAAGCGACCTTTCACACTTAATATCGGAATGCTTAGAACCGCGAGTGTCCATAAATAAAACTCAATTTAATTTAATTTGCCGGTAGTGTGGCTAGTGTGTATGCCTCTTATTTAAGATAAGATTTTTTTTTATTTTTTCCCAGATTTCCCCTTATGCTAAGAAGACGAATGTCGAGTAACTTTAGGCTCCAATGACTCCGGGGTCATTTGAGGATCATTTCACCGATTTCATTCATCGTTCATTATGACCTACCAGGTAAAAAGATGTAACTACAAAAATAGAATAACACACACAGATATATATGGCATATATAAGACCTAACAGTTGTGTCTATAAAAACAATATTATATATCCCACCAATGTTGGAATAGCGAGTCTAGCTCACATTCAAGAAGTCTCGAATTCGTATCTCGGGGTGAGTTACCCGGATAAGATTTATTTCGGATTTTCCTTATCCAGAAAATAACTATATAAGTCACTATCCACTCGTCATCCACGTTAAAATTAAATTCAAGTTGATATTGTCAGAATTAAAATAAGGGTCCAATATTGAAACTTTTCTCACCAAGGCAATTAACATTGATGCGTATTTTATTGGGAAGCATCTGTTTACTGTCTTTTCGACAATCGCTTATTCTATATTAAAATAATATACATTGACAACTCTGTGATTTTATATGGAAATAAAATATGTAATTCTCAGGTAAAGTGTTTTATGTACTGATAATTTTAGAAAATATATTAAATAATAAACTAATAGTTAATATTACATTATTATTACATTGTTATTGCTGTAGTAGTAGCAGCATATTAAACGTTATCATGTTTTCAGGCAATCCCGGAGAGCGTTCCCCTCTTTTGAGAAATCTTGCTCCGAAAGTTTTAAGCATTCATCTGAAAGGCCACTAAAGGGATTTTGGTTTCATGGTTATGACACTTACTTAATCTTATAACCACTCTGTCTGCTTTTGGTAGCTAGATATGAATTAGAGAGCTTTTATGCTTCTGGAAATCTATTGCGTACCATTCTTCCCTTTTCTCTAATTTTCTCTTTATAACTAAAAATCCCGTAATACAGAACTTATTTAGAGTACTATATTCCTTTAAAATATACTATTAATTATCTTATGTTTCTTTGTTTGTAAACCTCTTGTATGTTCCTTATGCTTTTTTTACATTTATTGGAACTATTTTTACTTACTTAGAAAATGTTTTTATTTAGATCGCCTTTCATAGTTACATTTGGTGAAGAGAAACTTTTTTGTGTAATGCTTACTGAAATGGTTACATTACGCTAGTAAAATGATCTGAAATGACGAATAATGTTAATATTTCTTTCTTGAATATTTGTATTGGATTCCAAATCAACTAGAGCACTGCTTTTCCACTTATATTAATGGTAGTCCCATATTACACAAAAGTACAGGCACTGATTCTTCTGTCATCCCATTCTCGATCAAGATCTTTCCATGGCAAAGCTGACTTTATCACGACGAACGGACATTGATGGCACATCGACGACAGTAAACGTTTATTCAGGGTTTTACTGTGATTAAATCTGACCGGCCGCGAATGCCCGATCCATCGATTATATCCCAATTCACATAGGTGATAATGTTGAAGTGGTCTCTGGTATAGGTTTTCGCCAATGAACGCAACCTTAAAGGTTTTATGCGAAATTCGCCTTTTATATCCTGAAAACATAACTGAAAATCCAACCAATCACGGCGTTAAACATTCTAATTATACTAGTTGCAGCATAGTTCCATTAATAATACAGAATAAAGGGAGCAATGAATGAAACTAATGTCATTAGTACACTTTCAGGAAAGATATGAATTTATATAAGAATCCGGTAGCCTAATGAGATCAGTGTCGAAATTTGAAACCATAGTTTTGGGGTAGCCTGAGCACCCCATATTCAATAGATTCTTGGTTAAATCTTTTTTTTTTTCTTCTTTTTATGTTTATTTCTTTCATAAGGGAATGTTCACTAATCTCAATTGAGCTTTAATCAGTGCAAAGGAAGGGATAGAAGAAAGAAAGAAAAAAAAAACACACTCACAATAGTTCAGCATAGTTTTCTACTCGCTTATAAGGTTCGTTTTTCCCACGTGTCCATCTTCAAGTTGCTTTTCTCTCTTGTCTTTATGTATTTCCTTCTACATTCCATGTTAAATTTAATAACGTATAGGTATTTAGTGATTAGAGAAACTTGTGACAACTTTTGCTTTCCTCCGATGCGTACTGAACAAGCAGATACTTTTTTTTTCTTTTTTTGATAGGGTAAACTTGCCATTTATGGGCACTAAGATAATATAAACACATATAAGCAACCTGTAATTTTTAAACCAATTTTATCAATTAGGACCATTCGTTGTGGTATGTGGTTTTGCTTAAGTGTCGTGGTTATATAAGCTGAATGCTGTTTAATGGGCTGATAACTTAAGTCCTGACTAATAAGTTTGAGGGAGATACGATTGCCTGCTCTGCATTTTTAGGACTGTTGTTATTTTTCAGTTTTCTTTTTTAAGATACCGCATGCGCAATCAGCTTATTTTGCATGAAATCTTTTAATAACTTCATTTTAGGGTAGTGTAGAAAAAGTTCCTGCGCGAGAGAGTATGGTTGAGCATTTCTTCTTTTCCAGTAGTACCAATTTCTGAAAAAACTATGTTAAAGCATATATGGGCAGTATGATTACCGGTATTATGGACATAACCAATATTAGCGGATGTCTTCTTTACATGATACCTGTAGAGCTTTATTAACGACTTTAAGCCTTAAATTAATATTTACAGTGTATATATAGCTGAATTCAAAATTCAAGAATGTACCACTTATGATTGTGATGAAACATTGATTGGTGCTTGAATTTCTGCTGAAGTGGTAAATTCACTTCCCGTTGAATCTTCAATTTCACACCCATGTCCTGGACCATCCTCTCGCCATACATTCAGTTCATCTCCAGATTTCAATCCCGCACTGTCCTCACGTTATGCACAAGGTACATCTTTACATTCAATCCCGGAACATTTCGCATTCTAGATTATCTTCCACCTCCTTTCAATGAATTCACTTGAACAAATGACAATGAAATAGCATATGGCTCGTCTTCTTCTACTTCTGTATCTTTGAAATCAGTAATATCCTTTTAGAGGAATTAAGACCAGTTCTCAATATGAAAACTACCATCAGCAATTGTGGGAGAAAGAAGAAGAAAAGTGCAAGAGAAATAGGAAGCACAGAATTTATGGATTCATCAAAGAAAAGGGTTAAACTCGGAAGCCAGTAGTAGAGGTTCAGGAGCAAAACGAAAACCCACAAGAAGCGTAAGAAATTCTAAATGTTCTTACATTTGTTTCGTTTATAACAGCAATACTAATTATGATGAAAATCAGAAAATGAATGCAGTGTTGTGGTTCATATTCCCTGTGGTTCCTAAGAAAGGTATTCAGTTGAACGGCAGTTTCTTCTGTGGTGATGAGTGTAATGAGTGTAGCAATTGCAAGTCCTATGTCTCAAAATCATTTTTGTGTTAGAATTATGAATAATTCAAATCTAATGCATTTTATCTGATTTCATTGTTCCATTCAGCAAAAAGCTGTTTTCATATAGCGACTTAAAAAAAGGATTCTAGGTTTTCTTTGATAAAATTGGTTTTACTATCAGTGTTTTATTGTTGTTTTTTTATGTATAATAAGTATGCAGCTGATAAAACGTCTCTGACAATAAACTGTTAATACAATGACAGGAAGTGTTTGTAATTTATCAATTAAAATCTTACTGCTCATACTCCAAGCAACTATGCCCATATTATCTTAACATTTTGTCAAATATGGGAATTTGCTGTGAAGCTAAACTGTATTCAGACGGATAGGAGTTGGTTGTTGGTTCATACACTGTTTGAAAATTTATATTTTCATGAATTAAATGCATTTGTTTCATGAAAGTACAACGCGATTTTCTGCCCTTTATTTCCATATAAATATTTTGATTCACATAATTGCCAAATTTGCCCTAGTGTTTAACATCCGCTTTTACTACAGACGGCAACGCAGGCAATAACACTGGTGTTTCAAGAAATATGGAAGGACATCGGTGGAATGCGATGACGGGGGAAACTGGAAAACCCAGAGAAAACCCGCCTCTGCGCCGCTTTGTTCGCCACAAATCCAGATGTGAGGCGAGTATACCAACCAGTGCGGTCCCAGTAGGGGCAGGCATGTGCTTCAGTAAAAGGCTAGAACAAATGAAAAAGAATCAAATTTAGGGTTTCTGAGAAGTAGCACATAGCTATAAAAAGCAACCTAGGAAGTAAGCTGCAACACCCAGAGCTGATTAATTCGGGTTTTGCATGGCTTAGAAGAAAGGAACCAGCCTACCCAAATTGAGTAAGGTATGATGACTTGCGTTCCAGCTATAAATACGAGTGATGTTGAAAGTCGTGAGAATGCTTCGAAGAGAAGGATTCTGAAATCAGTTGTGGAAAGCTTGATGACCTTTGGACTAGAGGGAGAGACTTTGGTACAGGAGAAACAAACTAAGACCTCGGCAATGGAGGTGGATGGAATAGGACGAAGTGCGGGGTTTTCAAGTCACAAAGAAGGAAAATGAGGAGGTGAGACAGGTGATGCATATGGAGGAGACGGTGGAGGAAAGGATCAAAAGAAGAGCTCTTAAAGGGCATAGCCATAGAAGAATGGATGAGGGTAGGTGAGCAAAATCCTGGTGGTATATGGAAGTGGGTCAGGCAAAGAACCATTTGCAAAGGAGAGATTAATACTAAAAAATCTTATGTGTGCCATTCACATGACTTTCTCTATATCGTTGCAGCAAATTATTCTTAAAAAGCTTTTACTTCTATTTACTTTATGCTCATCAGAAAAAATTAGCAGAAATAGTCTTATTACTTGCTTCCTTGTAAGTAGAAGTGAAATAAGGGACTACCATAGATTAAAATGATAGCCAAAAGCTGGTTGCTATGTCAATGAAGTTCCTTTGTTTGTATGGATAGGAGTTGACAAGTTCCTGTATGAGAAAAGAAGTTTTTCATAGCAGAAACCAAAAATAAGGAATGTCTCAAAAACGACAAACCCCACGAAAAAAATGTATATAACATACATTGTGTGTTTTAAGTTGCTCTACATTTTTTGGTTAGTAAGTTTTTGTCCATCTCTTATGGTTTAGTAGTTATTCAAAATTCAGAAAAATTCATCAAGAATAAACTGCTCTTCAGAGGCTATTCCCAGAAAATTCAAGATATACAATTTATTTGTCAGGTAAATATCTTTAATATACGAAATTTTAATCAAAATCGTTAGAGTCATTTTTAAGAGAATCAAAATTTTCGAAAAAAAATCCATGTAAAGGGTAGTTGGGAGTGGGGTGATTTTTCTCAAAATCATCGTGTCGCATCCATGGAAGATACTAAACTTAATACCAAGTTTGGTATTTTACCGACTTTTCGCATTTGAGTTATCGTGTTCACAGACACACTGACACACGGACTCACGGACACACGGACACACACGGACGTTTTTGTGAAAATGCTTTTTTTGGATATTGGGGACCCTAAAACATATTTCCGGTGAAATCTCGGTATCGAATTTTTGGTTGGAGTGCAATACCTTCTCTATACACTATGTACATAGTGCGTATAGAGAAAGTAAAAATGGCAAATGGGAATACAGGGTAACTGCTGAAAAGTGAATTCCATGACTTCACATGACTCTCTCTACCTCTCTGTAACAAATTATTATTAAAATACTTATTATCGAATTCATGCTAACCGAGATAAACATTACCAGAAATGTAATGTCCTTGTTACTTGCTTCCTTTAAGTAGAAGGGAAATAGGGGCTAAAGCGATAATTAAATCTGTTAAAGCTGGTTGTTATGTGATTGAAATTCGATTCTTTGCATGGCTAGGAGTTGACAAATTTCCGTAGAACAAAAATGCAAGTATTTTAAAAGTGTAACCAATAACAAGGAATATTTTGGAAATCATCAACAATGAAAAATGTATAGGACATAAATTATGTATTTTAACGAGATCCATATTTTTTGTGTAGAAAGTGTTTGTCTACACCTTGCCGTTTACACAAAAGTCATTCAGAATGAAGGTCTTCACAGGCTATTCCCAGAAAATTTAATATATGCGTTTTATTTGTCATGAAAATATCTTTAATATTCGGTATTTTAATCAAAATCGTTAGGTGTTTTTTAGAAAAACAAAACTTTGTAATTTTTTCTACGTAAGAAATAGTTTGGAGTGGTTGGATTTTCCTGAAAATCTTTGTCTTCCTTGGTAGATACTTAACTTAAATACAAAGTTTGATGCTTTACTGACTTTTCGTTTTTGAGTTAGCGTGTTCACAGACACACGGTTACACACACACACGCACACACGGATCTTTTTCTAAAATGCTTTTTTTATACAGGGGACTCTAAACCTTGTATTTTGGTGAAATCTCGGTACCGAATTTCTGGGAGGACTTTCATGCATTTTCTACTAAGTACTATGTACGTGCTAAGAAAGTAAAAAATGATTCCTACATATCGAATTTATATTGGGTATGAAGATGATGTGCAAACGGAAATAGAAGTAAATGAAGAAGCCTGTATTTGCAGTGAAGTACATGTCTGTAACAGAAAGAAGATGATGTGCAAACGGAAATAGAAGTAAATGAAGAAGCCTGTATTTGCAGTGAAGTACATGTCTGTAACAGAAAACTGCAACTAGTTTTGTTAACAATAGAGTTTTCAAAGCTTTGACCACTCATTATCACTAAAGAAAATCATTAAGCAGCAGGTAGTTACGAATCATTTATTTTTATTTTATTCTAGAATTGGGGAGATAGGTAAAGAATGGAAATCCTTAAATTTTCCTCTAAAAATAAAACAACAGATTGAGAAAGCATTTTTTGCAAATTCTTCTTCTGAAAATTCTACTTTTCATAATTTTCAATTAAGGTGGTTAACTATTTACTAACTGTGCTATTTTTAGCCTTACGTTAGAAATCTTAGTTAAATGAGCATAGTGAACTTTAACCTGTTTCTCGTATATTCCTTTTTGACATGTTTTTATTATTTTTCAGATTGAGTTTTGCTGTCCTATCCCAATATTCCGCACTAGTACCTTTCAAACAATTTTCTTATTTGTATAATTAGTGGTTCAAAAGTAAACACCTTTGAAAATATTATGAAATGCAAATTTATAATGCTCACAGCCCGATCTTGCTTTGAAAACAATAGCTCAAAACTCTTCACATTCAAAAGGTCATGAGTTCGAATCTCGGATAAGGTTTTTTTTCGGGGTTTTCCCTTATCCTGAGAAGACGAATGTCGAGTAACTTTAAGCTCCATGGACCCCGAGATAATTTGAGCATCATTTCACCCATTTCATTCATCGTATGATATGACCAAATGACGTTAAAACTATCAACAAAAAAAAAAAAAAAAAAGATCCTATGACAACTGTAACAGTTTTAAAGGTTAGAAATTGCATGAAACATTTGGGAAGAATTAGATGAAAATTACAGCGCGCGCAAAATTTTGAATAAGTGCTGAAAAGTTTTCAAAACTCAAAATTTAAAATGAAAGGAATTTCAAGTCCAAAATCTTATCTTCATACTTGTATATGTAACTATCACACCATCAAAAGTGAAAATGAATTTTGAAATTATAGCTTTGATTTTCTTCGGGCACAGTTAGGACACAAAATTAGTATTTTCCGAGATTTTCACCAAATTTCAGTGATCATTCCGAAAGAAACCAAAATACACATACATGTGATAAGGATGACTAATCTAAAGCTTTATCTGGTTTCAGTAAAATGCCTCGCCCCAGATTAATAGATTGAATGAATTATGGACGCAATCTTGAGTGATTTTCTTCCACAATAGGGACATCACCTACCACCGCGCCTAAAGCTTAAAAACAAAAAAGGAGAGATTATCGCCGACAATAGACGACCCCAACTTATCCGCGTGGAAACCGCCCAACTCCTTTTATTAGTTTTCCGTTGGTTTTTTTCAAGAGTACAGGCGTCTGCATCTTCCTCCATAGATTAGGTGGTCTCACTTTTATTACCACTCAACCTTCAATAAAAGCTAAGGCTTTTCAGGAAAATAAAGCATAAAGCTGGTTGTCTGCGTTAAGATGTTTTACGAGCCAAGGAACTCCAGATGCAGGCAGCACCTAGGGTCGACATCCCATGTACTAATGCATAGAAAATGGATCTTATGCGCCAACTAATCTCCGTGAAGCGAAGACTGACACGTCATAAAGACGTCTTGGAAGACAGCAGGCAGTCGACATCCTGTCTTTGCTTCATCTATAGCTGGCAACACACGCGGGTTTCCTCAAATACTGCGAGTTAATTAAACCCACGCCCAAATCGGCGGGCACCCTGCAGTTTAATGATCGTGGGATCCACCCATTTTAATTGGAGGAAGAAGATGCCAGCAATAGGGCGTGTGTTTGTTTCTGAGAAGATGTGCAAGGAATACTGAACATAGGCGCAGTCTGATAAACTGCTCCAGACTAGATTTGAATTGAGATTTATGAATTTTAAAACTAAAGGACATTTTGGATTGGATTCAAGGTCATTGGCTAAAGAACCTAGATTTTTAAAGACAAACTAACTCTTTAGTTTTTTGTTTTTCGTTTTGCTTTCTCTACGATGCCGGGGTAGCTCAGTTTTTTCGTCAAATTCTTTTAAGTTTAAAGACCATATCTACTAATACTCTAGTATTAGAATTTACAATAAAATAATAGGGTACCTAATCCTAGTTTATATTTTTAATTTCATAACAATCATACCATTAATATTTATATAATACCTCAAAATAATATATCTCGTGTTGAGCGTCCGCGGTTTGGGATCCAAGATAAAAGCCGTAGATCTTTCGTACTATCGCCTGCCTCAACATCACTGTGCATCCGGGGGCAGTGGACGCTGCCCGCTGCTCTGTATCGCCTAAAAATTGCGTCCAGCATCGTTTGGTAAAAAGAAGTAACCTCCAAAGGTCAGTGACTCTAAAGAAGCGTTGGTGACCAAACACTTTTTCTACTACTTAAATGCCCTTATTAAATAGAGAAAGTATTGCATTTAACCCAAACGACAGAGATTTCAATAGAAATATACATTTTGGCTTCATGAATACAAAAAGAAAGCATTAAAAAGGATCCATTAGTTTGTACACAATTCAATTGAAAATTGTTTGGTAAATACCAAATTTCGTATTTAAGTATGGTGTCTTCCAAAAATGCGACATAAGAATTTAAAAAAAAAAATCTCTCCCCAACTTTTTCTTTAAATAGGAAGTTTTCCCAACTGTTTTATTTTCTTAAAGATGGCTCTAATAATTTTGGATAAAGTATTTGCGTCTGTGTGTGTGCGCATATGTGTGTATGTATTTGTGTGTCTGTATTTATGATATTTAACGGACAAATGAAATGAATAGCTTAATCTGCAAATGGCTTGTGCGCCCTCTTCATTCGGAAGGAATTGTGTATAATTCTATACAAATGGTAAATCGTAAGGTAAAAATCACTAGGAAAAATATAGGTATGTTTGAAATATAAAATTTACTTCAAATAATTTCGAATATGTATTCTTTGTTATTATTAGATACTTTCTCTACCAAATACAACATAAGCACATAGTTGGTAGAGAGGGTATCGTATTTCACCCAGAAATTCAATACCGATATTTCACCGGAAGTACATGATTTGAGGCCCCTTAATAAAAAAAGCATTTTATAAAAATGTACCTTTGTGCCTGTGTGTGCGTGTGTGTATGTGTGTGTGTGTGTGTGTGTGTTAAACACTAACCTTTGTTAAGTTCTGTATCTCCCAAGCATGCGAGAAGATTTTCCGGGAAATACCACACTCCGATTTTCTTTAAAAAGGCTCAGGTTTATATTAAAATATCACATATTAAATATATATATATACGTCTCATATAGCATGTGTATCTTGAATTTCCTGGGAATAGCCCCTGAGACCGACCGTCTTCATTTTTGATAACTTTTGTATAACGGTAAACTGTAACAGATAAACAATATCTGCTTTACAAAAATCTGTTATGTTCCATTCACATAACTTTCTCTAGCTGCATTTACAAACTATTCTTACAAAAAGATTATTATTTTATCTAAAGCACACTAACCGGTGTTATTACTTGCTTCTTTGTAGGTAGAAGGGAAATAAGGGAATACATTAAGCCAAAGCGGGTATACATTAACACTTCTTCAGATATCAAAAGCTAGTAGAAATGTGAAAAATTAAGGTTCGGTTCGCTTTGTATGGTCTGCAGTAAAGCAACAATGTGAAACGAAAGGTATCTTCCCGTTTGAGAAGCCAATTTAAAATTGAAACCAATAATCAGAAATATTTCGAAAATGGCCAACACCACAAGAAAAACATACATGACAAATTATGTGTTTTAGCGAGATCTCCATGTTGTGTAGCAGATATTTGTCTACCTCTTACGGTTTAGCAGTTATGCAAAATTCTGCAATTCAGCCAGAATAAAGAGGTCTTCAGAAACTATTCATAGAAAATTCAAAACTTAGATTTTATTTATGCTGTAAATATCTTTAATTTTAATCAAAATCGTTACAGCCATTTTTGAGAAAAATAAAAATGTCAAAAAGTTTTCCATGTAAAGGGTAGTTTCTGGTGGGGGAATTTTCTTGCAAATCTTCGTGTCGCATCCTTGAAAGATGCTAAACCTAATTACCAAGTTTGGTATTTAATGGTATTTTCGTTTTTGAGATGCTTTACACAAAACACACACTCAAGACATATTTCCGTTGAAATCTCGACATTGAATTATTGGATGGAATAAAATACCTTAACATTGTATGTACATAGATGCTAGAGAAAGTAAAACTGTATTTTAAATACATTTTTGGTGGAGTAACCATATCTGAGTTATTCCTCATTTTTGGTTTACATTTCGCAATACTTATACTTTTCCAGAATGAGAAGTCAATCTTTTTTTTTTATTTCGGTCGTTCTTTCTTTCTTTCTTTCTTTCTTTCTTTCCTTCTTGCTCATGCTAGCAGATGCGATTTTCAAAACCATCAATAGTGACCAGCTCTTAAAATATTTGACTAATACTTTCCTTTATTTCTCTAGAACCTACCCATTTCTGCAAATATTTATCTCCATGGCAGTATAGTGACCACTTTTTATTTTCTTTACACGTACTATGTGTATAGCATGTAGAGAAGGTATTGTAATACACTCACAAATTCGATACCGAGATTTCATGGGAAATACATATTTTGGGTACCCCTGAATCTAAAAAAAAAAGCATTTTTAGAAAAATGAGGTAGACAAAAACTTACTACACAAAAATGTAGATCACGATAAAATACACAATTTATGTTCATTTACAAATTTTTCGTGGAGTTGGCCGTTTTAAAGATATTCCTTGTATTGATTCCAGTTTTAAAATATTGAAACTTTTTTCACACAGGAACTTGCCAACGCTTGACCACGCAAAGGAACGAATTTCAATCCCATAACAACCACATTTTAAGACATTTGACTGTCGGTTTAGCCTAGTGTATTCCCCCATTTCCCAACTACTTATAAAAGAACTAAGTAATAAGACTGTTTCTACTAATGTTTTAGCATTAAGTAGATAGAAGAATAAGCTTATTTCACCGGAAAAATATGCTTAGGTCCCCCTGAATCCAAAAAGCATTTTTAGAAAAAGGTCCTTGTGTGCGTGTGTGTCTGTGGACAGCATAGCTCAAAAACGAAAAGACCGTTAAATACCAAACTTGGTATTTCAGTTTGCTAGAGCACGTCAAAACATACAATTTATGTTATATACATTTTTTTCGTGGAGTTGATCGCTTTTGAGATATTCCTTGTTATTGGTTTCAGCTTTAAAAAACGTATGTTTTTCTCATACAGGGATTTGTCAACTCCTTCCCATACAAACAAAGGAACTTCATCACATAGCAACCAGCTTTTGACTATCACCTTAACCAATGGCACTCCTTTATTTCGCTTCTACTTACAAGAAAGCAAATAGAAGACTATTTCTGCTAATTTTCTCTCGGTTAGCATGAAGTAAATGGAATCATAAGATTTCTAACAATAATTTGTTGCAGATATGTAGAGAAAGTCATGTGAATGGAACACATCAGATTTTTTCTCTTTCGTTCGTTCTTTCTCTTTTTCTTTCTTTCCTTCTTGGTCATGCGAGCAGAGCGGAATTTTAAAACCATCGATAGTAACCAGCTCTTAAAAGATTTGACTAACACTTTCTTTTATTTCCCTTGAACCTACAAGAAAATAATATGAACTAAAACCATATGCAAATATTTATCTCCATTAGCATGAAGGTGTTAGAAGACTTAAAATCAGTTTATTGAGAAAGATAGAAAAAGCCAGTTAAGTAGAGAGACTGTGGAGTACCGAAAGTGTGTAGCGACTGATTTTTGAGAGAACCTATGTGCAATAAATCTAATATTATGTGGAATATATGTGACTTTGTATTGATGCAACATGTAGTTTTCATGTCCTAAACTAATAAAGATAAGGAAGCAATATTTAGTGACGTTTTGTTTGCTTAAGAGATTGTTAAGTATGATGATTCACCTGGCAGTGAAGGTTTTATTTTAGTTATCAAACTCTAATGGATTAAAACGAGCATTAACACTTCTTCAGATATCAATAATTAGCTAAACAATTGAAAAACGCAGTTTAATTCTACATTTGCAGGTTGAGAAATTTAAATATTTTACTAAGCAAAGCTATTTGCTCATAGATAATACTAAAGTCTGAGGTTATAATGGCGTTAGCATTCAACTACGGCAAATATAAATTCTAAGCTGTGAAATATACCATTTACCCGTTTTATTTGCTGTATGTAGAGAATAATATCCCTTTTCAAACTCTAATAAAGTTAAATTCAATAATATCTGCCTTTGGTTGGCGGGAAGGAAGCTTGAAGTCCGCTGTTGTAAAAGTGGGTTGCAGGCAAGTCGCCTACGTGTGATCTTTTTCTATATGTTTGAATGAGCATCAGGCGATCGAAGAACTGGTTTCATTGCAGTTCGCTTACCTCCGCTTTATTGAGCACAAGAACTCGTCTGAAACCGAGCAGAATACAGGCAGCTCTTCTTGAATGCTTCGGTACTGAAGACAGTTTGCTGCGCTACTTCTCTTAGCATTCTTTTAGCACAATGTCATCTTAAAAAGTCGAGGAATGTATGCTGGATAGAACCACACGTTAAAAGAATATTCTACATGACAAATGTAATAAATAATTATATTGGAATTGGAATTTTACTCGTTAAGCAATGGTTTACGAAAAAATATTCATTTCTAATACAATTTTAGAACGACCTAACTTACCAATGGCTCACAATGAAATGCTGATTGTTACAGAAACAAAATCGTATATTTGACTGCCTCCGCGGTCAGCGAGCTGATTTCTCATCCGGAGGTCCCGGGTTGGATTCCCGGCTGGGGTTGGGGAATTTTTCTTTAACCAGAATTATTCCCTATTCCCACAGAGTGGAAGTTTGTATGTTTGTATGTGTTTGTATGAGTGTGTGTTTAAGGAAAATAAAAACGATTTAAACCCAGCGTAAAGAACCTACTGACGAGTTGTTTCTAATGCAAAGCCCCCGATATGGCTTTAGATGTTAAAAAAAAAAACGTATATTTTCTCCAAAACATGATGGCGTTCAAACGGGACGCTTCTCTCTGCCATTGGGCAATAATCATTAATAACAAAAGACGAGTCTGTAGTAGGGAGAGAGGCTACGTAGTAACTCGAAAACTCTGCCTGCAAGTCGAGATTCGCGCCTCAGTTAAGGGACCAGTAAGCGGAAAACTTGGAACTGCAACGGTGGGTTTCCAACCGCAAACCATCTAAACCCAAATGCCGCCTTTGGCAGAAGGTTATCATGTTCGGAAAAATACTATATCATTTTCAGAGGAAATTTCATCTAAAGTATTTTTTTTTTTTTCTCGCAAGCCTAGGAGTTTACCCAGAAATTAAGATTAAAATGTACCTTAAACCTTGTTTTTTAAATCCACTTGGATACACCTATGTGATACACACCGCCGTATTAAGAAGGGGTGGGACATGACAGGGACGTCACTGTAAACCATTGAAGACAGTCAGCTGTAATCGTCGAGAAACTTGAAGGCATATTAACGCTGTTGCCAAATGTAATGGACGTGTACCGGTGGTAGCTGTGTAAGTGAGAGCACGTTTTACACGACAGTTAGTAGTTAAACAACACACTAAACATCCTTAAAATCTTACCTGATATCGTAACTCATAATAGACATTACAGTGAAACAGCAAACGATTCAAGAGTGCCTTCGTCTTCGTTGAAAATGTTTAATTCGGAGTCGTCACTTTCATCCCTTAAGTTAATGATAATTGACTGGCAATTTCTTGAATCCGTTTTGCATACCTGAATCGTGAAACCCAATCGTCTTGAGTTACACTGTGTATTGCCTAGTGCATACGTTTTTCCGCATCCATTAACTTGAACGCAGTATTTCTATCGACGACTGAGGATAAATCACTTCACGTTTGTTAATCGAAAATTCACTTGTTCCAGTTCGATGACATGTGAGAACATTGCATTTCATTTGTATATAACAAGATTTCAGCACGACGTAACATCCCGTTCATTTAATAATAAAATAACACATTAAACAACTATGAAAACCAACTGAACTTTAATTCATTCCCTTTTAAACTGCTGAAGGTAATCATCAATGAAAAGGTGCACAAGCAATTTTTATTAAAAGGGGAATTTGGAGTATTTTATGGACAATGTTCAGAAATCTGTAGTTGGGAATAATTATAAATTGGATGAAATATTTATTGATTAATATATAGGAAATTTATTAACCAATTGTTAAAATTAATAGGAATAAAGTTCTTGTAATTATTCAAATTTTTATATTTGACCCGGTTAAAGTGGTCTGTATATCATACTGCACTATATGTTTATACTTGATATGCATTGTGAGGATGCATTTTATGTTATTTTCAGCCTATCTATATTATAATGGATGTTGAGTGACGATAACCACATGAAGTTAAAAGAGCATAGTTTGCGCTGTAAGTATCGTAAAGACAAGATTTTTGTACAGCCGTAATCATAAAGTAAAACTCTGTCTAAGTATAACATTGGCATTTATCATGTGTTAATGTCTATTCGAGTTTAATTAATGAAGATAAAGTTTTCAGTCCAGATACCTAAGATGAGTGTACCAGAAGTGGCAGCGCTTGCAGAAGGGGCAACCGTATGATTCGCTGGAGACATCCGTATGGCCCGCCTCCATATGCCTTTAAGTTTTGTGAACATTATACAGTACAAAGTTTCAACGTGTTTTGGTTAATGACCTCGCGTAGGTTGTAGGTTTTGGAACACTTACAGAGCCTTGTTTACATTAGAGGTGCATGTTTTATTTATGGATGCTGTTTAACTGCTGTGGTTCTCAGCGTCCCATTTACTTTTGGAAGTGAAAGACTGCCTAATTTTGCTCATAGGCCTTTTTATCAGGCTTAACTTTTTTCTTTGTTTCTTTTTTTGAAAACTACGAACACAAGAAAAACACCGTTTTCCCTATATATAACCAAAACATTTTTTGAGACATGGATATATAGCTGAAATTTTATTATACAAATTGACATGTTTATGCCTTTAAATATCCCTAAATGTTATCATTGTTCACTTTGCTGTATACCATTTTTACATTATCTACTAAGCAGAGTAAGTAGAGGAAGTATTATATCGAGATTTTTTTTCGGAAATATAAATACTTTAAGTTCAACAGCTTCCAGGGATACACGAAGATTTTAAATAAAATTCCTGACCTAAAACTGCCTTTTAAATGGAAAATGTAATTGATTTTTTTTATTTTCATCAAAAACGACTAACCAGATTGACTAAAATATTATATGTTTAAGATCTTTTCATGTCAAAATATCCTTCTTATCTTGAATAGCCTCTGAAGAACTCTTCGTTCTGAATGATTTTTGCAAAATTGGTAAACTGTAAGAGACAGTCAAAAATCTTACTACTTAAAATGCAGATTTCGTTAAAGCACGACATGCATTAAATATGTACTTTTTGGGGGTTAACCAATTCCGATATCTTGGTTCAAATTTTCCAACGGTATACTTTTCTCAAATGCGAGACAAACACAATTAATGTCAATTCAAAATCTTCTCGGGCTTCTAGCCAGGTAAAAACTTGGCTTGACACCAACGTTTCGAAGAAGTGCATCTTCCTCGTCTTCAGGGTGAAGCCAGGAAAGCTTTAGTTCTTATTTTACAATTAATGTCCTTTACATTTTATTTATTTATTTATTTATTTATTGTGGAGATGACAGATCTCAATTTTAAAATACTTATACTTTTCTCAGACAGAGAGTCGCGTGTTTTCTTTTGTTTTACTTCTGGTCAAGCAAGAAGCGAATTTCAATGACAAACGCATGGCATTTGACAATCTCTTTAGTATTATGCATTCCTTTAGGTCCCTTCTCTTATAACAAAGTAGGTGGTAAGAACATTCTGTTAATGCTTAGCTCAATTAAAATGGTAGAGAGAAGAATAATCTTTTGTAAGAAATTTGTTTATAGATCAGCTAGAGAAAGTCATATGAGTGTAACACTTCAGATGTTTAAAAAAATGAACTGTTTTCTTGATTATATAAGATGTCTTATTGCTAGATTTAATCTTTAATGTTTGGTAGTATATATAATATAATTAATTTGACTATACAGTTGTAAAAGTTAGCCTCATTGAATCTCTCTGTAGGAGCAAACTTTTAACTGTTAATATCCGCACTGGGAAAATATTTTATTAATTTTAGCATTTCTACGATTGTTTTTGAGAGCGCCAGAAATCCCTTTGCGATCTAGCTCCTCTATGGTGTTAACTCGATTTATCGTTTTACTTATCGCACATAAGTTCGCCCCAAGCACTGGGTTTGCAACAGAGATAGAAAACTTGGCAAGGATATCCTAGTAAACTTCTTTGATTTACTGTTAGTTCCAAAGTCTAACTTTCGGTAGTGCAGTGGCAACTCATCCATCGCAAAATGCACCAATGATCTAAGAAGTAGTACGTTTATCATAGTATCAAAGCAAGAACATTTTCCATGTTGCTTAAACTAAGGAATAGTTAATCATCAAAGTACAAAATTATATAGCTGATTGAAATACAAGAAGTTTAAAATGGAAGTGCCCAAATCGCATAAATGAGTTTTTTAAAACTTGATATTTAAA
Source organism: Hymenopus coronatus (assembly GCA_030762935.1). Taxonomy (NCBI): domain Eukaryota; kingdom Metazoa; phylum Arthropoda; class Insecta; order Mantodea; family Hymenopodidae; genus Hymenopus; species Hymenopus coronatus. The sequence continues at coordinate 69,914,260 of CM060896.1, read as the reverse complement.
TATATGTTGAATTCTCTTTTTACTTTCTCTACACGTGCTATGTACATAATGTATACCAAATATTCGATACCGAGATTTCACCGGAAATATGTATTTTAGGGTCCCATGTACAACCAAAAAAAGGCATTTTCAGGAAAGGTGTGTGTGTCCGTGTGTCTGTGAACAGTCGGAAAAGTCGGTAAAATACCAAATTTGGTATTTAAGCTTAGTATCTTTCAGGGGTGCGACACGAAGATTTTGAGAAAAATCCCCCTACCCCAAACTTCCCTTTACATGGAACTATTTTCGAAAATTTTAATTTTCTCAAAAATGGCTCTAACGAGTTTGATTAAAATATCGTATATTAAAGTTGTTTACCTGACAAATAAAATGTATATCTTGAATTTTCTGGGATAGCCTCGGAAGACTACTTTATTCTGGATGAATTTTACGGAATTTTGCCTAACTGCCGAACCGTAAGACGTGGACAAAACTTACCGCAAAAAATGTAGAGCACGTTAAAACACACAATTTATGTTACATACAGTTTTTGCATGGACTTGATCGTTTTTTAGATATTCCTTAGTTTTGGTTTCACCTTAAAAAACTTACACTTTTCTCATACAGGAATTTTTTGTATATCTCTTACAGTTTAACAGTTATACAAAACTCATCCAGAATGAAGGGTTCATCACATGTTATTCCCAGAAGATTGAAGATGTACATTTCGTTTGTCATATTAATTTCTTAATCAAGGTATTTTAATCAAAATTGTTAGATCCATTTTCGAGAAAATAAAACATTTCGAAATTTGTTCCATAGTTGTAGTTGAGGGTGGGGGGATTTTCTAGAAATGGTGTCGCATCCTTGGAAGATAATGAACTTAAATAAAAAGTTTGGTATTTAACGGACTTTTCGCTTTTGAGCTATGCTGCCCACACCCCACCCACCCACCCAAACACACACACACACACACACACACACACACACACACACACACACACATGGACACTTTTCTTAAAATGATTTTTTTTAAACAGGTCTTAAAACATCTATTTCCGTTGATATTTCGCTATCGAATTTTTGGGTGCCATACAATACTTTCTCTATACACTATGTACATAGTACGTGTAGAGAAAGTAAAAATTAGTTTTAAAGAGATGAAGTATTAATTAGACTTTTATTACAATACAAAACAGACTCAATAATAATCGGAAACCAGCATTAGAGCGTAAAATGCATTCGAGATTACTTCTGATAGAATTTGTAATAAATCCAAACATAGAATGGAAATTTAAATAAATAATGATTATTATTTACAACCCATTAAGAAAAAGAAGTGGAATTTAATATATTTAATATATGAAATATCGTTATTTGATACTGTTACACTGTTCTGTAAAGTCAAAATGCGCTTTTTAGTGGTAAATGAGTACATGATTGCGCCTACTTTAATACTCATTATTATTGGCAGTGTCCATATTCGTGTTTATTTTGTATTTGCCTATTGCGTCTAGTTCTATAAAAATCCGGTCCTGATTATTGCTATAGTTCTTATTCACACTTTTCAGACTTTAGAAAAGGGCAGGAAAGTGTAATGTAGATTATGTATTGAGCACAGCACAGAATATTCAGATTTCAACATGCAAACCACTGCACGCATTTCCAAATGATACGCAAATCGTTTTCCAAGGCGAAAAATGAATGCTGCCCATCTCTGGTGCTATGCATTTCTTAAAGGATTAAATCCGGGGAGAGCTTTTCCATTTTCAGCGAGAAAGGCGAATACAATAGCTCCTTTAATAACAGGTTCTGCAAGCAGACACATGTGGTGACATTCGTACACTCACGCCAAACTTCGTGAAAGTTCCCTCTGACGTGCATTTTTATTTTTCGCCTTCCAATCCTGTTCATCTTCAAACCGATTCATGTTACTATTTACCTCAACGTAACGTGTAGCCCATAAAAAGTAAGATTTGTCTGATATTATTGATTTTATTTTATACACTAATTCTTTTCTCTAATGCGGATCCCCAACATTTTATTTTTTCTAGAGAAAATATTACATTCCACCCAAAAATTCGATACCAAGATGTCATTGGAAATAAACATTTTAGGGTCCTCTGTATCTCAAAAACCATTTTTAGAAATGTGCATATGTATATGTCTATGAACATAACTTAAAAACGAAAAGTCGGTTAGTTCTAACTTTGATAACTAAGTTCAACATCTTCCAAAGATGCGAAAGAAAACTTTCAACAACCCCCCCCCCAAACTATCCTTTACATAGAAGATTGTTTGAAAATTGTATTTTTCTCAAAAATGGCACTAACGATTTTGATTAATATGCCGCAGGTATATTAAGATATTCACATAACAGATAAATGTACCACTGTGTCAAGAAAGTTCAGGGAATTGGTCAATAAAACACAAAAAATGAATTATTCTTCCAATTTTATTTTATCGCCTTCAAAGTAGGCCCCTTCTGAAATTATACATTTATGCCAACGAATAATCCAATCATCAAAACATTTTTTGTAGGCACTTTTAGGAATCGATGTCAACTGTCGCCGCGAATTTTCCTTTATTCTTCTATCGACTGAAAACGGGTGCCTCGAAGTGATAACTTGAGTTTCGGAAAGAGAAAGCAAATAGCAGGAGCCAGATCAGGTGAATACGGTGGTTGTTCGATGAAATCTGTTGAGCTTTTGGTCAGAAGTTCGTTCACTATAATAGCCTTGTGAGCTCGTGCGTTATCGTGGTGCAGAATCCATGTGTTGTCGTTCCACAAATCTGGTCTTTTTCGCCGTATTTGTTCTCTCAAACGCTGCATAACGTTCAGATAATAGTCTTTATTTACCATCTGACCTTCTGGCGAGAACTCTGAGTTCACGACACCGCGATAATCGAAAAAACTGTCAACATGACCTTTCAGTTTTGATCGAGTTTGACGTGCACTTTTTCGGAAGCTTGTTGACTGGTTTGAGTGTCAAACTCGTAAACCCACGTCTCATCACCAGTTACAATGTATTTCATGAATGTGGGGTCGGAACTGGCTCATTCTAGCATGTCTTCAGCAATCCTTACGCGATTGAGCTTTTGTAGAAAATTCAAGTCTTTCGGAACTAACCGAGCTGCAACGCGTGTCATGCCCAAACAATCGTTTAAAATGGTACGAATCGATTCGTGAAAGACAGGAAGTTCAGCGGAAATCTCTCTCAGACCTAAATGACATTTTCAATCACCATTTTCTTCACTTTGGCGATGTTCAGTTCAGTTGAAAAGGTTAATAGCCGACCACTTTTGAATGCACTGTACCACTTATATGCACGTGTTTTTGATAAGTCGATTCACCGTAAGCCCTTTGTAACATTTTTAGCGATTCGGCACACGAAATACCATTTACAATGCAGAATTTGAGACAGATTCTTTGTTCAATGTTTGTATCCATCGTAAAATCGCAAATCACCTTTGAGATGAACTAACAAAATGATGCATTGGAAACAAACTAGATGACAGATGATCAAACTCCGCGTGGGTATAGAGGAAAGCTGTAGCAACTTAACGACAACAATAATTTCGAATCACCTTTTAAACAAGATTTTAAAATGATCAATTCCCGGTACTTTCTTGACAGAATGTACACTATCTTAAATTCTGTGAGAATAGTCTCTGAAGACCTCTTCATTTTGGATGGATTTTGCATAACTGATATACCGTAAGAGTAAAATACACAATTCATGTTATATACATTTTTTTTTTTTTTTTTTTTTTGGTAGAGTTAACCATTTTCGAGTTATTCCGGATGATTAATTTCAATTTTAGCACTTAATTTTTTCTAAAACAGGAACACACCCTTCTTCTCGTTTCTCGTTTGTTTATTCCTGGCAATCAAAGAGATTGGAATTTCAATTGTTTCACATATCGACCGGCTATTAAAGGACGAGACTATCGCTTTAGCCCGTGCTATTTTTCATTTCCCTTCTACTTATAAGGAAGTTAGTAATAAGACTAATTCTGCTTATGCTTATCTTGATTAGCATGATGTACATAACAGATTAATCTTTTGAATAAAAGGTTTGTTTGCAGAACAGCTAGAGGATATCAGGTGAATGGAACACATTAGATATTTTCCCTTCTACTTACAAGGGACCAAGTAATAAGGACAAGTTCTGCTAATGTTTATTTCGAGTATTATGATGTAGATAGAAGAATAAGCATTTAACAATAATGTAGAGACATAATGTGAATGGAGCACATCAGATTTTTATTCGTAACTTTCACAAGAGTTTTGGATAGGTAACTACTTTCTCGACACTTCGTTGCATAGACAGTTGACTGTTCTCTCACGCAACTGCGCAGTAGAACTCCCAAAACTGACTGTCTGACTTGCAACTCTACTTTTTATGGTTGTTGACGACGTGCACAGAAATTTCCAGAAAAAACGTATATTCTAGTACGTGTTCATGCGCCCAGGTGTCGCATTACAAGGCTTTGAGGTATGCTCTAAAACATGTTAAATTCTCAAATATGTGTGACAATAGCAGTGGTACTATGAGAAGAAGCTGGCCATGCAGGTGCAACAATTCCTATACGATTGAAAGCAAGGCGCTCTCATATGTGCTGCGATTACGGGCCGGCAAGGTACCGTTACTGTTAAACAGGCAGTTGTTCTATTTGCAATGAAACGACTCTAATATAGACTGCCTCCGTGGCCGTTTGGACAGCGATCTGACTTCTCCCCGGAGATCCCGAGTTCGATTGTTGGTAGGGGATTTTTCAACTAGTGCTATTCCCTATCCCCCATAGAGACTGGAAATATGTATGTGAGAGTACATGTGTGTGCGTGTGTGTGTGTGTGTGTGTGTGTGTGTCTGAAGAAAAGAAAACTATCAAAAAAATCAAACGTCAAAAGAACCTACATTCAACGAGCTTTTACTTTCTCTGGCCGCTTGTATTTATGCAATATGCTTAGTATCTAGAGAAGGTATTTTATTCTACCCAAAAATTTGAAGTCGAGATTTCACAAAAACTATGTGTTTTGATATCTCCTGAGTCCAAAAAAAGTATTTTTAGAATGAGGTCCGTGTATATCTTTGTATGTCTGTGGACAGCAAAGCTCAAAAACGAAAAGGCCGTTAAATACTAAATTTGGTATTTATGTTTCGTAGATTTTCAAAAAATTGAAATGTATATCTTGAATTTTCTGGGAATAGCCTCTGAAGACCTCTTCATTCTGGATGACTTTTGTATAATTGGTAAACCATAAGAGACAGACAAAAAGTTACTATATAAGAAATGCAGATCTTATTAAACACATAATTATAGTTAAATACGTACCTACATTTTTGTAGAGTTAAACTTTTCGGGGTATTCCGGATAATTGCTTTCAATTTTAAATCACTTACAATTTTTTCAAGCAAGACATCTTTCTTCTTGTTTCTTGTTTACTCCTGGCAAGCAAATATAATGGAATGTCAATTATTTCACATAGTGACTGGCTTTTAAAGAACGTTTAGTCTGTGCATCTTCTTATTTCCCTTCTACTTACAAGGAAGCAAGTAATACGACTAATTCTGTTTGTGTTTACCTTGACTAGCGTGATTTTTTTTGCCATCGTGGTAAGCGGAAAACAATAAAGCCATCGCACTCAGGAACAAAGCAGTGAGTGTATATCAAGCGATCGCTTTCGTATTCGTAAGCACATAGTTTTTTTGTACGTGATGGTCCGTACGCTTTAGTATGATGGTAAGTACCCACTATTTTGTTATTGCGCGAAACAATTTAACTGCTGACGTTAAGAAAGGAATACCGGTGTTGCAAACTTCCTCAGCCATATTGGCAATAATAGATTTTAGACTCAGACCACCAAATATTAATTGTATTACTAAAGTTAGCATCCCATCAATAAACAATAATAAATAACCGCCAGTAACAAAAATAATGCAATTAGAGTTCGCCATAATGGGTCCTTAAGCTACGAAAGGCACGAGTTTTGGATGTATGATGCTTTTTACTTCGTCTATACTAATATGTACATAATTTATATAGAAGGTATTTTAATCCACCCAAAAATTCGATACCCAGATTTCACCGGAAATACATGTTTTGGGTCCCCCTGAATCCAAAAAAAAAGCATTTCCAGAAAAAGGTCCGTGTGTTTCTGCGTGTGTGTCTGTGGACAGCGTAGCTCAAAAACGAAAATACCATTGAATACCAAACTTGGTATTTAAGTTTGGTATCTTCCAAGGATGCAACACAAAGATTTTCAAGAAAATCCCCCCACTCCCAACTACCCTTTACATGGAACTTTTTTAAAAAAAATTGATTTTCTTAAAAATGGCTCTAACGATTTCGATTAAAATATCGGATATTAAAGATATTTACCTGAAAAATAAAATGTATATCTTGAATTTTCTGGGAATAGCCTCTGAAGACTATTTTATTTTGGATGAATTTTACGGAATTTTGCATAACTGCTAAACCGTAAGAGATGGACAAAAACTTACCACATAAAAAATGTAGAACACGTTAAAACACACAATTTATATTTATATACATTTTTTCGTGGAGTTGATCTTTTTTTTTTAGATATTCCTTGTTTTTGGTTTCAACTTTGAAAAACATACTTTTCTCATACAGAAATTTGTCAACTCCTGTTCATACAAACAAAGGAACTTCAGTCACATAGCAACCAGTTTTTGACTATCACTTTAAGCTATGGTACTCCCTTAATTCGCTTCTACTTACGAGGAGCAAGTAATAAGACTATTTCTGCTAATTTTTTCTCAATTATCTTGAAGTAAATAGGAGAATAAGCTTATTAACAATAATTTGTTGCAGCGAAGTAGAGAAAGTCATGAGATTGTAACGCATCAGATTTTTATTTCTAAAATGCTTTATTTACTTCCCGTGAAATCGCGGTGAGGAATTATTTCTGATTGAAAAAAATGCATTCCTTATATTGCTGGGCCGCGAATCTTGCGTATGCGTGCCCCGTGTAGTCTTTTTGGAGGATTTTCTATTCTAAAACTCCCGCGCTATTTCGTACTTGTGCTCGTAACATGCACTATAATGAGTAATAGCCTTGTCATAAGTGGTATTTGAAGTAGTTTCCATATGTATTGAGACATCGCCGCTGTCACAAGGTTGTAATTCACGAACAATAGTCACTATGTAGGGTTTCAATTCCAAAAGTTTAAAAGCTCTATAAACAGAAGTTTTTGAAACACCCACCTACTGTGCGAGACGTTTTTGGAAAACGTTCGAGGGATGCACTAATTTTGTCCATTTTTCTCCTCCACTGAAACATTTCTTTTTCTCTCCCTAGGTTAAACGTTTAACCATCCTGTTGTCCTAAACTTATTAATCAAATATCTAAGAAATATTATTTTTATTTCACACTGGCCGTGTATAAGAATAATTGAGTTGGGAAGGTAACGTCAGACTAAAAAATCTTATGTGTTCCACTCACATGACCTTCTCTACATCTCTGTAACAAATTATTATTAAAGAGATTATGTTTCTATCTACCTCATGATAATCGGCATAATCATTAGCACACATGTTTACTTGTTAGCAGAAAGGAAATAAGGGAATACACTAGGTTAGTCAAATCTTTCTGGTTGCCATGCAGATGGAATCCGTTTCTATGCATAACCAATAGTTGACAAACTCCCGTATGTGATAATTTAAGTATTTTAAAATTGAAACTAATCACAAGGAATATCATAAAAAGGTCAACTCTACGAAAAAAAAAAAATGTACATGACATAAATTGTGTGTTTTAACGAGATCTACATTTTTTGTACAGTAAGTTTTGCCTATCTCTTACGGTTTACTAGTTATGCAAAATCCAGCAAAATTCATTCATAATAAAGAGATCTAAGTTTTATTTGCAGAGTAAATGTCTTTAATATACTGTATTTTAATCAAAATCGTTAGATCCATTTTTGAGAAAATCAAAATTTTCGAACATTTTTCCATGTAAACGGTAGTTTGGGATGGGGAGATTTTCCTCAAGAGCTTTGTGTCGTATCTTTGGAAGATACTAAACTTATATGCCAAGTTTGGTATTTTACCAACTTTTGTTTTTGAATTATCGTGTTCACAGACACTCGGATACACATGGACCTTTTTCTAAAAATGCTCTTTTTAGATACAGGAGGCCCTAAACCATCTTTTTCCGGTGAAAACTCGGTATCGAATTTTTGGGTGGAATGCAATACCTTCTCTATACACTATGTACATAGTGCGTGTAGAGAAAGTAAAAATCCAATGCCGTAACGTGATTTGAACCATGGATCTCCTGGTCTCTGTCTAGTTGCTCTAACCACTGAGCTACCGCGATAACATGCCGATACGACATTAAATTCCCTAGCTGACTCGAAATGTCTTGGTAATCCACAAGCATGTCTCAAATTATGTATATGACATTCCCCAATTGCGAGTTACAATAACGTAAGCATTTTAAATCCTGGGCTTCATAACTATGAACTGGTCGGAGACCAGGATATCCGTAATTCAAATCCTGACTATGGCACTGAATATTTTAGTGTGATTCTACATTTCCAAGCATGTAAAAATTTCTCTGCCAGGAACTGAAGTTCCAAGAAGTTTTTTTCTGAAATTGTCTAAATATATGTCCTCATGTTATCGCATATAAAATCCTTCCTTCAAGCGTAAATTTTTCGGTAGCATTTCAGTGGACTAATAATCTGATGTAATTCAGACCACACAGATGCACAATGAGCGATCTCTGGTCTTCACAGCTCGAACTGAAGATAACAACTGTCACAGTTTTTGAGGGTCTTTCACCGCTAGTGCGCTGCGGTAACAACCGAGGTCGATGTAACTAAGCATATTGTGTCCTATGACCCGCCTGAGCGATAACAGAAGTTAAAAAATACCACTATTATATCACATTCATGAAATTTCTATCCAGTTTCTTGTATATCTCTTATAAGCAATTCTTAAAGAAGTTCATTTTTCTGTCTACTTCACGCTATCCGAGATGCAAGTAAACGTATAAAATGTCTTTACGCATCTGGTTATAGGTACAAGGGCAATACAGAAAGCTTGGGCGATAGTGAAAACTTTAAAAACTGAGTCACTATGGGCTGACTTTGAAATTCTAGACCTTTTGCTCGAGAAACGAAAGAATCGAAAATAAAATGCCACAAAAGACGTATTTTATAAAACGTGTATTTTAATGGGATCTATAATTTGTATTGACATTTGCGTATCTTTTGTGGTTCATGATTTACGCAATTTTTTATGAAATTCGCCAGAATGCTTATTCGCAGAAAATTCAAAATATACGCTTAATTAGTCCAGCAATATTGTAAACGTATTGTATTGTAATAAAAATCGTACCTTAATAAACATTGTTAGTGGGCATGCTAAGTGTTTAAAAAAAATCCCTTAAAGAGTATTTATACTGTAATGGAATTTCCTTGAATATTGTGTGGAACTTTAAAGACGCCAAATTGAAATACCAAGTGAGTATTTACCCTAGGTTTTGTTTTTTTTATTGAGTTGTATTACACATATATACATGCAGATTTCTTTTTAAAATGTTTGGGGAGAGGCAGGAATCTCAACTTGTGTTTCCGATTACATCTTGATATCCAAATGTTGAATAGCTCGTGTATAGAAATTAATAAATAATTGGTACTAGCGAGCATTAAATTGCCTGATAGTTCAACCACTGACAGATGGTTTATCGATTCCCATTTAGTTATATATTGTTTGTTTACTAGCGTATATTTGTTTAATAGTGTACTTACTGAGATCTCTAAAATACAGTGTATATCGTAAGCTATTATGGAGTTATATTCGAAAGCAAAAGCAATCTCTATATTTTGGAAATGTATACAATGTAACATTTCTCCATGTTGACGAAGTAGACTCCAAGCGGTACAATGCAATCTAGGTTACATGCTAACCTTTGATGTTGACTTTCAAAGTGCATAGGTTATTTGTATTACCTTAGTGCTTCTGACCTTATTACTCCCAAGTTTTAGCTTCTCTGCAGCTCTATTATAACTTATATATTACATACATTATCTTTTTCGATCTTGGCTTAGGAAGAGTGTCGTAATGTTTAATTACTTATAACTACAAGTTCGAATTAGTATTAAGTGCTCTTCAACTCGCAGTTTCAATGCAGTATGGGACTTCATTCATGTACTTGCATTAATTTCGCGACAAAGAAAATCAAATGTAATTATAAACCAGTTATTTTTGTTTATAAACATTTAAAGGTTATTACGAACATAAAATTTGGCTCCTTGTTTAATTTAGTTGGTCCATGTAAATTGTGTGTGCAATGTGTTATGTCCACACCAGATGTTTTGGTTAACAACGTGTATAAAATTGTTCGCTGTCAACAAAAATGCTTGTTGATTGCCATTTTGGTTGCGTTGAAAAGAAAAAGTTCGTCAATTTTTACGAATAAATGAATCAACTTTTGGTTTGTTTATTAGCATTTTTTACTGTGCACTCACAGAAATCTGACCAACACGCCTGTTTCGATCATTTTTGGTCCTGAATTCCGTTTGCAGCTACAGGCTGCCTTGGAAACCAACATGAAGTGGTCGGTAGCGAATGCTTTGTCATTAATAAATGAAATCATGTAGAATCATCTCATTTTATAGGGCATTAAACGCCCAGAAGATAAAAGTAATTTAAGAACGATTTTTTATGAATTCTCCAAAATTGAATGGAAATTCTGTGCTCACTGGAAAAAGAAGTATGCTGGTGCTAATTCATATCACTTTCTGTGCTCGATCTCCTATGATTAGTCTTAAAATATTTGTTCTTCTTTCTACTTCCTATTAATATAGATAAACTGTTATTTAGACATTTCGTTGCAGGTATAAGAAGCATATGATACACTTCAATCCAAATCAATATACTTAATTGAATATAAACCAATTACTAAATGCTATTAGTGATATTCAAATATTTTCAAAGCTGCTGTGTGACGGCTTAGAAATTCGTTCTCTTTTCATGAAAAAAGAAGAGAAAAAATAATATCGATTTGTAGTTAAAAAAGAATAAAATATTTGAAATTTCAAATCAATACCAAAAAATCGTATGTGTTTCATTCACATAGCTTTCTCTACATCTCTGTAATAAATTATAGTTAAAAACGTACTCTTTTATTTACTTCATGCTAATTGAGATACACATTAGCAGAAATTGTCTTATTTCTTGCTTCCTTCTAAGTATAACGTAAATAGAAAATACACTAGGCTAAAACGAAAGTCAGAACTTTTAAAACCTGGTTGCTATGGGATTGAAATCCGTTTTTTTCCATGATCAGGAGTTAACAAGCACCATGTGCGAAAAGTTTAAGCATTTTAAAGCAGAAACCAAAAACAAGGAATATCTCGGCAACGGTTAACTCCACGAAAAAATGTACAAGACATAAATTATGTGTTTTAACGAGATCCACATTTTATGTGTAGTAAGTTTATATCTATTCTTACGGTTTACCAGTTATGCAAAAATTAGAAAAATTCATTCAGAATAAAGAGGTCTTCAGAGGCTATTCCAAGGAAATTGAAGATATTCGGTTTATTTGTCATGTAAATATCTCTAATATTATATGCTATTTCAATCAAAATCGTCATTTATGAAGAAATAAAAATTTTCGATTTTGTTTCATGTTCAGGTTAGTGGGGGGTGTAGGCGTAATTGGCTGGTGACGTACCTGGTGGTGCTGGGCTGCGCAGCGACGACTGGTCCTCTCTCCGGCGTTGCAGCTGCTAAAGTCGATTCTCGATGCTCCTCGGCTACTGGTGTACTCAGCGACGAGCAATTGAGACCTATTTATATCTAGCTCAGGTATTTAGCTACGGTGAACTCCAGGGAGAGCTATGGAAATTAATTTAAAATAACGTCGGCACTTTTCGTTCAGTCAAGGTTTATTTCTCTTCACGAGCGTTCCCGAGAATGTTCCTGGCACGATTGAGTTCCGATAATTTCCCTCGAGCCAGGACGTAACGCGCATAAAGGTAACTGAAATTTACGCGGCGACGAGTGCAACTGTTTCGTGCAGAATAATTGTAGACACTTTAAGTTTCTGCAGTGGCTTCCTTGTTTCCGGCGTCGCAGGTTACGCGTGACATTTATTTCAACTGCGTGAATCACTGTAATAACTTTACCATATTTACGAGGATTCTTGTTCCGAGCATCACGGTTCTGCGTGTATTTATATTCCTACTGCCTAATCACTATAATAACTCTACTAATTCGCGCGTACTCTTGTTTTGGGCTTCGTGTAGTTACATCTCAACTGCGTGAAAATTGTGGCGAATACTCTACATTTATAGCAAATTCTACCCACGCGCAAAACTCTCAACTTGTAATCTCATTGGCCCATATTTGGCGCCGAAAGTAGCTTGCGGTGCGCTTCTGCCGTGACGTGATTAATTCTAATTGGTCAATACGTCTTTCACGTGGTTCTTGACCTAAATTTCCTCGTGGTTCCCCGGTTTATATGTCACCTTCACTTTCTCTTGCGGAGAAGTGACCACATAATGGCGTCTTTCCCCCTCTTGCAATATACAAAGAAATAGCGTAAACAACTGAATTTGTCGCTTGAGAACTCTTGGGCTGAAGTTTGAAACGCTTTCCAGAAACAATCTCTCTGAATATCCAATATACAATAAATACATGATATCTTACTTACTAATTAACCTAAACAATGTAATCAACTAAAACATATGCTATGCGCTTATTCACCTGGGCAACAATCCGTCTCAGGGGGTGGCTGATCTTCTTGAAAATCTTCTTGTCGCATCCTTGGAATATATGGAACTTAAATACCAAGTTTGGTATATAACGGACTTTTCATATTTGATCTGTGCGGCCCACACACACACGAACATTTTTCTAAAAATACTTTTTTTTTAATTCAGAGTGTTTCAAAATATGTATTTTCGGTGAAATCTCGGTATTAAATTGTTGGGTGCAATACAATACCTTCGCTGTACCTACGCTATGTGCATAGTACGTGTAGAGAAAGCAAAAATATGGTTAATATCATAAAACATTTTGAAATGCAAAGTTTAGCCCGCCTTGGAAGGGGAGCAGGCATTCAAAAGGTCGCGAGTTCGAATCTCGTTAGGGTGAGCTACCCGGGAAAAGTTTTTTCGGGTTTTTCTCTTAGCCTGAGATGACGAATGTCGAGTAACTTCAATCTCAATTTGATCATCATTTCGCCGATTTCATTCATTGGCCGATATGACCAACCAGGTTAAAAGGCGATAAACTACAAAACAAAAAAAATGTGTGCTCTTAACAAGGTGTATTTTTACTTTCTCCACTGTGTATGGAAATTAGAGAAAGCATTCCATTTCACCCAAAAATTCGATATCGATTTTTCACTGGAAATACTGAAGGAAGAAAGAAAGGAAGAAAAAACAATATTAGAAAAAAGTCCATGTGTGTGAATAACATAACTCATAGATAAAAAGTTGGTATTTAATTTTAGTATTTGTAGAACTTCAAAAGATGCGATATAAATGTTTGCAACTTCAAACTCCCCCCACACACCAAACGACTCTTCACGTTGTACGCCATTTTCAGATTCGTTCAAAAATGGCTCTAACATTTTATTTATTTGTTTTTGTATTCCACTCATTTGTTGCCGCTTAACATCTTGATCATATCTTTGCAATAGTGTTCACTCACTTGCTGTTGGTGTTAATATTCGGTAAATTACCACGACTTCTCACCTCCAGACTCTGGGAGGGTGAATAATAAAGGTAAATCCCCGCCCCCAAGTCGGGAATCGAACTCGTGACTCCTCGACAGTATCTAGGCGCTCTACCGTCTTTTTTATGGTGTTTAACGTCCGCCCGTGTTTGCTATATGTTGCACCCCAAACGATGTCACTGATGATACATGGAATGAAAATGGAGCACCGGTGGAATGCGATGGCGGCGAAAACCGGAGAACCCGGAGAAAACCCGCCCATGCGCCGTTTTGCCTACCACAAATCCCATATGCGGTCGCTGCTCTACCGCCTGAGTCATAGGGCCAGCCTCCACGATTTTGGATTACAATGTCATGTATTAAAGATATTTACATGAAAAATAAATGTACTTCTAGAATATTCTGGCAATAGCGTGTGATGTCTTCTTCACTGGAAAGGAATTTTGGATAATCCTGTATAATTGGTAAGTATTAAGCATATGCAAAAATGCTCTGCACAAAAGATACAGGCTTCTTTAAAACACACAGTTTATTCCAGAATTGCATGCAAAGAACATGGAATATTAAGACGAGAATATAGCGCCCAATTCTTAAACATTTGATTATTGCTATTGCTATTGTATTAATAACGAAAATGTGTGCTGTGGCTGTTTCTTTTAAGGATTATCTCAATTAAAGTGAAGTAGATAGAAATATAAACTTTCATAAGAATAGTGTGTATGCTCCACTGATAAACAACACAGCGTAAACATAGTCATGTGGATATAACGTATCATAGGTTTTTTAATAAGATTTTGTTATCTCTTGCGGTTTACCAATAAAATTATGCAAAAATAATTCAGAATAAGGAGGACTTCTCAGTCTATTCCCAGAAAATTTAACATTACATTTTAGCTTGAAAACTTCGTAAACATGGTATTTTATTTAAAATCGCTAGAATCACATTCAACAAAAGTTAAAATAATAAGTTCTTTTTACCTATATAACGTATGAAGATTTTTTCTTGAAAACCTTCGAATCGCAGACGTTAGACCGACTTTTCCATTTTGAGCTATGCGCTCTCCCTCTCTCTCTCTCTCTCTCTCTCTCTCTCTCTCTCTCTCTCTCTCTCTCTCCTCTGCTCTGTTCTGCTCTGATCTGCTCTCCTCTCCTCTTTCACACACACATATGAATCGTTTTATAAAAATGCCTTTTCATCATTCAGGGAACATTAAAACGTGAAATCTGGACTCAATTCTATGAAAAGCTCACTAATAATAATACCAATAATAATACCAATAATAATAATAATAATAATAATAATAATAATAATAATAATACCTACTTGCAGCTAGAAATGTTGAGATAAATTAGTATGCATTTAATCCTGTGAGTCTTTTAAGAAAAGCCAAGAGGAAGATTGTATAGAAGCATTACTATCTTTTACCTCAGATGCATATTTAAGTATTAAAACAGATATTTTATTTCACTGCATGGCATATGGAGCATGGCCCATTGGCAGCGATTTCGTGTAATAGTAAACGTAAAACTTATAATTTATACAAAGTAGAAATAATAATAATAATAATAATAATAATAATGATAACATGCTTTCTGGCTAACAATTTAATGTCATATTTATAGTGCACTCCAATTTACTAGCACAATATTAAAACCTTTAAAATGTATATATATGCTCTGTCCCAGAATTCGACCGCGCAAATTGGCAGGATTGTAGAGGGTCCGAAATAAACAGTTTGAGATACGGAACCTATGGGATATGGTTTCTTAATTCTTTGCTACAGCATAAAATGTAATGAGGATTAGCACGCCACTGATAAAATCGTAATGGAACGTAACGCTAGGCACCTTGATTTCGGAGAGCATAATTGTAGTGGCTTTATTTAGCGTTATGGTTAGCGTTTGGGCATCAGGCTAAGGTGTCGAGGGAGTTGAGGGTTCAAGCTTCACTAGATACATTTATTTTTAGATATCTCCTCTTTTTAATTTTATAATGAGCCGATCATACTTTGCTGTTACTCAACATTATTTATTCATACCGACAAATAAAATAAATGTAATTGTATGACTAGCGTGTAGATGCTACGTTGCTTGTAGGTGCAACGAGAACGATTCAGTACCAATTCCATTTAACACCTGAAGGGGTACACTTCTACGTATCTCTCTACACTGTTATGTACATAATTGTAGGCACAGATTACAATTAACGAAGCAGCGTTATCAATGTGTCAAATAAACTTAAAATTCAATAAAAATGAAAAACTATCTCTGTAGTAAACCAAGTACCTACACAAAAGAATTAAGAACCGTGTACCAGCCAGGAAAGTGAAATCTACATTTTCATCTCTGCATAAAAGGCAAATAGAAAAAGATTTCGAGAAATAATACAATATCTGAAACACAAAATACAAGTTACCAGAAGAACTTTTCGATGTGACGATCTGCAACATCCGTGTAAAACAAGAACTTGTAAAACAAGTACCTACATAAAAGAATTAAGAACGGTGTGCTAGTCAGGAAAGTGAATTCTACCTTTTCATCTCTGCATGGAAGGCAAATAGAAAGAGACTTCGTCAAATAATACAATATGTGAAACACAAAATACAAGTTAACAAAAGAACTTTACGATGTGACGTCCTGCAACATCCCTGTAGAAATTACCCTACAAAGAAATGAACCTCGCATCCTGTCAAAAATGTTAGGCTTGTCGGAGCTAAAATTCGTGTCAGTAATTGATCACCTGAGTCAACGGAAATCTGGTAGCCAGGCTCTTAAGCATGCGCAATGATACCATGTGGCAGCAAAAAGCACATGAGCTCTAAAGTTCTTACGATATTAGACTGTGTGCTCTCCGTTTCGCACCTCGTTGAAACAAGGTATTTCCTTACACATAATGTGTTTACTTTTACAATATGAACACAATGTTTAGCGATTCACGATTCAGTAGTCACGTGTAGGCAATAGACAAGATTTTCAAAGCCACAGACCCGCAGGAGCACAATAGCCCAAGTGGTTAAAACGACTTAATACCTACCTACGGATAAAATCAAAGTACCGCTGTTTGAATCCCGGAAATGGCCCAGATTGTTTTTATTACACCGCTAAAAGCATAGTTCAGTTAATATGTTTAAAGCACACATTACATAAATGTTTTCAACAACCCAAATTGTTTTATTGCATTAATCTACACTACGTAGATATTATCCACAGTCTTTTGAAAGGAGTTTGTTCTGAAAGGTTTATTGTTTTGGCTTTAGAAATGTAAACTAAGCGCATTTCTGCTAATCTAATGAGAAAAGCAAGAAAATTAAAAAATGGAAGCTTCAGAGAGCGGTGCGATCTTTGTATGGTGGGATTTGATGACCAGCGCTTTACCGATTCGCTATCAGTAGGCTTAGGAGAATAGCTCTAGCTAACTACATATGTTCTCAAATTAACCGAGCTGTAAACAGGGGCGTGTAAACCCTCAAAGAACTGGCAATTTTATCGAAGTTACAAGTCCAATAATTGTAAATATCGTATTGATTCTGCACCAATACTACATTCCTTCAACTACTGGCATACAAATGAGACATTCAAATGAAAATAGGACTCGCGCGTCCACATTCTTTTAATTTACAGCCATTGATGTGCAATCCAGGAAACATGCCATAACTTTGACATTTGGCAAACGGCTCCCTATCTCAAACTGTTTAACTAGGGCCCCTCCACAATCCTGCTAATTTGTGCGGTCGAATTCTGGCACACACTACATATAAACTTTTCTGACTACTAATCATTCTTCCTTATTACCTTTTTAAAGTCATTTACACTTTGAGGCAGCCTCCAGTAACTTGTAAGTATTAAGAAAAATGTACCTACATATGTGTTCTCTTCCTTATTTCTTATTTTTGGGGGGTGATCATTTCGCACCAACATAATGGAGTTAATAAGCGCTTTAGTATATCTTTCCGTGCAGAATCCCCTTTATAGGCTCTATAGCATTGCACGATTTCTACGTTTTCTGTGATAGGAGGGATATTTGTTAACAAAGTTGCATAATTTTGTTCATCTGTGGCTTATCAAAAGTGTTTATTAATTATCAATTCCAGTGTGTACTCTTTTTTGCGAGACTAGAAAAGCTAGCTTTCGGCTTCACGACAGACTGTCTACATTTTTAGTTTGTCATTGTCGAATGGTCATACTTTTATTGTTCATTTTTTACATTTCCCCCCTTGTCTACTGAAGATCAAAACACACACACACACACACACACAAACACACACACACACACACACACACACACACACACACACTCACACATACACACACACCTTATGATAATTTCTGTCAATAAAACGTCACGGACTGCCTGATTTCTGTTGTTATTCGTCATGTAAACATCTAAGCAAATGTTTACTTGGTCCGGTAGCTTAATCGTAGAACACCTGCTTGCTGTGCAACGGGTGCCGGGTTCAATTCGCAGCTGGAGAGTGGGGATTTTTCTCTAGCCAAGAATATTCCCTAACCCTCCCAGAGTCAGGACGTATGAATGAGGATGTGAATATATGTGTGATTTAATGAAGAAAAATAGCAACCCAACGATACCAGTATGCGTCTTTTAAAGGTGAATGCCGCCGATGTGGTCATGCAGTTAAAGGCAGAGTTTAAATGGAACAATAAAAAGGAAAAGAAAACAAAATTGTTTGCATACTGGCGAAGCTTGAGAAACAACTTAGTTACTATTGTGTTATAATATGCATTAATCCAAGTTTCTTTGAGGCCAATGTAGCCATTTTGGCAATATACGAACATGTGTTTCAGTTTTTAAATATGATATAATACCTTAAGATAAGGTTTTGTGGTTTTAGAATTTAGTTGTAGTCTATTTTTCGACGTACTTATAATGCACCTTCAACTTTTTTTTTATTACTTGTGCATAGATAAAATTTTAGAATATAAACTTAAAATTTAGTGCAAATCCCACACTCAACATTAAATCCTGAAACTGATTCAGATTCTCCTTCAGCAACATCTAAATGACTCCAACTAGTTTCAGAAAGATATTAAACAAATCAAACATTGCTATGTTTACTTTTGAGTCAAATAGAGAGAAAAGTCAAGAAGAAAATAAAACAAAAATTAAACCTGAATTTACTTTCTTGCATTATTAGCAAGGCATAAATAATCATTTTAACACTAAGGTGTGTTAGACGAGGTTATCAAAATCTGTCTTAGACCGCAGATATTTTTGTAATCTAGTAATGTTTTAACACGAAATCTTTTTTAAAACAGTTAATTAAATTATCGAATTTTTCGCAGTAATGAATGTAAGATGATTTATATGATTAGCTAAAAATATTTTCCGGATCTCTTGAACTAAAGGTTTACCAGGATCTAAACACAAGCTTCTTTGTTCTATATAGCGTTCCACCTGAAAATGTTTCGCTCAAAGAATGTCTTTGACTCAGAAGGAATGGTTGGTATGGATCCTTTGTCGAGGTTGCCACCACCTTCCAACTATTCCTTGCTCACCGCATGTATGTAGATCTGAACTTTCAGCTTGGCTTGCACTGGAATCCATCGTGCTTTTGCAGATATCTTCCCTTCAATGCGCTTACTAAGATCTCTGGGTTTTGAGGTAGAAAATAGCCGAACAAAACACTAAAGGAGGGCATCACAGACTTTAAAGGTAAAAGCTTTTTTTTTACTTTATTTTTTCTTGCATGTATGTATGTACAATGTATGTAATGGATAGAGAAGGTATTGATTTCCACCCAAAAATTCGATACCAAGATTTCAACGGAAATACATGTTTTAAACTCCCTGAATGCAAAAAAAAAAAAATAGAAAAACGAAGAAAAGACGGTTAAACATCATTCTTGACATTTAAGTTCAGTATCTTTCAAGGATGCAACACGAAGATTTTTTAAGAAAATCGCTCTAACCCTACCTATGGAACATTTTTCGAAAATTTGTATTTTCTCGAAATGGCTCTAACGACTTTGATTAAAATGCCACATATTTAAGATAGTTTTATGACAATAAAAAATGCTATCTTGAATTTGCTGCGAATAGCCTCTGAAGACCTCTTTATTCTGGATAACTTCTGTATAACCGGTAAACCGTTAGATATAGACAAAAACTTCTACACAAAAATGTAGATCTCACTAAAACACGCAAATTATGTCATATACATTTTTTTCGCAGAGTTAACCGTCTTTGAGATATTCTGAGTTATCGGTTTCATCTTTAGCTACTTAAACTTTTCTCAAACGGGAAGTCATCTTTCTTTTCGTCCCTCGTTTGTTTGATTCTAGCAAGCACAGAGAACCAAATTTAAATTATTTCACAAAACGACCGGCTTTTAAAAGATTTGCCATTGCTTTAGCTTGTGGATTCATTTTTTCCCCTTCTACTTACAAAGAAGCAAGGGATAAAACAATTCTGCTAATGTTTTATATGGTTTAGATAAAAGAATAATCTTTTGTACAAAAAGGTTGTTTGCGGAACAGCTAGAGAAAGTCATGTGAATGAAACACGTTATATTTTGTTCAATTATTCGCCCTTTGGGACATTGAAATAAAATTCTCAATCTAATATTAATTAGACATAGAAATTTCATGAAATTAGTCGTAGGTTCTAGCTCTGTTGATTAGAAGATAAGTTATATCCGGTTTTTAATGCCTTTAATTACGGGTTTGGAAATGTATTCAACCTCGGGATTTTTAACCAACACACTCCACATGTAACTAATAAAAAACAGCTTTTACAGACGCAATTTGGAGTCCACTATCTCCCTGCTATCAACCCACACTTGAACTGAACACCTTCCCTGTGTATCTACCTTTATGATGGTTCCTAGCCCTGACCTCCATTGTATCTCCCTGCTATCAACCCACACTTGAGCAGAACACCTTCCCCTGCTGCATCTGTCATAATGGTGGTTCCTAGTCCTGACCTCCATTGCATTTCCCTGCTATCAACCCACACTTGAACTGAACACCCTCCCTGCTGCATCTGTCATTATGATGGTTCCTAGCCCTGACGTCTACTGCAGTCTCCCTACTATCAACCCACACTTGAACTGAACATCCTCCCTCTGCATCTTTCATTATGGTGGTTCCAAACCCTGATTCCCACTGCAATCTCCTGCTATCAACCCACACTTGAACTGAACACCCTCCCTGCTGAATCTGTCATTATGATATTTCCTAGACCTGAGCTCCCTGCAATCTCTCTGCTATCAACCCACTCTTGAACTGAACACCTTCCCTGCTACATCTGTCATTATGAGGTTCCTAGTCCTGCCGCCCACTACAATCTTTCTGCTATTAACTCACACTTGAAGTGAACACCCTCCCAGTGCATCTATCATTATGATGGTTCCTAGCCCTGGGGTCCATCGCATTCTCTCTGCTATCAACCCACGCTTGAACTGCACATCTTCCTTGCTGCATCTGTCATCGTGTTTCCTACCCCTGAGGTCCACTGCAGTCTTTTTGCTACCTACGCGAGATTTGAATTAAACAGCTTCACTGCTGCATCTGTTGTTATGGCGTTTTCTAACCCTAAGAACCTCCAGAAATTCCTATGACGCTGCTGTGATTTCTTCTTAGGAGTTTCTCGATTTTTCAAAACAAACATCCCAGCGCATAAGCAGTACTTGTTAAGTGTAACAAATGTGAAAAGGGCATAACAAGCTGACCGAGTTACGTCACAATACTAAAAGCTAATGAAACTTGCAGCTTAGGTTGTCTGTCGGACTGTCACACTGTCCGTCGTCTATGTATCTGCCTTGCTTTCTGTCTGTAAGAATATATCTACATAGCGTACGTCAGCATCAGTTGTATAACTTCTTTTGGAATATTACAATTAAGTAATATAGTAATTATAGCATAATTGACTTTGAAAGTGCGCATAATGTTCGGTTATGAAAAAACCAATATCGGAAAAAAAAAATAAAAACAAACATTTGAAACATTTTGAACATTTGGCTTCGGTTTGCAAAGGATATACAAATTCCCTTGACTTGATGTTGGGTCTCTTGGAATCAAGTCGAAATATATAGTCAAAGAATAATTCTTTCTTTCCTTCTTTTTCTTTTCTTCTTTTTCTTTCTTTGTTGTGATTTAACGTTCTTTAACCTGATCAGACGATAAATAAAATAGGTAAAATGGTGCTTAAATGAGCTTGGGGTTCAGGAAAAATAAAGTTGCTTGATATTCTCTTTTCCAATAAGGGAAAAGCCCAGGAAAAACCTTTATCCGAGTAATTCACCGTAACCGAGATTCTAACTCGTAACAGCTTGAAACAACCAATACATATGTCTTAAAATATAGAGACTACTTTATTAAAATTTGGCTTCGGTTTGAATAAGGATAATACCCAGAATTTCATCTCTTTGGAAGTAAGTATGAAATAAATAACCGGAGTATAAACACTTCTTGTTCAGGAGAGGAACAAAATAATTGTGAGTGAAGTGTTTTTATATTTGAAGCACTGCTATACCAATCTTCTCATATCTTTCCATAATATGCTCGGAGTACATAATTCAAAATACAAATTGCCATCAAATAAACAGAGGTGTGTATTTATCATATAGCGGTTCACGCCCGACAAAATTTGAAACAAGATACAGCAGTATAACATCTTCCCATTGCGCAATGAATAATAATCAAAAGGTTAACACGGGCTGAAACGTTGCATGAACTAGTAAGATAGTTCAAACTTTCAACAGTGATGTAACGAACACAATAAAAATAAAGCCAAATCTGCCGAAAGCGAAGGAAATAATGATAATTAATACTTGAGGAAGACTTTTAGCAATTTACTTCCACTTTGGAAACAGAACTTTCTTGATTATTTGGTATAAACTGGTAGTATGTATATGACGGTTCGTGACAACTTGGATCGTAATAAAATGGGTTCTATCTGGCCAATAAACAGAAAAATGAGAGAGACGTCACTTAAATTTGCTTGAACATCTGAATGTCGTACTTTCACACGTTTAAGCTAAAAACAAATAGGAGTGAGATGATGGGAAATTTGAGGACAACTAAGTGTTTGTAAACATATCAATCTGTTTTTTTTTATCTTTTTTTTTTTTCAGGAGAACAGAAGCATAGAATTACTACATGGAAAACCAAAAGAGTAATTATGCAAACTGTGCCAAGGAAAAAATATATATTTGGGTAAACTGCCAAAATCTACTGACATCGGGCCGTCGCTTTTAAGCACACCTAAAAACCATCGCTCTGAGCCGGGCTAAGAACGACCAGCTCTTAAAAGATTTGACTGCTGATCGGAATCTCGATTAACATGAAGTAGATAGAAGAATAAGGTTTTATAATAGTTTGTTGAAGTTTGGGTAGAGAAATTCATGTGAGTATAACATGTTTTTCTTTGTTTAAAATGTTTGTATAGATCAGGAGTCACCATATCGTTTGATTTTGCGCCGAAGCAAACAGACTTGCTCGTGCATGCAGTGTGGTTACAGTTTCACTTCCTTCTACATTGTATCTTGTTAGTTTATTGTGTCGGGAACAGAAAGCAATCTAACACGCAAGCCATCTACTCCTACGTTAATGCCTACCTAGGCGGAATCTTTCTTATTTATACAAAGTGGCGGAATAAGTGTTTAGTTTGCGGAAAATTTCTCATTCAAAAATTCAATTTGCAGCGTCATTACGCAAGCCAATGCGACAGTTACCAAGAGAAGACGTTTCTTTCCAATTGTGTTAAATACCAATTAATTACCAAGATGCCCGTTCATTTTCCACGCTATAAATGTGATTTTTCCTTGGTTACAAATTCATTAGCATAGTGTTGGCATTACAATGCAATTACAGTGATATTAAGTTAAGAAGGTTCTTACTTTATTATGTTAGTGCTATAATAATACTCCTTATTCTTGTAAAGACTTATGTTACGATTACCAATTACCACCAAATCAATGAAAATATGTATAGTCATTCATATTCGTAGTATATTGCAAAAAGACATAACAGAGCAATCATGAGCCTACGCTAGGTGTATTAACCTATGAAATATGCATTACGTATTTAAATGCAGAGGACTAAAGGATTTATCTGTTCTTGCTTTCCGCGCAGTTGGTCATGCAGATCACAGTAGGTGATTCGCAGGTGCATTGAGCAAATTTGCTCTCTCGTTCTGTGTGTATGTATATATATATATATATATATATATATATATATATATATATATTATTCAAATGGCAACCATTTGGTGACGCCAGGTATAGATCATTCCTCTTGACATGGATAAAAATGAAAAAAAAACAACATAGGAAGGCAGGAATGTGAGTTCTTCAATGCAGTTCCAAACCAGGTCATCGAATCTTGCAGATATTATTAACTGTCCCATATCGCACAAAGGAGTATATCGATACAATGGACAGCCACCGCCGCCTGGCCCCCATGTTTAATTAAACCACATTTCACCGTTGGACCCAGGACTGCATGCCACCAGCTAATACCTTCACTATCATCATGCGACCCTATAACTTCCACTTTATTGATTCCAGCGCCTGCCCGCCTGCCTGGTTGAAGAGAGTCTCATTTCACAAATTGCATTGTAGCGTGTCCAAATACCAGCAAACGATCTGCGGTGATGCTAACCTTTTGGAAACTCCCAGTTATGGTCAATGCCTTAATTATTACCGTAACAAAATTTTCGGTTGAATGGTTATCTCTCCTTCACAGCTGAATAAACCAATTTTCTGCCCCAGAAATTTGTTTTATTTAGTCCTCTTTTCTCTAAACCTACTGACCACATACTTCAGTGAAATATCTTCGTTTGAGTAATTCTCCTTGTCACTTTCTCTGGCACAGTTCTAAAGTATTACACTCAAAATTCTATAGAGAGTTCTATTTAAAACAGATTTTGAATATGAATGAATGAAATGTATCGTTAATCATAATAGAAACATTTGTTATATTTCATACAATAATAAGAATAATAAGTGTCCTTTCCTTTTTTTTTTGTACTTTCTCCAGCACGTACTTTCTCAATATGATAAATAATGTAATTTTATTAATTTTACTATCATATTCATAACTATATTTATCAGAATTAACTGCAATTCTAGAATATTAAAAATGTTTCTGCACAATTTATGCACGTACATAGTGTAGAATATATGTTTTTGTTGGAAGATAGCAAAGGAATGAAGGAGAGTAAATTAATTTCTAGACCTATTCATGCTCCTATTCATGAATTGGCACAAAGTGAAATTAATACACCTCTAATTAAGGTTCTTAAAAAGAGGTATTGTATTCCACCCAAAAATTCGATATCGAGATTACACTGCAAGACATGTTTTGAGACCCTCTGACCAAAAAAGTGCGCGCGTGTGTTTGTGTGAGCGCGCGTGCACATGCAGCATAGCTCAAAAACGTTAAATACTAAGCTTGGCATTTTTCCAGGAGGCCTGGAACGTTCCTTTGCCTAATTTCCTTTCCAAAATGCCATTTCACTGTAGGCATGTCCAATGCCTGTGATGTACAATATGTAGTAAGAACGTGTGCTAAACCCTAGCTATAAGAGAAAAAAATTCTGATGTATTCCATTCACATGGCTTTATGTATTCTGCAACAAACTATTCTCGTAAAAGCTTAGTCTTCTATTTACTTCATGCTAATCCAGATAAACATTAACAGAAATTGTTATAAGCAATTCCTTTTAGGTAAAAGGGAAATAAGGTATACACAAGACTAACGCGTTAGTCCAATATTTTAAGAGCAGGTCGCTGTGACTGCTTTGAAATTCGGTTCTCGTTGAATGGCAGGAAGTAAGAAATAAGTTAAAAATAAAAAGGAATGACTATTTTCCATTTAGGAAAAGTATACGTATGGGAAAATTTAAATAGTAACAAGGAATGGCTCGGAAATCCTTAATTCCACACTGAAATGTATGTTTTAGCAAGATCTTTATTTTAGTAATAATTTGTCAATCAACTACTGTTTGCCAATTATGTATAAAAATCATAGAATGAATAGGATTTCAAAGGTCATTTTAGGATATTCAAGATACGCATTTAATTTGCCATGAAAAATCATAAACATGTCGTATTTTACTCAAATACGTTAGAGCTATCATTCTTCACTTCCCTTCCGAATGAAGCCATTCTAAGGATTTTTACGCTTGAAAAAATCCATCGTCCTCCGCCGGGTTTGAACCCGCGACTTTGTGTATATGAAGTCAGCATGGTAGTGTTAGTCCTAAAATACGAAGCGTTAGAGCTATTTTTGAGAAAATAAAATATTTCGAAACATGTTCCACGTAAAGGATAGTTGGGCTTGGCGGTGTACTTCATAATCTCCCGTGTCATGTATTTGAGAAGTAATAAACTTAAATTCTAAGTTTCCAACTTTTAGTGCTTTAATTATCCAGTTCAAAAACACACAATAGATAAATAAATTGAAACGCACAAACACACAAACACACATATACACAGACACACCTTTTGCTAAAAATATAATGTGTATTCCCTTCATATTTCACTCTCTAAACTTTCTGCAACAATTATTTTTACAGAAGCTTATTCTTCTATCTACTCCATCTGAGTAACTAATCAAGATTAATATAAACAAAAATATTTCCTTGCAGGTATAAGAGAATAAGGGGATACGCTAGCCTAAAGCAATAGTCAAATCTTTTAAAAGCTGGTAGCTAAACGAGGATATTTAATCCGTTCTCTTTGCATGGTCAGGAGTAAAAAAATAAAAACAATTAAAACTGAAAAACAAATGACGACTTCCCAAATAGAGGTAAGTTTAAGTATTGGAAAAAATAAATCAATGAAAACTAATATTTCGGAAATGTATAATCCACGTAAAACTGTATTGAAGTAAATTGTGTCCTATAACGAGATACACATTTTTTGTGCGTTTACATTTTGTTTATCTCTTTCGGTTTACCGTTATTAGAAAGTCATCAGGAATGAGGCTATTCCCAGAAAATTCTAGACGTACATTTTGTGATCTAAATACCTTTAATATAATGGTATTTCAAACAAAGTTGATGCTACGCCAAGACGAGTAAACCAAGCAACCTCTTGATTTATTCATTCATCCTGGGGATTTCTATGGACAATGTTAAAAAATGTGTGGTGCCAATCACAGATTTATATTTATCGTAATTGAATCTACTGTTGCCAATGATTTTTATTAAATTAATTACTAATTTATTTGAAGAACAATAATCATCAGGTTAGATTTGATGGAGGATTTTGTTTAAATCTTCGCATCTTTAGAAGATACTGAACTTAAACACCAACACAAACGTTAGATTTTTTTAGTTATGCTGTTCACAGACACACACAAGCTTTTTTTTTATTCAGAGATCCTCAAAACGCATATTTCCGGTGAAATCTCTGCATAAATTTTTGGATGCAATGCAGTACCTTCTCTACCTACTGTGTACTTTGTACGTGGTAAGGAAAGTAAAAGTTTTGTTTGTTTGTTTTTATTTAATTACGCTGGAGTTTTGAAATCAAGTATTTCTGGTGATATTTCGGAATCGAATTTTTAGGTGGCAGTTACAAGTAGTAGAGAAAGTAAGGAAATATGTAAGAAATTCCTGCAAAATGCGAAATTCCTCTAAATCGTGGAAAAACATGGATATTATTTTAGAATCTTAATTTGCAAACTTAAAAACGTCATTAAGATATCCTCGGAAATGTGTATATATCATTTATGTATTATTTTAGGTTACACGGTGTCCCAAAATCACTGATTATACTTTTGCTTTCCTTCGTGACACCTTTGTCATGTTTGCGTTTTGCAGGATTTTGTCTACGCACATTTTAACAGCGGGGTTTAAAGTGTATTATACCCTCAACTTTGCCTACACCTTACGCAGCTGGGTAAATGGTACAGCATTTGGGAAATAGAGTATATTAAAGCTTTGCAATATACAACGTTTTCCAGAAAATTTCTAGTATTCTTCTGAAAAGTACATTAATCTGTATTGTGAACGATTATTATATATGTATTATATTAAAGTATTAAAAGGTTTATACACAGTTTTGTGACAAACGCTAACATGAGTTTTCAAATGTTATTTATTGTAAATAACCGTTGATAAAAGCGAAGCGATTCATAAGTATTAGGACAAAGTGCTGAAAGTTTGAAACATAAAATGTAAGTGTATTTAAAACTGAATATAATAAAGAAATTTGTTTTGTTAATCCACTGAAATAATTACAACTTCTGACAAATAAATGGGATTGATTGAATTGTATTGCTAGAGATGCTGTACTATGCTTATAAAAGATGTAATCGTTATTTACCATTAATTTCCTTTACTCTGTGCTGACTTGGTTTCTATGGATAAAATTGATTTGGCTCTTACAGCGACAGAATTTGAAATAAAGACGTATGTGCTAGTCAGCGGACCCTTCTAGGACTCGATCTAGTGGACAACACAAAACTAATACATTACAAAGCGGATATTTAAGAACATGCCACGATTCGGAGATTTGGCATGCGTGTTCGGAACTACGTGCATGCAAACTATCAATTTCATTTCATATGACCGTGCATCGTATTTTCATGACCGAAAGTTATTTGGTTTAGTGCTTGAATTATTCAAGGAACACTTCATTACGATGTTGTCCACTGCGGCAGGCATTTGTGCTTTCCCCGATTTTCAGCAGTTTTTATGGCAACGCCTTATAAAAAGCTGTGCGCTCTCTTCGGCATATCCTCAGAATAATTTCGGCTAGATAGAAATTTGGTCTATAACAGCGACATCAATTCAAATTTTGTTACGGTAAATGCTGAATAAACTTGATCACTTAGTATTTTAGTGGGCACAATTTTTAAGATACCTAGTTTAAAATGGCATGTTCTAAGAGTTTATATACATATATGTGTGTGTGTGTATAACCAAATATTATATAAATGAAAGGATTTATAATTTACTTACACTCATTAATTGACATTTATTTTATTTGCAGGTCAGTTTACTCAACGTTTTATGACGTCATTATGTCTGATGGAGGCAAAATATGTCAGGTTTGTATCTTTGACATTTATATATTATCAGCAAAATTAGTCGCCCTATGTGGTGTAATGGTTACTATGCTAACTTCATATACTCAAGGTCGCGGGTTCAAACTTGGCGGAGGACGATGGATTTTTTCGGGCGTAAAAATCCTTAGCATGGCTTCTTTCGGAAGGGAAGTAAAACTGTGGGTCCCGTGTCGTAGATTTACGGCACGTAAAAGAACCTCAATCCTGATAAGAGAGGCCTCTGAGCAAAATTAAGCGATCTTTCACGCCCAGTATAGAATGGGACGCTGAGAACCAAAGCAGTTAAAGAGCGTCCATAAATAACAGGCCATTTCATTTTTTCAGCAAAATCACACTCCTAAAGGTGAATTCATACTATTCAAAAAGTGTTATAAACCTTAGGTTTGTATTATGGGAGTTTAAAAATAGTGGCAACACTGCCTAGACAAAGCTAGAGTGCCATGCATTTATCATCGGTTGAAATTATCATTGCACAGAACGTTAGTAGTAATGATTGTTACTAACGTGAGCCGCTGTGGCACTTGGCAAAATGCACGAGAATGTTATCGAGGTTTACGTGAAGCCTGTGGCAAAGATCCATTACCATATTGCATCAACGGAGTCACCTCCTACAGGTCAACCATCAATTGCTAATGAGCTGGAGTTATGCGAAGCTTCCTCATTGTAGACCGCCGATGGGCTGTCTGAAGATTGATTTTCCCTAGAAATTTAGATTAAAATTACATTTGTGTGGCACGTGATGAACATTATCAATCTGAGGAAATTTACCTCAGTTGCCCCCTCCCTATCATAGAATTTATTTGTTTATATAGAATTTCTACATCTGGTGTTCTTCTCGACAAGTACCACTACCAAGTTTCGTCTACACCGGCGTGTGAGCCCGAACTAAAGCGGCAATCAAATGAAGCCGCTATCGGATCGCCGCGTCCAAAGAAACTTCGACGTAATCCAGTAGGGTAAAGGTTATAGTGGTTTGTCATGCTATGCCCCAAGGTGAGCCGGTCCCCATGGTCGCGCTCGCCAAGACGTCCCGCTTTGGTGCTTCGTAGCGCTGGGGATCGTGGGTTCGAGTCCCGCCTTGGGCATGGGTGTTATATGTTTGTGTTTATGTGTGTGTTGTAAAAGTAAGAAAACAGCAATCCAGTAATAATACAGAAAAACTAGGTGAAAATAAAGGTAAATAAAAGTAGGGTATACAGTGCCGGAGTCCCGATCAGACTCCGGTACCGTATTTAAAAAAAAAAAAAAGTGGAGTTAGCAATGCGGCTTATCACCGTCGTTTCCTTGAGCACCACATGTGTCCGGATTTGAGCGAAAACGTTCACATTTCTTTCTGAATGAACCACCTCCAGTAGCGGCTCTTGGCCAAATTATTGATTGGGTTCAATTAAAAGATGTTCTAAAGACTTTGAGCAAACTCCTCAGTAACTCGCTAGTTGAGGTTAAGGAATAGAATGCACCATACGCCCAGCACCACCTTCCTAAGTTTATTATCTGTCAACAAGGATCACGAACACTTATTTTCACAGCGCGTCACTTATCGGTTATCACTTGCTGCGATTAAGTTGATGCGTCTCTGAAATTTGACCAAAAATTAAAAAATTACTTTTGATAATAAAATTAATGAATACAGAACTTTAAACAAAGCATGTTGCTTTTCCTACTTAGCACACTTGAACTAACAACTAACCGAAGCTGTAAATTGGCAGAAGCATGCTTAGTAATAGGAACTCCCAATTCATTTGTTCGCAAACTTTTTTCCAACCCTTTTTCTTACTCAAAATGCTGCACACGATATAAGTTTTTACTAATTTGTTTTATATGTTTATACATCCTCTCAAAAGTACACCAAATAACATAGTCATATCCCTAATTTTTCGAAATACATTTAAAAATTGAACAATCAAGATTTTGTAGACTACGAAAAGTAATAATTTCCTATACTAATTGGGAACTAATATAAAAATAGAATATAACATATATTTGTAAACTCGTTTACTGTAAGACTGTAAGTTTTGTGTGAATGTTTTAAAAATAGATCATGTTGCTTATTTTTATTAGAACAATGAATTTAGACAATAAAATATTATTTAAATAAGCACACATGTTGCAATTTTCTCACATTATTATTGTGTAACAATGTATAAATTGCAATAAGATCTCTTACATCCTGTGACTTTCCAAATTTCACAGGCGCATCACTTGCTGGCGCCATTTTCCTTACTGGCTAATGCCATGACGGACCTAGAGCCATGGTGCTTGTTGACATCCATAATATCTACTTCATTATTAGGCCTTTTTCTGTTCTCAAATGAAACTTTAAATGTATAACATTAGGAATGAAAAATTAATCATAACTACTACTAACAGATTTTTAAAAATATTAACATTAAACAGCCGTGGATCTAAATAGACTCTAGGTTTAAGGTAGTAACAAAAGGCGTGAACTGGCCACACGGATTCTGTTGTACTCATTTTGGTGGCGTATATGTCTTCTGCTGGCTAAATATTTGTGTCAGGGAATGACGCACACTTTATAATTACTTTATTTAGTATATGTGTGCAATGCACAAGGTATATATTCCTCCCAAAAATTCAATACCAAGATTTCTCCGGAAATATAAATTTGAGACCACCTGAACCCATAAAAAGCATGTCTAGAAACATGTCCTGTGTCTATCTGCTTGTCTCTCTGGCTGGACTGAATAGCTCAAAAAGGAAAAGATGGTTAAATATCAGACTTAATATTTAAGTTTTGTATCTTCCAAGGATGCAATACGAAGATTTTCTTAGAACAGCCTCTGAAGACCTCTTCATTCCAGATCACCTTTGTTTAATGGTAAACCGTAAGAGAGAGAGAGAGAGAGAGAGAGAGGGGGGGGGGAGGAGAGGAGAGATAAAACCTTTACTACACAAAAAATGAGAATCATTAAAACACACGGTTTATGTCGAATACATTTTTTGTAGAGTTAACCGTTTCCGAGATATTCTTTGTTACTGCTTTAAGTTTTAAACTGCTTAAACTTTTCTCAAGCTTGAACTCGACTTTCGTTTCATCTCTTTAGTTTTAGTCCCGGGAATGCAAAAGAGAACCGAATTTCAATCGTTTCACATAGCCATAACTTTTAAAAGATTTGACTATTGCTTTAGCATACTATTACTCTCGTATTTCCATTCTACTTACAAGGAGGCAAGTAATAATACATTTCTGACAATGTTTATCGATTATTAATATTATTGACAGGCACTTCACTATGACTGTGCAGTGCCGAAAGAATTCACAGTAGATTTAAATGGGTACAAAGATTCGTTAGAAATTATTGTGCTTTATCTTATAACATGGAGACATTTTTTGTAGGTTCTAAATTTGACGGGAGGGGCCCCCCTGCCTATTAAGGTTAGCCACCTCTTGCATGTTGGAAAGTAATGGAACAATCTCTGTGTTTTCTCTACAAGTGCCTGTGTCTGATTTATTCTCAGAATTGTAAGAATGGAATGAATCTTTTCTTAATGCCCTATTAAAATCTGGTCATAAACTTAGTGCCACTACTAATTCAAAGTTCTTGTATAACCCTTCACTTCAGGTTGTTCAGAACGAGCCAGGTGGCTCAGGCGTTTCGTTAGGTCGTGGGATCGATTCCCTCGGCTGACTCTCTGATCCATACATACATACATACATACATACATACATACATACATACATACATACATGCATACATACATACATGCATGCATGCATACATGCATACATACATACATACATACATATACACACACACACACACACACACATACATACATCATACGTGTGTTTAGCACCATTTTCTGTCATTCTTGTGCACATTGATTAAGTGAGTATACGAGATGCAGAAACTAATCGTTTTGTTCTGTAATACCCGTCTAGTACATGATGTACCCTTAGCTAAGAGGTGTCAGCTTTTGCAAAATATTTTCCGTTCTCAGATTAATTATTTAGGTGTAAAAATTGGCCATTTCCATACAAAATGAGAACGCACAATCTCTATGATTCTGTTCACAAATGATATGCATAATTTCGGAGCTAGGTCGCCCATATGCGGAATGAAACATACTATTTTACAGATATCTAATAGACATCGACTAGCCCACATATCAAGGAGTTGTGGTCTATAAAGTATGATTATTGCGGAAAGCAATAAAAAGGGTGATTTGCATAATAATTTACAAGGTACATAAGCGAAGTGGTCACCGATATTGAAATAAAATTAAATATAATGGAAAGGCCAGGTAAAATCAATAGTTATTTACTTTACTCCATGGCACGATAGCTCACAAGGAACCTTGGCCTACCGCCCGGCCGCTGCATTCCCCATATCGGTCCATGTCAGATGTCATGGATGGGATTCAGTATTGGAGGGTGAGACTTGGCAGCGCCTCGAACCCCCTCCCCACTCGGCCGGTTAATGCGGTTCTCATGACCTGCAGCCGCTACTTCATCAAGTAGTTCCTCAATATCCCCCCCTCCCGGGAGTGCAATTGCTGAGTGCACCCCGGTACCAGGTCTCCCAACGGGGGAGAAATCCCCACGCCAGTACTGGGAATCGAACTCAGGTCTCCCGCTTGGCATACAGTGGCCTCAATACCTACTTAGTGCACCAATTTTGGCTGCCCATAGATAATTATGCATATTGGTGAGCCTTATAGATAGTGATGTAATAATGAATGATAATCTGTTTAAACACAAAGTAAACGGCAATAAGCGCACTGTTATCTGGAGTACGGAAGATTCGAGTTCCTCAACACACAAGTGCATATAACTGCTTTATTTATCCGATTCGGATATTCTCATTTACATTTGTATTTAAGGATACCCATCTGTGAAAATTGATCAAAAAGTGCAAAAAATGACCAAAAAAAAAATTTTTTTTTTTTTGCCTAATTAAATAATGTGATGCTTGTAGTTCAATTTCCTGTTGCTTTTATTACCATGCGACGCTTTAAACCGTATTACGTGACGATTTAAATGGATGACTATAACTGGGTGTGGTGCTTTAACCTTTTCACTATGGTGAAAAATTGGTAAAAATCCGCTTTATATATTATTACTCGGAATTAGTGTAAATAGTCCGTGAGAGTTGACAGATATTATTGGTTTAAAAATGTCTGCAGGAGATTATGAAATTCTAAGACTTACAAAGAAACAGCGTTGAATTGTATGTTAAACCTTAAAACCTATTTTCTCGTGTTTTTATTTTTCAGCGTTTTCAAAACTTTAAATTGTTCCACACGATGTAGTTTTCGAAACAGAAGCTTGAAAATGTTTATGCTTGGATAAAAATAGTACAAAATAAAATTGATGAAATGATTTTTTTCTAATATCACCAGTGCTTATATAATTAAATAATACACTTCATATTTAAATAGAAAAAATAAAAAAATAATAAAATGACAATTAACTTTTTTTCTCCTAAACCAATAGTCAGATAAACATTTCATCACATCAATTTACTAATACTGTATTTATCAGTATAACTGCAAAGTATTATATTTCTGTAACTGAAATTGCATCGTGTGGAATGATTTAATTAAATGACAATAAAATACTATAAATATGTTTATATCACAAGAACTATTTTCAACAAAAGTCTGAAAATTAGATTGTAAACTATTCTTAATACTGCAATTGCTGTGTTAAAGAAATCAATCCAAGCAAAATATTAAATTTTAGGTTTTTCACAGATGGGTATCCTTAATAGACTTCCACACCAAGACCCACAAACATGATTAATAAATAATATGTACGAAGAGCTAAATGGAATAGAATACTCATTCATTGTACCTGTGTTTCCTGTCCTATTCGTTATTAAACCACTTTCTTTAAATATGGCTGTGGTCAGCTAAAATTGATTACACGAGTAATTTTATTTCGATATCGGTGAGGTAATTCACGAATGTACTTTGTTAGAATGACTATATTACCCATTTCTTAGCTCTAAATAAA
The DNA here is from genome assembly GCA_030762935.1 of Hymenopus coronatus. NCBI lineage: Eukaryota > Metazoa > Arthropoda > Insecta > Mantodea > Hymenopodidae > Hymenopus > Hymenopus coronatus. Next base: position 69,879,535 of record CM060896.1, on the reverse strand, counting down.
TTGCTGCTTTCTTTTGCAGTTTCCACAAGATATGTTGTCAGTAAGAGGGTTCAATATTATCTCTAGAATTTGAATAAGTTCGTTGTTTTAAATGTTCCCATATATTAATATCGTAAGGTTGACTCCTTAGCGCGCGGCAGCTTACCAAACGGGAGTTCCGGTTTCGATTGGGATTTTTCTCCCTCTGTGAGCTCTGGTCTGGGATGTACTCAGCCTGGTTAGGTCCCTAAAGGCCCAATTAAGGAGCTACTTGAGGAAAAAGTAACGGTTCCAGATAGCGTAGGCCGCATTAACCGGCCGAGAGGGATGCGGAGCGCTGACCACGTCCCACTCTCCAGCACTGCACTTCATACATGTCGCCTGCAATGGGCAGAGATGAGGGATTCAGCGGTCAGGCAGTAAGCCTTGGCTCTACTTGCCACGGAGTTATTAATATCATAAAGAGAGAATGTGTGTATGTGTGTTTTATCACAGAAAATCACAGTTCTTTCGGAGGGAAGGGGGAGGATATTTATTTTATCTGCCATGTAAGTAACTTTAATATACAGTATTTTAATCATAATCATTGTAGCCATTTTTTAGAAAAAAAATATTTTGAGGTAGGGAGATGTTTTTGAAAAACTTCGTATTGCATCTTTGGAAGATGCTGAACTTAAATATTGAGTTTGGTATTTAATCGACTTTTCGTTTTTGAGCTATTGTGTCCACAGACACACGGAAACATACACACATACACACACGCATGCATACAACATATACATAGGCATACACATGGACATGTTTTAACAAACAAAATTATTCAAGGGTCTCAAGGCATGTATTTCCGGTGAAATCTGGTATCGAATTTTTGGATGGAATGCAATACCTTCTCTGTCCACTCTGTACATTTTACATACGTGCTAGAGAGAGTAAAATGACTCCTAACGTTTACTTATCCTTAGGATTCCAAGCAAGACTATAAAATAAAGGACTACAAATAATAACTATATTGTAAATGGACAAAAAGTTTTTTTTTTATTTCTAGTTCATATATTAGCCCACAAACATTTGCGTATAGTTATTAACATTTATCCTGTGATCACCATTATCATCCATCGATTTGAATGTTTAGATCATGCCTCAAAAGAATAAACAGTCTCATTAGCTTTATTTGGCCTAAGTCCAAAGTCCGAGTGATAAAGCGCTATTTCTATACTCATCAATCATTATCCCATATCAACACATATTTTACGACGAAGAAAAATCAAAACAAAAAATACTTCGTCTTTTAGTTTTATAATCTCAAATTAGCTCTGCTTCAGAGGCCATGCATTCTCATAAACTTTACTTGGTTTTATTATCTAATTCTGCTTTATAGCTAGAGAAGAGAAGCGATGTGAACACAACACCTCTGAAGATGTCCCTCACAGAGAGACGAAACGTCAGGTAGCAATAGTTTAATCTACAGACCCCGGCAAAACAGCCCGGAAATTTTAGCTTATTAAACTATGGACACCGGCCGTGAATGCTTAGCTATCCAACTCCTGTCCTATACATGGCTTATGCGGAAAAACAGTTAAATTAACACTTACGTATATATTATCTCTTTTACCTATCAAATGAAAATTAGAAATTTGGTTGTAGCACGACTTTAACGAGCTATGCCGTTTTTTGTTTCTTGGCTTAATTAGGTCTTTAGGTATTATAATATATTCGTTGCATACTCATTATTCCGTTGGTGGCTTTTTAAATCTCGAATAACCATTAAATTTGTACTCAACTCCGTTTTTTTGAGGGATAACAATATTCGCAAATTCCCCCACCACAGGGTATGATTTAATGGCATTTTTTCGTTTTCCTTATATTCCCTGATTTGCCACTAATGATGTACTATAATGTATGTTTTAGTTTCTGGCAAACTATTTGTCTCCATTTTCTGTGAGTAGGCTAAGACATTCTCTTTATTCTCATTGTATTTTATATACATGTATACAACTGGAAAACTTTTAAGGCACATTCATTAAAATACACATTTTCCGTTATTTAAGCTTTATCATAGCATAGCCCATCTTCAAATATTCTTTCTTATATGCTTACAGTTTTCATGTTAAAATGTGAAGGAATTTTCGTTCTTATTTGTCCTATAAGCTCATTGTTAAATATGGAGAAAGTAAAAACACCGATTTGTAATAAGCACATCTGAATACTGTTTGTATTTTTACACACACACACGCACGCATACACACACACAGAAACCAGGCTATTAGAATGAGTCTATAAATTCAGCCTTTGCAACAAATAGAATCTTCGCAATGGTTCGACCATATACAAGGAATTGGCGGGGAAGAATTACCAAAAAAATGTGACAGGCCAGAGTGGAGGAAAGGAGATCAAAGGGACGATCTAGACAGACTTGAGATGAACGGATGAAGGCGATCTTGATAGGAAAGGGGCTGGATGCAAATGAAGCAAAGGGTATTATGAGAGACCGTGAAAAATGGAAAACTCTTTTAAAAACCTCTACACCTGATTAAGAAGTGGATCGATAAGCAATAAATGGACTTGCAATTGTACACAAAGAATATCTGTGTTGTATTTCAGATTTATTTAATCGTTTCATTGATACCCCGCCTTTAACTGCATGATCCTATTGGCGGCATTTCCCTGTGGAACATATTGCCTATTGGGACGTTAACAAGCGTACAGTTTGTCGTTAGGTTTATAATTTCTTTAGTTTTATTCAATAGATCTCACACATATTTACAATCTCTTTGGTAGTTCCAGACTCTGAGAAGGATAGAGAATAATCTGGGGTAGAGAAAATTTCCTCACTTCCATCTGGGAGCTCTACCGACTGAGCTATGTGGCCAGTGCTCCAACTTTTGTGTGCCTCAAGTAACTCACCCTCCGCCAAATGAAACGAAAGTTCGGAAAAGCTAAAATATGAAAATATTTTTCTTTAGTACATATTGCTATCACTATTTTACATTACAGATTAATGTTCACTAAATTTAATGATTTACATGTTTTTGTAAACGAATTAAATGCTTATAAATGCGCATAGCATGCCAGAACAGCTATTGGTGCAGGAATGGGTTAATATCTTTGAAGTTATTTATTAATTAATGAATTCATTCATTCATTCATTCATTTGCTAACAATTGTTGCATAAATGATGGCACCGCCCCAGAATGAGGCGATCTGATGTATTCCATTCAGATCACTTTCTGTTAAAACAAACGATTCTCTAAAGGTAACGTATTCTTTTATCTACTCGAGATAAACATTTACAGAAATGGTCTTAGTATTTATTACTTTTAAGTAGAACAGAATAAGGGAATAACTAGGCTAAAGCATTAGTCAAATCCTTTAAGATAATAATTAAATAAGACTTTAAATTATTAATCTGAAATCATTGATTCAATCTTCCCATTTTTATCAAAATATAATATCTGGTCGCCATGTGACACTATTGAAATTCGATTCTCTTTGCATGGCCAGGGGTATAAGAAAAGACATATGAAACAAATGACGACTTCCAGTTTGAGAAGAATTGCAAAATTGAAAAAATAACCGAGATAAGTCAAATGAGATTTGCATTTTTGTGTGTAGTAGTTTTTTCTGTCTCTCATGGTTATGTAAATAATCCGGAATTACTCCTCCAGAATAATAACTCCTCGTCATTCTGCATTGGCGAGGACTACAGAGGCTATTCCCAGAAATCTCAAGATATATATTTTATTTGTGATAAAAATCTGAGACATATGGTATTTTAATCAAAATCGTTGGAGCCATTTTTGAGAAAATCAACATTTTCGAAAAGTTTAACACTGGTCACACGCAAGGAACCTCAAAACATATTTCCGTTGAAATTTCAACATCAAATTTTTGAGTGCAATACAATTCTTCTCTATACACTATGTGCATATCACATGTTAGATAAAGTAAATAAAATTTGATTTGTTCCACTCACACGACCTTCTCTAACTGCTCTGCAAGCAAACTATTCTTGCAAAAGATTATTCTTTTATCCACAGATGCTAAACGAGTTAAACAGCAGAAATCGTCTTATTACTTGATTCCTTTTAAGTAGAAGGGAAATACGGTAGCACACTAGCTAAAGCGATAGTTAAATCTTTTAAAAGCTGGTCGATATGTGATGCAATTGAAATTCGGTTCTCTTACATGGTCAGGATTATTTATAGGAGATATGAAATGAAAAACTTTAATACTATAAAATTGAAACCAATAACAAGGAATGCCTCAGAAATGTTTACCCTAAAAACATGTATATACATAAATTTTGGATTTTAATGAGATCTACTTTTTTGCTTAGTAAAAAAGTTTTTTCCTATCCCTTGCGGTTTATCAGTTGTACAAAAGTCATCCAGAATGAAGAAGTCCTCAGAGGCTATACTCAGAAAAGTGAAGATGCATTTCATTTTTCATGTAAATATCTTAAACATATGGTATTTTAATAAAAATCGTTAGAGCCATTTTGAAAAAATAAACATTTTTGAAAAACCTATCATTTAAAGGATAGTTTGGACTAGCGAGATGTTCATGAAAATCTCCATGCACCCCTAAAAGATGCTAAACTGAAATACCAAGTTTGCTATTTAAAGACATTTTCGTTTTCGAGTTGTCCTGTTCACACACAATCTCTCTCTCTCTCTCTCTCTCTCTCTCTCTCTCTCTCTCTCTCTCTCTCTCTCTCTCTCTCTCTTAAACACATACCACACACACGAGCCTTTTTTTTAAACTGCTATCGTTGGATTCTAGGTACCTCAAAACATAAATTTCCAGTGAAATCTCGACATTGCATTTTTGGGTGGAATTTTTGGGAATTCTCTACTCACGGCTGAGAAAGCAAAAATACACAATTATTTATCAGCAAAGAAAGAAAATTAACACGTCTTATGGCAATGACATGGAGAAAATGTATTTTTACTTTCTCTAACCTGTATATACATATAATGTGCATAGTAGTTATACTCGAAGAGATCCATAGTGATTCGTGACAGTTGCCTTACCGTCACATGTTGTCACTTCATCATTTACATGACAAATAAAATGCATATCTTGAATTTTCTGGGAATAGCATCTGAAGATCTCTTTATTCTGGTTGAGTTTGCAAACGTTTGTATTATCGTAAGAGATAGACAAATACTTAATACACAGAAAATATAGATCTCGTTAAAACACACAATTTATGACATATACGTTTTTCTTGTTGAATTTACCGTTTTCGAGAAATTACTTGTTATTGGTGTCAATTTTAAACTACCCAACTTTTCTCAAATGGGACCATGCAAAGCAAACTGAACCTCAATTGTTTCACGTAGCGATGAGCTTTTAAAAGATTTGACTATCGCTTTAGCTTAATGTATTCCCCTTATTTGCCTTCTGCTTACAAGGAAGCAGGTAATAAGACAATTTCTGCTATTGTTTATCTCGACTAGCATGGTGTAGATAGAAGAATAATCTTCTGTAAGAATGGTTTGTATATGGAATTGCTAGAGAAAGATAGAATGGAACACATCAGATATTTTAAGTATATGTCCAACAATTATTTGCCTTACAAATAACACAGAAATTAAACATTTAATAAAACTATAATGAATAATTGCTTAGAACGCCAAACAAATTGGAATAGAGTGAAAAGTAAGGTTTTGTTAAGTTTTAGATCCACAATCATTTTTGTTTGTACAGCTGCTCTGTAGAGGGCTCTGGCCAAGTTATGAACAAACTGTATTGGTCTGATCCTTATTTTTTCTGCTTTAGGGGCTGCAGTTAGCGGTCTGCAGCTGCTCAAATACTGTTACCTCACCTAGGTGTACCAACAAAGAAAAGGAAATGGGGTATAGGGTATAGTGGGCTGGACAACAAGGATCAAAGGGCAGGCGCTGGTCTTCACTATTGTTTGTGAACTGTAGCCTATCTTGTGTACCGTATGACCCAGAAAATGTTTGATTTTCTCAAAAATGGCTCTAACGATTTTGATTAAAATACCGTATATTAAAGATATTTACCTGACGATTAAAATGTATATTTTGAATTTTCTGGGAATAGCCTGTGAAGACTACTTTATTCTGGAAGAATTTTTCGGAATTTTTCATAACTGCTGAACCGTAAGAGATGGACAAAAATTTACCACACAAAAATATAGAGCACATTAAAAAACACAATTTATGTTATAGACATTTTTTTCGTGGAGTTGATCGTTTTTGAGGTATTCCTTGTTTTTGGTTTCAGGTTTAAAAAGCATACTTTTCTCACACAGGAAGTTGTCAACTCTTGTGCATACAAACAAAGGAACTTCATCACATAGCAACCAGCTTTTGACTATCACTTTAACCTATGGTACAGCCTTATTTCGCTTCTACTTACAAGGAAGCAAGTAATAAGACTATTTCTACTATTTTTTTTTTCTCGATTAGCATGAAATAAATGGAAGCATAAGATTTTTAACAATAATTTGGTGCAGAGTTGTAGAGAAAGTCATGTGAGTGGAACATATCAGATTTGTATATGTAACTCAGTGTGCTTACATTTATAGTGGTATAATTGCGTGAAATTAATTATATATTTTGGGAATTCAAGTCATAATAATAGTATCAGTGTGCAGTGATATTCCCGTACATAATAGAGGAAGTTCCAAAACGTTTTGAGGAAAGGTCTATCGCTGAGATAGCCATATTAATTGAAAACTCAAAGCCGCAGAATAATAAAAACAACAGAGAGGGAGAGAGTGTGTGGAACCAATTCAACGAATTCTGTAAGCAACGAGGTCATGATCTATGAAATGGACATCAAGTTGCAGTGGTTTCGGTGCAAATATGCTTCAAGACAAATAGAATTTTAGGACTATTATTTTTCATGTCTATATAGCCTAATCATTGATACTTTATTCACGAAATAATCTTATTAAAATAGTGTAAATAAATGTATCGGTAAAAGTTGGAGCTCTCGTTATATTACTTATGATAAATACTGGTACCATTTCCATTTAATAACGCATAAAATTATACATTATTACGGCACGTGCAACAAACGCCTTTTTCTCGGACTGTGATACCACGCTGACTTATGCGTCTCTTTGTATGAGTTTCCGTCATGCTTTGCTGCATAACAAATTAATATCAACATATCATTAACTGATTGCGTTACAATTACATTGCAATTATTAACGTTTCAACACTTCGTCGGGTTGCAGCATTAATTTACAATTCGTTGATAGTTTAAAATTGCATGATATTTATGAATTACTAAATGTATGCTTTATTAATTATGTCTACCGGCTTCTTGTTCATGTGTGGCGCCACTTTCCTTTCTTTGCGCGCCTATTACAATCAACTTGGGTACATATTAAACCCTTTAAATACATCAATGTTTCTCTTACACGGCCATGAGATCAGCGCAGAAGTGTCTACAGCTCCCCGACTGATGATAAACTTAGGCAAATACCAGGAGAGCCAATGAACTATACGCCGGCTCAGTGGAGATTTTCCTCTGGGCGTGTGAACATGATTCCGCATTGCTGCTGTAAATAATATGGCGCTTCTGTTGCAGTTTTGCTTTGCTCTGGAAATATAGTGTTGAGCTGACAGTGATATGATGCAGTTCAATTATTACGAGCTATTTATTATTTTGTCCTACTTAGTCATACAGTTTATTTTATTGTACAGCACATTTATTTTTGATTTGTATACGTAAGTGAGTCAGCTCATCAAGTGAAAGTACTATTTGCAGAAATATTTCCGTGTGTAAAAGTTTCAGGCTTCACAACAATACATAAACTACGATTCCCCAGGGTAAATTAAAATATTATGTGTACAAGACAAAGCCACACCCTGGAAGAATTAAAACAAAATATCCACCACTAAACTGGCAGCATTTCTCAATGTGAACTACGGCGCGTAATGCATAGTTTCCTAAAGGGATACCAGAACTGTATGGACAACAATATGGCAGTTTCAGCATATCCTTTCTAAAAGTTAGTAATTAAAGCCTCTAAAAGTATTTTTAAAAATGTTGTATGGTTGCCTCTATGATACCAACTGACGGCTATGAGCGCATGACAGAAAAAACATCACGCATCCGGCTGCCGGTTCATTGGCTCTCCCTGTAATACCAATTTATTACAAAAAGCCGCAAAACCCTTGAATTGCATTACACACCTCTAAAAACGCGATATCAATATTTCACTGAAAATACATGTTTTTAGACCTCTAATCCCTAAAGGTCGTGTTTAGAAAAAGGTTCGTGTGCTTGCGGACAGCATAACTCAAAATCGAAATGTTGGATACATATCAAACTTGGTATTTAAGTTCAGTATTCTTCAAAATGCTATATGACGATAAAAACATTTCCCCCGCCAAACTCCATGCAATTTTTTTAACGTTCGCTCTAACAATTTTAATTTTAAAACATATTTAAAATATTTATCTGAAAATGGAATTTTCTGGAAATATCCTCTGAAACCCATTTGAGGAGGGGGAGGGAGATTTGATTCATTTTGTAATCACTGGTAAGCTGTAACAAATAGAAGAAAAAAAATCACAAAATGTAGATTCTTTAAAATACACAAATTATTTCAAATACATTTTTGTGTCATCAATCATTTCCGACATATCCATTGTTACAATTTGAACTTTTCATTACGTTTAATTTCAATTGGTTATTTCTCAGGATTTCAAAGTCAGATATAGCGACTCGTTTTTAAACATTTGACTATCGCTATTTCCTTTTTATCTATAACGAAATGTGTAATGATAGGGATAGGACGTTTTAGAACTCGTCGTCTTTTCGTGAGGATATTGTATCGAAGAGGCGCCCTGGAACAGAGGAATCAGGTGAGAGGAGACATCGGGTGGCCGGAACCAGGGGTGACGGCACAGCAATTATAGGGTTAGAAGTTTTCAAATTCAGACACCACGCAGACCAGACACGCCGCAATATTGGAGCCTTGTATTGATAAATGTCATTAAAGACTAACAGTAAACGACATTGAACTTTTGAAATACAAATTAATTATCGACATCGGCTTGATAGAACAAGATTGTCGGCTTTTCATTGCTAGTTTCACCGCTCTCAATTTAGTAAGCTGAAAACGAATTCATGTTTGAAGTGTTCAGAAGCGAGAGCCATCACTATAAGTTTAATGTACACAGGATGAGCTATTGCAACCAACTTTTTACATTTGTGTACAAAACATTGCCGGCATTGTTACTTTAAATTAACGAAAATATGCGACTAATGGCAATAATGTGCCATTTTATTAGAGGCGTGTGCTGTAACCAATTAGCTCCTTTTTTTTTTAACGTGGCAAATCGTTTACGCATTTTTATTCTGTGTCTAATAAAAGTTATTCACAACAATGTACATAATTTTATTTAAAAGCCAATAACAAGAAATGTATATGGTGTAAATTGTTTTTTTTTTTTTTTTCCCTATCTCTTGCGGTTTGACTACCAATAATGTAAAAGTCATTCAGAATGAAGAGAGTTTCAGAGGCTATTCCCTGAAAATTCAAGATAACTATATATTTTACTTTAATGAACTATATATTTAATGTATATTTTTTGTATAGTTAGTTTTTGTCTCTACGGTTTGACTACCGATCATGTAAAAGCTATTCAGAATGAAGAGAGGTTCAGAGGCTATTCCCTGATAATATATATTATTTTTAATGAAAATATCTTAAGCATTAGATATCATCTCGTGCCGTAAATGTACGATTATACCACATGGGTCAGTCATGCTACTTCCGCCTGAGAAGACAGGTTACAATACACGGCGAACAGAATCGAGGTTTATCGCAAGAAGCCATTTTATGCTGTAACAATGGGCTAGAAAGCAAACAACCAACAGATTACGAATAAGTTGTTTATCATATATAAATCAATATAAATTCTTTCTTTAAAAATTTACCGTGCTTGACAGCGTCTAGCTGGCCCACAAAATACTGCTCTACGTATTATACAAAAAGATATTTAATTTCTTAAAAGTTGTGTCCCGTAAATGTCTTCAATTCATCGACGAAAGTCTAACAGCTGAATGTTATATCGTCAAATAACTTTTGTAATCAAATGAGTTTTGTAATGTTTCGGTTAGAATAGCATTTTCTCTGTCTTTAAGATCGGCTGGATGATTTGGGTAAACCTTGTGCTTCAAATATTGGTATAAACAGAGATTGGAATTTCAGGAAGCTATATAAAGTCTCATTTTTTCAAATAATTCCCTTCCTTCCCAAGCAACAACGTACAGCTTACTTGGATTCTAACAGTGAGTGATGTGGAACCATCTTGCTGCAATCATTCTGGCATGTCCCTTGTAGAAAATGACATTGTTCACAGAGAGATTAATACTATTCTAGTTGCAGCATAACGAAATGCTTCTTAGCCTGGCACAATAATAATTCAATAAATGAAGTGTCTTCCTGTGCTGGCATTTACTAATATTAATCTGGTATGTTTGTTTAATTTATAATAATAACAATAATATCAATCATATGATTAATGTTCGCTATATACTTATAAAAATTGGGTTTCCTAGGGTTACCTTGTATGAGGTTATACGTTATTCCGTTAGTACGAGTAGAATGGAATACTCCACAAAATAAGCATCAGAAAGCAGATGTTAGAAATGCACGTTATCATCGTATGTCATCTGTTCTCTACTACGAGTTGGAGGAAATTGTACTTTGCTTGTGCACTCAGCGGAATCTCGACACTGATTGCAAGCTTCATGTAGAGGATTTAAGCGCTTCCTTTCTCGGCTGCAGTAGCTGTCGTGAATATTCCGAGTTGTGCGTCACATCAGAGTTCACGCGAATAAAATGATGACTAAGAGTTGGCTGATCCAGCGTAGCAATGCAGTAATTACGAAAGACGATTAACACTCCTGTAAGACAGACCTGCACACAGATGGTGAAAATTAATTGTTGGAGAGACGAATTTGGGCTTGAAGTTTTGGAACCGTCATACTTACGTAATAACAACAGCATGTCGTGGATATGATTAGATTTTCTAAGATTTGCTAATTAAAACTATTATGAGTATTGTATTCATCATGACTTTTTCAAAATATATCAACACATGCAAATATAATTAAAATACATTAATGTTTTAATAAAGAATATACTCAACTCACCTCATTTGTAGCACTACTTTGTCTTCACACAGGAAGTGAGTTTTTTTTTTTTTTTTTTTTTTTTTTTTTTTTTTTTTTTTTTTTGCGTGGCTTAATGTCCGTTAACCTGATTGGTCATAGTTATTTGACATTCGTCTTCTCAGGATAAGGGTAAACCCTGAAAAAAAAAACCTTTTCCGGGTAACTCACCTTAAGCGAGATTCGAACTCACGAATGTAAGGCAGACACGCTACCACCACACTACCCTTGTTGCACTACGTTCTCTGTGAGAAACTGCTAAGTTCAAGATCCATATCTACTATCGCGCGTAAAACGCTGAATTGTTACTGTTGCAAGCTTAAACGATATTATTATATTAAACTATATATTTAAAATATTAATGAAATACTGTGAACACGCACAATGCAACACAGCATCTATACAGTTACTAATAATGAACTGTGAAAATCACGTCGACGGTAGACATTGTACAGTGCGTTCCATAAGTTAAACTGATACATTGGTAAACAGGTTATAGACTGCAGATTCCGAAGGAAAAAAATCTTATGTGTACCATTCACATGACTTTCTCCATATCCCTGCAACAAATAATTCTTAAAAAGCTTATATTTCTATTTACTTTATGCTAATCAGAAACAATTAGCAGAAACAGTCATATTACTTGCTTCTTTGTAAGTAGAAGCGAAATAAGGGACTACCATAGGTTAAAGTGATAATCAAAAGCTGGTTGCTATGTCAATGAAGTTCCTTTGTGTACATGGATCGGAGTTGAGTTCCTTTATGAGAAAAATATGTTTTTCATAGCAGAAAAAAAAATAAGGAATGTCTCAAAAACGACGAACTCCACGAAAAAAATGTATATAACATAAACTGTGTGTTTTAACGTGCTCTACATTTTTTGTGTAGTAAATTTTTGTCCATCTCTTACGGTTTAGCAGTTATTCAAAATTCAGTAAACTTCATCCAGAATAAACTACTCTTCAGAGGCTATTCCCAGAAAATTCAGGATATACATTTTATTTGTCAGGTAAATGTGTTTAATATACGAAATTTTAATCAAAATCGTTAAAGCCATTTTTGAGAAAATCAAAATTTTCGAAAAAATGTTCATGTAAAGGGTGGTTGGGGGTGGGGGGATTTTTCTCAAAATCTTCGTGTTGCATCATTGGAAAATACTAAACTTAAAATACCAAGTTTGGTATTTTACCGACATTTCGTTTTTGAGTTATCGTGTTCACAGACACACGGACACACACACACACACACACACACGGACCTTTTTGTGAAAATGCTTTTTTTTTTTATATTGGGGACCCTAAAACATATATTTCCGGTGAAATCTCGGTATCGAATTTTTGGTGGAGTGCAATACTTTCTGTATACACTATGTACATAGTGCGTATGGAGAAAGTAAAAAGTTGTTGTGTTACACTCACATGTCCTTCTCTAATTATTCTACAAACAGACTTCTTACAAAAGATTATTATTCTTCTTTCTGCACCATGCTAATCGAAATAAGCATTACCAGAATATACTTTACTTAGTTCCTTATAAGTACAAGGGAACTAAAGCAATGAGCTATGCTAAAGATATTCATATGTTTTAAAAGCTATTGTTATGCGATTATCATGGAAATTTGCTTATTTGTTTGACCAGGAGTAAAACAAAAGAAAAACGGAATATTAAGATAAAAACTGTTAAATCTACAACAGAATTGTGTATGACATAAATTGTGTGTTTTAAGGAGATCTACATTGTTTGTCTGGTAAGTTTTTGTCCATCTGTTACGGTTTAACCGTTATGCAAAATTCTGCAAAAATCAACCAGAATAAAGTGCTCTTCAGAGGCTATTCCTACAAAATTCAAACTAAACATTTTACTTCGATTGTGAATGCTTTAATATGCGGTATTTTAATGAAAATCGTTGGAATCATTTTTGAGGAAAACTAAATTTTCAAACTTTTTTCCATGTAAAGGGTAGTTTGAGGTGGGGGAGGGAATTATTGAAAATCTTCATGTCGCATTTTTGGAATATAATAAACTTAAATATCAAGTTCGGTATTTAAAGATGTTTTATTTCTTGAGATTTGCTGTCCACAGACACACATACGGACTTTTTTCTAAAAATGCTTTTTTTTTGTATTCAGGGGGTTTTGTATATTTCCGGTGCATTTGCAGCTGTGAATCAATTTGTATTTGTAACCGATGTTTAAGTAAACAAGGACATTTGTTACAACACTTTATTGCTACTTTAGTTGTTAATTTCAATACTTTAAAGTTGAAACACGTTGTCAAAATTTGCTTTCGCTCACACAAATCTGAGATAAAAGAGGTAGGACTGGATCTACAGCATTTCCAAGAATTGTGAACGAATAGCCAGACGGAAATCGAATCCAAGATGCCCAAATGATCATAGGAAGAAATCCCGCTAAAAGTAGTGTCCCCGACCCCACAGTTTCTAGATACATAAATTGCGTCTGGAAATATTTTCAGCATACCGTAAATTTCAAATTAATAGCAACTCAAGGCATCAAATATAAAATTTCATTCAGCGTTTATAAATAAATAACATGTTGTCCCTATTAAACAAATAGCAGATCAGCGCGTGGCACGATCAAATGGAACAGCACCTGGATTGTATAGAAGATGGTGTTGATAATGTCTTGTTCAAAAACTATCGGCTTGGAGAAATAAATACAGAATTCGTCCTCTTTGTATGTAACGCAAGCATAACGTTTGAAGTTTTTAAACTCATGCGTTACATACTACTTTGGGTGATTCCATGTAAATGCTTCTATTAAATACATGAATGCTAATTTTGCACTAAGTTACGTCTGCGCTTATTTTTTTTTTTTTATCGTAAGTGTGATCTAAGTGTGATAACGACTTACGAAGCAGAAGATATGGTTCAAACTCAAATAGTATTCCAACAATTTACCACTAACAGCACTCTAATTACTTGCCGGAGCAATTGTTATTCCTTTAACAGACCGGAATCTAAATATATGTATAGTTCTTCGACCACGCATTTTCACACAGGTGACGTGTTGACAGCCTGCAACGGCTCTGGGTATGCCTAAGGCAAGGTGGCATTTGTTTACCTTTAACGCATGTGCCGACATGGTTGTTTATGGTGGAGGGGAGGTCCGCGATATATACTAACATTGTCAAGTTATTACTTTCTCCATACGCACTATGTACATAGTGTATAGAGAAAGTATTGCACTCCACCAAAAAATTCGATACCGAGATTTCACCGGAAATATATGTTTTAGGGTCCCCAATATCAAAAAAAGCATTTTCACAAAAAGGTCCGTGTGTCCGTGTGTGTGTGTGTGTGTGTGTGTGTGTGTGTGTGTGTGTGTGTGTGTGAACACGATAACTCAAAAACGAAAAGTCGGTAAAATACCAAACTTGGTATTTAAGTTTAGTATCTTCCAGGAATGCGACACGAAGATTTTGAGAAAAATCCCCCCATCCCCAACTACCCTTTACATGGAAATTTTTTCGAAAATTTTGATTTTCTCTAAAATGGCTCTAACGATTTTTATTAAAATTTCGGATATTAAACATATTTACCTGACAAATAAAATGTATATCTTGAATTTTCTGGGAATAGCCTCTGAAGAGTAGTTTATTCGGGATGAATTTTACTAAATTTTGAATAACTGCTAAACCGTAAGAGATGGACAAAAACTTACTGCACAAAAAATGTAGTGCACATTAAAACACACAATTTATGTTATATAATTTTTTTTCGTGGGGTTCGTCGTTTTTGTGACATTCCTTATTTTTGGTTTCTGCTATGAAAAACGTATACTTTTCTCATACAGGAACTCGTCAACTCCTATCCATATAGACAAAGGAACTTCATTGACATAGCAACCAGCTTTTGACTATCACTTTAACCTACAGTTGTCCCTTATTTCGCTTCTACTTACAAGGAAGCGAGTAATTAGACTATTTCTGCTACTTTTTTTCTGATTAGCATAAAGTAAATAGAAGTATAAGCTTTTTAAGAATAATTTGTTGCAGGGATATGGAGAAAGTCATGTCAGATTTTTTTTTTTTTTTTTCAGCGTTTCCCCATTTCTCAAAGGGCTGGAACGTTCTTTCCACATTTCCTTTCTCCAACCACCACCACCACCACCACCGTTGCACCACTACCACCACCACCACCACCACATAGCTGCGCCATTCGTTTCTCACCTAGACGTTCAATCCCAAGCGACCACATGTGAGATTTGTGGTGGACAAAGCGGGGCTGGGGCGGTTTTCTCTGGGTTCTCTGGTTTCCCCCGCCATCGCATTCCACCGGTGCTCCATCTTCATTCATGTATCATCAGTGTCACCGTCTGCGGTGCCGTAAGTAGTTAAAGCGGGCGTTAAACACATCCAAAAAAAAACCACGATCACGACCACGACCACCACCAACACCACCACTTACTTACACTACTACTACCACCACCGTTGCACCACTACTACTACTACTACTACTACTACTACTATCGTTGCCGTCCTACTACTACTACCACCACCACTACTACCTCTACTACTTACACTACTACTACTCGCTGCTGCTGCTGCGACGACGACTAATTAATATAGTTAAAAAGGATTAGATAAGACTTTAAATTAACTTGAAATCACTGATTTAATCCTCTTATAGCTTTAAACGTTAATGTGGTTTGATACTTTCTACAATTTAACAAAAAAAAAAAAAAAACAAAAAAAAAAACAGCAGCAGGAGCAAGATAAGGAGCAGGAGAAGAAGGAGCAGTAGGAGCAGCAGGATCAGGAGGAGGAGTAGTAGGAGCAGCAGCAGCAGCAGTAGCAGTAGGAGCAGGAGCAGCAGCAGCACCAGTAGGAGCAGGAGCAGCAGTAGCACCAGTAGGGGCAGGAGCAGCAGCAGCACTAGTAGGAGCAGGAGCAGCAGCAGCACCAGTAGGAGCAGGAGCAGCAGCAGCAGTAGGAGCAGCAGCAGGAGCAATAGGAGCAGGAGCAGCAGCAGTGGCAGTAGGAGCAGGAGCAGCAGCAGCAGTAGGAGCAACAGTACGAGCAGGAGTAGGAGCAGGAGCAGCAGTAGGAGCAGGAGCAGCAGTAGGAGCAGGAGCAGCAGTAGGAACAGGAGCAGGAACAGCAGTAGGAGCAGCAGCAGCAGTAGGAGCAGCAGCAGCAGTAGGAGCAGCAGCAGGAGCAATAGGAGCAGGAGCAGCAGCAGCAGCAGTGGCAGTAGGAGCAGGAGCAGCAGCAGCAGTAGGAGCAGCAGCAGTAGGAGCAACAGTACGAGCAGGAGTAGGAGCAGGAGCAGCAGCAGCAGTAGGAACAGGAGCAGGAACAGCAGTAGGAGCAGCAGCAGGAGCAGCAGCATCAGCAGCAGGAGGAGCAGGAGGAACAGGAGGAGCAGGAGTAGTAGAAACAGGAGGAGTAGGAGCAGGAGGAGTAGGAGCAGGAGTAGGAGGAGCAGGAGGAGTAGGAGCAAGAGGAGTAGGAGCAGGAGTAGGAGGAGTAGGAGCAGGAGGAGTAGTAGGAGCAGGAGGAGTAGGAGCAATAGGAGCAGCAAGAGGAGTAGGAGCAGGAGGAGTAGTAGGAGCAGCAGGAGGAGTAGGAGGAGTAATAGGAGCAGCAGGAGCAGGAGGATTAGGAGCAGAAGGAGTAGAAGCAATAGGAGCAGCAGGAGCAGGAGGAGTAGTAGGAGCAATAGAAACAGTAGTAACAGTAGGAGTAGTAGGAGCAGTAGTAGTAGTAGTAGTAGTGGTAGTGGTAAAGGAAACAGTTTGCATGGTTTGAATTTATGATGTTTCTGATTCCCCTATTGTTTTTGTGTCGTTCTATATTTATTCTATCAACTGTGTTTTAATTGAGCGCTTGCAAATGTGTAACGTGTGAAGTTGTTAAACTGGAACGCATTTGCGAGTCAAATTTATTGTTTTTTGCCAGAATACAACCGGAACCTTACCACCTGTAAACTGCAGGGGCATAACGTTCATCCTAATTCATGGCTGGTCGGCTTCTCTTCCATCAAAACAACGCTGCGTTGCAATTTCATGTGCGTATGCGTGCCGTCTATTTTAATGTTGCGCTCATTCTATACGACACTTCCTGAGCTGTCTTCCGGCAAAAGTGTTCAACAGTTTTCCGCTTGAGTAGCGTAGCGAGCAATACCATGAAGAAGGTTGCTTGTACCATTCATTTCTTCTATTCCTTACCTATTTCGGATGTACCGCAATTTCCGGAATTCTCATCTAGAGGGCATCCATTCATTAAGCGAAATATTTTCGCCTCTGCTACATTAATATATTGAGCATACTAATCTTTATTGGAATAGGGATCCCGTAATTTTAAAATGGAAAAGCAGGACATCAGCGCACTCGAAAAGCAATTAATTTTAATATATATGTAGTATAACATTATAATAAAATTCTGATGTGTTATACTACATGACTTTTTCTAGCTGCTCTACCAACAAAATATTATCCTTATTTCTACACCATGCTAATCGAGATAAACATTAGCAGAGTGTTCTTATTAGTTAGTTCCTTATAAGTAGAAGGGACTAACGGAATTCGCTATGCCAAAGTGATAGTAAAATATTTTAAAGCTATCGTTATGTGATCATTGCTTTGCTTGGCTGGGAATAGAACAAAAGAAAAACTGATACTTCCAATCTGAGAAAAGCATAAGTACTTTACAACTGAAACCAATTACAGGGAATATCTTGGACACAATAAAACGTAAAGTACACAAATTGTGTGTTTTTACAGTTTAGCAGTTAATAAAAATTCGCCAAAATTCATCCAGAATAAAAAGATCATCAGAGGCTATTCCTAGAAAATTCAAGATATACATTTTATTTGAGATGTAAATATCTTTAATATAATAGGGGAGATTTTCTTGAAAATCTTCGAGTCGCATCCTTAGAAGATATCAAACTTAAATACTAAGTTTGGTATTTTACCGACTTTTCGTTTTTGAGTTAACGTGTTCACAAACACACGGACAAACTGACTCACGGACGCACACATACGGAGCCTTTTCTAAAAATGCCTTTTTTTATACAGGGGACCCTAAAACATATATTTCCAGTGAAATCTCGGTATCGAATTTTTATGTGGAGTGCAATACATTCTCTATACGCAATGTACATAGTACTTGTAGAGAAAGCAATAAGATAAGCCAATAGACCCGTATTTTAAAGAAAGCAAATTTGTTGAAGCAACGGCGTCAGTCAAGGCCATTTCCTCTATCGATGAAGGTACCGTAGATCTGTAGAAGTATCTTACGAGATTGTCTTTTTCAGTATTGACATTTCTACCCCTACTATGACACATTTGGCCTGTAACACTGGTCAGTCTAACGATGGCGTGCAATGCCTGCACGAAACAGTGTTATTTCAAAATCAGACAGTCTTTTCAGGATCGTGTGTCTGTCTCACATTCAAGAGAAGCTCCATGGACCCGGGGCTCATTTGAGTATATCTTCATTCACCGTTTTATAAGACCTTTCAGGTTCAGGGACGTTAAATTTACAAAACAAAATTTAAAAAAAAATTAAAGTACAACCACATAGCGCATAAATCATTAAACGCCCTTAGCACATGCAACAATAAACGAGTCATCAACGTTCCATCTTGGAACAGATGTCACCAATGCGTTTAAAAGTTTAAATGTCTACAAAAATATAAACATTAATTTAAAAAAAAAATGTGTTCCACTCACATAACCTTCTCTACATCTCTGTAATAAATTATTGTTAAAAAGCTTATTCTTCTACTTCATGATAATCGAGATTAACTTTAGCAGAGATTGTCCTTATTACTTAGTTTCTTGTAAGTAGAAGGGAAAAAATCTAATGTGCAATTCACATGATGTCATCTACCTGTTTGGTAAACAAACGTTTTGTTCAAAACATAAATCTGTTATCTACATAATACTAATCAAGATAAACATAAGCAGAATTAATCTCATTATTAGCTTCCTTGTAAGTAGAAGGAAAATAAGAAAATGCACGGGCTAAAGCAATAGTCTCGTCCTATAAAAGCCGATCGGTATATGAAACATTTGAAATTACAATCTCTTTGCTTACCCTTAATAACAAACTAGAAACGAGAAAAAGAATGTCTTCCCGTATGAGAAAAGCTTTTAAGTGGCTAAAATTGAAACCAATAATCCGAAATATCTCGAAAATGGTTAGCTCTACAAAAAATGTATATGACAAAATTTGTGTTTTATATTGTGTAGTAAGTTTTTATATACTTTTTATGGTTTTCCAGCTATATAAAGGTCATCCAGAATGAATAGGTCTTCAGAGGCTATTCCCAGAAAATTCAAGATTTACATTCCGTTTGTCATAAAAATATCTTAACCATGTGGCCACGCTCGCTAAGGCGTCTCGCTTTGGTGCTTCGTGGGCAGGGGATCGTGGGTTCGAGTCCCGCCTTGGGCATGGGTGTTATATGTTTGTGTAAAGGAACAGTAAAATCAGTAACCAGGCTCCGGTACTGCTTAAAAAAAAAAGTATTTTAATCAAAATCATTAGCCATTTTTGAGAAAAATCAGCATTTTCGAAAAATGTACCATGTAAAGGCTAGTTTAGGGGGTGGGGGTTCTTGAAAATCTTCGTGTCGCATCCTTGGAAGATACCAAACTTAATATTTAGCGGTCTTTTCGTTTTTGAGCTACGCTGTCAACAGACACACACGGATCTTTTTTTTAATTCAGGGGGACCCAAAACATGCATTTCCGGTAAAATTTCGTATTGAATTTTTGAGTCTTCTCTAGACACTGTGTATATAGTACTTGTAAAGAAAGTAAAAATCGGAATACACATTAGTCCCACTAGGCAATTAGGTGGGATAGGGACTAAGTTAAGTTTGGTAAATACTGTCTTGCCAAAATTAGAACGCCTGGGATCCTTGTGTATATACTAAGGATCCTCATATGTTAATATATAATTTTATTATGAATATAATTTTACACAGTGGCATTTTAACATTCCCTTTTAGTTGATTGTAATACAGAAATTGTTCAAAGAGCGAGTACGATAGTCTGGAGAATAGCTCTATGGAGAAGAGGATTCCAAATTCAAAATGCTACTCTTCCAGTTTGGGGTTCTGTGGAACGTTGATCCCTTTCCACATAAAAAATAATTACTTCTAAGCTGCACGGAGAAAATATCCGGAGCCAGGATTTTATCTTAATGCCTTCCGCATGCGAGGTTCAACGTTACCATTGTGCCATCTCGCGGCAGCAGAGTCTTAAATACGAGCATTCAATTTCAGGTGTGTTGGTTTTGAGACGGCATAATGCTGTGGCGTGGTTATGTATTTCGGAAATAATTAAACACTTGCAAGTTCTTAGGAGGTTATCCATTTTAACTGGAGAATGAACTTAACGAAATTTCTTGCTCCATGTTAACGAAGTTTCAAAGCCGCTAAGCTCGTCTAAAACTCATAATTTTTAAAGGGCCTACCTTAATTTTGCACTGCTATGTCAAGGTGATCACGTTAAGGACACTTATTTCCAAAATTCTGATGTGTTCCATTCACATGACTTTCTCTACATATCTGCAACAAATTATTGTTAGTAAGCTTATGCTTCTATTTACTTCATTCTCGGAGGACGATGGATTTTTTCGGGCGTAAAAATCCTTAGCATGGCTTCTTTCGGAAGGGAAGTAAAGCTGTGGGTCCCGTGTCGTAGATTTACGGCACGTAAAAGAACCTCAAGCCTGATAAAAGGGGCCTCTGAGCAAAATTAAGCGATCTTTCACGCCCAATATAGAATGGGACGCTGAGAGCCAAAGCAGTTAAAGAGCGTCCATAAATAACAGGCCGTTTCATTTTATTTTACTTCATTCTAATAGAGATAAAAATTAGCAGAATAATCTTATTACTTGCTTCCTTGTAAGTAGAAGAGAAATAAGGGAATACCATAGGTTAAAGTGATAGTCAAAAGCTGGTTACTACGTGACTGAAGTTCCTTTGTTTTATGGACGGGATTGATAAATTCCTATATGAGAAAAGTACATTTTTAAAGCTGAAACCAAAAACAAGGATTATCTAAAAAAACGATTAACTTCACGAAAAAAATATATATAACAGAAATTGTGTCTCTTAACGTGTTCTACATTTTTTGTGTGGTAATCTTTTGTCCATCTCTTACGGTTTGTATTCATCCAAAGTAGTCTTCAGAAGCTATTCCCAGAAAATTCAAGATAGACAGCTTATTTGTCAGATAAATATTTTTAATATATAATATTTTAATCTAAATCGTTAGAGCCATTTTTGAGAAAATCAAAATGTTCGAAAAAAGTTGCTTGTAAACGGTAGTTGGGAGTGGGGGATTTTCTTGAAAATCTTCGTGTCGTATCCTTGAAAGATATCAAACTTAAATACCAAGTTTGGTATTCAACAATATTTTCGATTTTGAGCTACGCACACGCACGGACCGTTTTTCTAAAAATCTGATGTGTTACACTCACATGACTTTCTCTAGCTGCTCTACAAACCTCCTACAAAAGATGATTCTTCTTTGTACACAATGCTAATCGAGATAAATATTAGAAGAATATTATTACTTAGTTCCTAATAAGTAGAAGAGAATAAGGGAATGCGCTATGGTAAAGTGATTGTCAAATGTTTTAAAAGCTATCGTTACGCGATTGTCATTGCAAATCACTTCTTTGCTTGGCCAGGAGTAGAACAACAGAAAAGCTGTCACTTCCTATCTGAGAAAAGTTTAAGTACTTCACAATTGAAACCAATAACAAGGAATATCTCAGAAACGGCAAAAAAAAAAAAAACTAAAGAACATAAACTGTGTGTTTTGTCGTGATATACATTTTTTGTGTAGTGAGTTTTCTTCTATCTCTTACGGTTTAGCAGTTAAGCAAAATTCATCCAGAATAAAGAGGTCTTAAGAGGCTATTCCCCAAATATTCGAGATATACATTTTATTTCGGACATAAATAGCTTTAATACACGCGATTTTAATCAAAATCGTTAGAGCCGTTTTTAAGAAAATCAAAATTTTCGAAATTTGTTCCATGTAAAGGGTAGTTTTTAGTAGGGGGATTTTTTTGAAAATCTTCGTGTGGCATCCTTGAAAGATACTAAACCTAAACACCAAGTTTGGTATTTAACGGTCTTTTCGTTTTGGGGCTATGCTGTCCACAGACAGACACACACAACATGGACCATTTTTTTAAAAATACTTTTTTCGGACTCAGGGGACCCCAAAACATATTTCCGATGAAATCTCGGTATCGAATTTTTGGGTGCATTACAATACTTTCTCTATCCATATGTACATTGTACATATGGGGCTAGAGAAAGTAAAAATGCTTTTTGGGGGGGGGGGATTCAGGGGCACCATAAACATGTATTTCCGGTGAAATCTCGGTATCGAATTTGTGGGTGGAATGCAATACCTTCTCTTATACACTATGTACATAATACTTGTAGAGAAAGTAAAAAGGTGATACCTACGTTGTGTTGGAATATCGATGTGACCTAGATATTAAAGGCGTCATTTAATTGAATACAAAAATATTAAAATTGGTTCTCATTTCTGTGAGTTTTGGACCAACGTGGTCCACTTAAGAACAGCCGATTTGTATATAAATATTTCTGTCTCTAGTGAGAAAAGCAATATTAATTCTCTCCTCGAACGATTAAGATTCGAAATGGTATTACCTTCAAAATTTCTACGCTGATCATTTCAAAAATTATATCATTTTAAACATCGCTTTCTTGTCTTTGATTTGAAAGTAAAAACAACATTAGAATTATTATTATTATTATTATTATTATTATTATTATTATTATTATTATTAAAAGCAGTGATTGGTAATGTTTAATTTTATAGTCTTGAAAACAGAAGCTAGTCAAGGTTGAAAACTCATTATTGTTTTATAACAAATTGGAAAAGCGAAAAAGAATGTATTTACTTTATGATGTTTCCGCTGCCTTGAAGGTTTGTCATCAGAGAGAAGACTTGCAGTGTAGCGTTCACCTTCTTTTCCGGAAATTGTACAATAAAAATCGAATTTGTGCTGCTCCAGTTAGGAATAGCACTCGATTCACTTCCGTTTCTTCCTTCTATACTTGCTATTCTATTGCAGTATCGCATTTTTTCCTGCCTGCGTATCTTTTTCCATTCACATTTCATTTCAGTGTCCCAACTCACTGGTTATTTTATCGCCTTTTTAGGCGCACTTCTTCTTTCGTGAATCCCTTACTGTCTTACTCTTTTGTTGCATGTTTCCTTTGTTTATGTAATAATAATCCTTCCAGCATATAAACACATACATACACGCGCAAGCACATAATTTTAAAATATCTGATGTGTTTAATTCACACAGATTTTGCTACCCAATTTAGTTTAATATTCTACTGTTGACACGAATAGCCAAGGTTGTTAAAGCATAGGAGGTCTGTGGTTCAAATATCACCAGAACTGACCTTCTGAGTGATGTTTTCTCCAGGTTCTTCTAAATCATAATGGCAACTTAAATTAGGCCTGGACTATTACCTTCCCAAATTTTCCTTCCAAAATTATCATCATCTGAGTTGAGTATCGGCACCTGCGGAGCCTATGTTAAAAAGCACATTATTTTAAATGCAAATTCAGATAAATGTTTGTTTCCTACATCAGACACGAACTCGACTCGTTTGAGTAAGAGTACACGCGCAGAGCTGGAGGGTATCGTGGTAGCCAACATGACGCTAGGCAAAGGCCATACTTGCCTCTTGACACTTTATTTTCAACATTTAATTCAGCCCTGACGATAACTTGCTTCTATACTGCGCTGTGTTGCATGTTGCAGGTTGGACTACCGCGAGTCGAGTAACTCGATGCTCTTTTGGCGCACACCCAAGCCGAAACAATCTGCACAACACATTTTGTTTTAGGTACAAGAGGGATAAGGACGCCGAAGTGAAAGTCAAAGTTCAAAAGCAAGTCACCATACTCTGGATTTGAAATTTCTTTTTAGCATGACCCAAAAAAAGGAGACATCACTCCGAAATAAGTGACAATAAAATAAATAAACAAAGTATTTGAAATTTCAAAACAACAAGGAATATCTTAAAAAAGGTATATTGCACAAAAGGTTTCAATTACGTTGTGTAATTGAACCAAATCTAGGTTTTTTTTTCTCTCTTTTTCTTTCTTTCTTTCATTGTCATGACTACCTCTCGTGGTTTATCAGTATTTAAATTATAAAAAAAATTATTGAGAATTAAGAGGAACGTTCGCACAAATTTAAGTTATGCATTTTATTTCTTGTTAAAATAGTTTAAAATATGAATTTTAATGAATACTTTTGAGGCAGACTTAACGTTATTTAAACTAATTGGTCATATCGGACGATGAATGGAATCGGTGAAATGATCTCGGGGCCTATAAAACTTAAAATTACTCAACATTCGTCTTCTCAGGATAAGGGAAGACCCCGAAAAATCCTTTCCCGCTTAACACCCTAAGTGAAATTCGAAGTGGCGACCTCTTGAATGCGAGACAGGCTTTAATATATTGTATATGGGATATGGTCATTTTACTTATCTTATTTGCATAGTATTCTGCCATGTCAAAATACCACTTTCAATGGTAAATGATAAAAGTATACTTCTAATGCAACACTTATCATCGCTGAGAGTGTCTTAATCCGTGTTTGGCTATTTAAGTTTTAATGTCTATCTCACCAAGCTTTATAGATCAATAATAACACCCAGAAAGTTTATGCTACTAAATTTAGTGCTTTTAACCCATTTTCTTGTCTTCAAATGTTTTATTTTTTCGTGAAAATGAGCGTGCTTTTTTCTTCTAAATATATATATTTAAATATGTTCCAAGGATGTGACACCCGATTTTCAGCAAAATACCTCCAGCCAAATTACCCCTTATATATAAGATTTTCGAAATTTTCTATTTTCTAAAAAAATGACTAACAGTTTTGATTAAAATGCCGTGCGTTTTAAGATGATATAATGACAAGTGTAATGCATACCTTGAATTTACTGGAAGCCTCTTCTGGGTGATTTTTGCGTAACTGATAAACCGTAAGATATAGATAAAATCTTACTACACAAAACATGTAAACATCGTTAAAGCATACCATTTATGTCAGATAGTATTTTTTTGTATGGAAAAACTTTCCGAGATATTCCTGGTTATTTGTTTAAATTTTGCAATGGTCATTTTTTTCAAAAAGGAAATTGTTATTTTTTTTCGTCATGGCCATGCAAGGAGAACGGAATTTCAACGCATTACATAGCGCTTACATACCCGCTCTTTAAACATTTAACTATTGCTTTGCTAGTATATCCCCTTATCCACCTTGTACCTAAAAGGAATTATGAAGTAAGACCATTTCTGTTAACAATTATTTCGATTAGCATGAAGCAGACTGACAATAAGGTTTTATAGGAATAGGATATTGCAGAATTGATAGAGAAAATTGTGTGAATGTAACACATCAGATATTTACTTTCTTTATCAATGTACAATGTATATATTAGGTAGAGAAGGTATTGTATTCCACCAACTGAGATATTTTTTTAGGTTCTCTGAAATAAAAATTTTAAAAAATATATATTCGCGCGCGCGCGCGCGTGTGTATGTGTGTGTGTACAACGTATCTCAAAAACAAAAAGTCCCTAAAATTTCAAACTTGATTTTAATTCAGCATTTTCCAAGGATGCGACAAGATTTTCCTGAAAATGCCCCATGGACCTTTTCTTAAAATTTTAATTTTCTCAAACATGGCACTGATAATTTTGGTTAAACAACTGTAACTGTAAGTTTGACACGTGAGATAGTAGCTTCTAATTGCCTCTAAGGTAAATGTCATCTTTGTGACGTACGGCCTTTAATGAAGATGTTACCCTCTCGCTGTTGCTGTTGCCTGTGAGTCGCTGGTTCTTGCAAATTGGACTAATCAGGGGTAATACGATTTTATAGCAGATGATAAAATGTAAACACTAATTTCACAACGTATACATGTCACTTAAAATGACACGGTTTCAGAGCTCAAATCAGTGTGAACTTAACACACAAAGATTACATCGCAGAGGGTGCTGCAATCCAGATTTTACCCTTTTATATGCCTACATAAAGCTGACATGAGCTCGGAGTCAATGTCCTATTCTGTTTTTGGCTATATTTTCATCATAGTGTCATACGCTCCTGAATTTGTACCTTATTGGTTGCCATCATCCCGTGACATAGAAATTACTAGAAAATACCCTGTTTACCAAAGTTTAAGGAATGTTCCTGACCTTGCAGTGACTTTGTTTCACGCAGCCCAATACAGTGGCTGAGCGATAAACTCCAGCCCATGTTTACTTGGTCTTTCTGTTTTCATCATACGCATCTCTGTAGCCCATACTGCTGTGTGTGTATTTGTTTTAGAAATATATACATACAACAAATATGCATCTTGTTATATACATTACAATATTAATAACAACACAATAACCAATTAGCGACTCACATGTTTTCATGACAAATGAAATCTAGATCTGGAATCTTCTGGAGTCATCATTCCGGTGACTATTGCCGTAAAGGATAGACAAAATCTTACAACACCTAAAAGGGTAAACCTTATGAAAAGAAACAGTTATCAGTGAGCTTTTTCTTTTTTCATTTATTTCTCATTTATTTATTTTGGTAGAGTTAAGCATTTCTGAGACATTTCTTGTTATTAAATCAAATTTTGCTATACTTATATACACTTTTTTTCATTTTGGTCATATAAGGAGAACGGAATTGCAATGCCATCAGATAACGACCTGCTCTTAAAACATTTGGCTATCCCTTTGTCTAGTGTGTTCCCTTATACCCCTTGTACCTAAAAGGAAATAGTATATAAAACCTCTTCTGGTAATATTTATCTCGATTAGCACGAAGTACAAAGAACAATAAGCTTTAACACTGGATTCTTACAGAGTAGGTCATGTAAATGTGACACCTCAGATTAGTTTACAGCAATAGCGGTCTAAAGTCAAATCATTTTGAACACCATGCTTTATTCGAGACCATGTAAGGACTGCAGTAACTGGCCAGGAGCGAGCAGCGGTTACACGCGTTTCTCAACGTGTAGGGCAAGAGAGCATAGTTCCGGACTCGCCTGGGACGCAATTTGAGAGCCGTAACAGAAAAACCACAGCACATATGAAGTTACAACCACAAAACGTTATCCTCTTAAAGAAAACTGCTGCGGGTAAAGAGCAGGTAATAATATTTCACTGTTCCATGCGTGATTCTCTGCACATTGTGCAATAAATAACATTTTATAGCGCTCGTCAAGACACTACGGATGGTTGAGTTACTTTCCTCGCTTGAGTGGGTCATCAACTTCTCTCCCTTCACCAAGTGCCGGTTTTTCGACTTCCACCTGGATCACGTTTTAGCTATTTGAAGCTCAGTGTTTCCGTAGATGTCTCCCTGTAGCGCTGTTACTCGATAGTCCGCCCAAAAAGAATTTAGTGGATGTTTGGAGTAAAAGAATAGTTGACGCAAGGTTCAACTTTTAATTTTGTATAAAAAAATCATCAAAATATTATTATTAATTTCAGATTACATAGAATGAGGATAAACTTTTAGAAGTAATTTCTTTAAAAAGTTTAAATATATTTATATATATATATATATATATATTTTTTTTAATTTTGTTTTACAGAACTTCTGTTTCTCTACAACAAAAAAACTAATTTTCTTCCATTTTTACTTTCTCTACATCTTACAAAACAGTAAGCTGAAGTATTGCATTCCAACTAAAAGTTAAATACGTATCGGTATTTCACTGTATATGTCAGAGAGAGAGAGAGAGAGAGAGAGAGAGCGAGAGAGGCTATCTTAAAATGAAAAGGTGATACATATTATTCGGGGTATAAACCCAGTATGTTTCCAATTGCAAACTAACCTTACATGAAAATATATTGTTACCAAATTAAAATTCCCTCCTAAAACATAATAAAATAAACGATAGAGATTTACAAACTGCTAATCCGGTAGAAAAAAATATATAAACATATTTTTAATGTGTTTATGTATTTTTTTTACTTTCTCTATACTCACTATGTACATAGTGAATAGAGAATGTATTGCACTCCACCAAAAAATTCGATACCGAGATTTCACCGGAAATATATGTTTTAGGGTCCCCTGTATCCAAAAAAGGTATTTTCAGAAAAAGGTCCGTGTGTGTGTGTGTCCGTGTGTCAGTGTGTCCGTGTGTCTGTGAACACGATAACTCAAAAACGAAAAGTCGGTAAAATATCAAACTTGGTATTTAAATTTAGTATCTTCCAGGGATGCGACACGAAGATTTTGAGAAAAATCCCCCCACCCCAAACTGCCCTTTACATGGAACTTTTTTCGATAATTTTGATTTACTAAAAATGCCTCTAACGATTTTGATTAAAATATCGTATATTAAAGTTATTTACCTGACAAATAAAATGTATATTTTGAATTTTCTGGGAATAGTCTCTGAAGACTACTTTATTCTGGATGAATTTTTCATAATTACTAAACCGTAAGAAATGGGCAAAAACTTAACCCACAAAAAATGTAGAGCACGTTAAACCACACAATTTATGTTATATACATTTTTTTTCGTAGAGTTGATCGTTTTTGAGATATTCCTTTTGCTTGGTTTCAGCTTTGAAAAACTTATACTTTTCTCATACAGGAATTTGTCAACTTCTGTCCATACAAACAAAGGAACATCAGTCACATAGTAACCAGCTTTTGGCTTTCACTTTAACCTATGGTACTTCCTTATTTCGCTTCTACTTACAATAAAGCAAGAAATAAGACTATTTCTGCCAATTTTTCTCGATTAGCATGAAATAAATAAAAGATAAGCTTATTAACAATAATAGTTTACAGAGATATAGAGAAAGTCATGTGAATGGAACACATCAGATTTTTTCTACAGGATTAGCAGTTTGTTATTCTTTTCGTTTATTTTATTGTGTTTTAGGAAGGTTTTTTAATTTGGTAACAATATATTTTCATGTAAGGTTAGTTTGTAATTGGAAACGTACTGGGCTCGAAAATGACTAACGATTTTGATTAATATATCAGAAGTTTGAAATTTTGGCATGAAGACTGAAATGTATTGAAGTCTGTAAATTACCTGTCAGGCACTCGTATTCCGATAGAAATGTATTTGTTACTAGATAAGTTATATCAGAAAGTATATTGTGCTCATTAACAAATAAAACTTGCGCAAAACATTTATTTCCTAACGTTAGCCGTTTTAAAATATTCCATGCTGTATGATTATATTTTTCAAAGTGGTTAGCACGAAAAAAAAAAATAAAAAAAAAATACGATGTGTTCCATTCACATGGATTTTTAGAACGGTTCCGTAAATAAACTTTTCTTTCAAAAAATTCTTCTTTTATCTATACATCATGCTAATCGAGATAAGCTTAGCAGAATTGGTTTTGCTTGCATCTTTTTAAATAAAAGGGAAAGAAGGGAATACACAGGCTAAAGCGATAGTCAAACCTTATAAAATGTGAAATAATTGCTTATTTGCTTCTTTGTAGGTAGGAGGGAAACAAGAGTATGCACAAGGTAAAGCGATAGTCAAATATTTTAAACGCCGGTCTCTATGTGAAACAATTGAAATTCGGTCCTCTTTGCTTGCCAGGAGTCAAACGGATAAAAAAAAAAAGATGAGGCGAAGAGACGAAAAAAAAAAAGGTTGATCTCATGTTTGAGAACAGTTCAAGTACCTCGGAAACGGTTAACGCTACGAAAAATATATAAGACATAAATTGTGAGCTTTAACGAATTCTACATGTTTTGTATTATAGATTTTATTCTATTTCTTACGGTTTACCAGTTATAAAAAAGTTATACAACAATCGTCCAGAATGAAGAGATCTTCAGAGGCTACTCCAAGAAAATTCAGGATACACTGTTCAATTCTCATTAAAGCAGGTCACATAATAAACATAAGTATAGTATTTTAATCAAAATCGTTAGAGCCATTTTTAAGAAAATCAAAATGCTGGAAAAATGTTTTATATAAATGATAGTTCGGGTGGGGGATTTTCCTAAAAACCTTCGTGTCTCATCTTTGGAAGATATTCAATTTAAATACCAAGTTTGCTATTTAATCAACCTTCCGTTGAGCTATGGTGTCCACAGACACATACACGAAACTTTTTCTAAAAATACTTCTTTCTCTTTCTTTCTCTCCCTCTCTCTCTCTCTCTCTCTCTCTCTCTCTCTCTTCAGAGAATCCGAAAACATATTTCTTGTGAAATATCGGTATCGAATTTTTGGAGGGAAAAAGTAAAAAATATTGTAAACTTAGCAATTCCGTCCTTTCTATTTCTTCACAAGAACTCCATTATGAAATGTAGAGTTCATTCCTCTATGCTTATAATAATTAAACATTCGAAAATTGTTTCTGTGAGTTCTAACATATAACTGAAGAATTTTTCCTCAGTTCTAAATAATTTTCTTTTAAAAAAATCATAATGCATTATCATAAATAATGCAACAGGTATAGAAGAAGAAGAAGAAGAAAAATAAACTGTTTAACGAATGCTGTAATGTATAGGATGTATATTTCTAATGTTTTACAAAATTATGTGTCTATTATACATCAGAAACTTTACTTCTTCTACCAAAAAATATGATAGAACAAGTACTGTATTTTCCCCGTTATTTTATAAAGTTCGGCCATCCTCCTGTACTGTACCACTCAAAAGCTTACTCGAATAACCGATAAATATTGAATTTCAGTACAAATTGACTACACTCTATGCAAGCAGCGCAAATGAGCTGTAGACCATTTCGCCATACCAAGTATCGCTTTGCACGGAGAAATATTTGTTATATTTGATTTTATCAAAATAGGTATTATGATTCAAGAATGATGATTAAAATGTATACCTTGCAACAGCCTGTAAAGTGCTTTATGTTGCAATTATTTTTCCGAGATATTTGCTGCTGTGAGTTTATTTGGCACTATTGTAAGAAATACACTTGAAGTATTAAGTGGTCGCCCTCCGTGGTCTAGTGGTTACCGTGCTCTAGCCTCATGTACCCAAGATTCAAATCCGGCGGAGGGTGATGGATTTTTTAGAATATAGAATGCCCAGTATAGAATGGGAAATCAAATTATTCAAAGAGTGTCCATAAATAAAACTCCATTTCATTTTTTGAAAACTAAGTGACCTTCCTTTAGTTTCTTGTGCGGTTATTG
Source organism: Hymenopus coronatus (assembly GCA_030762935.1). Taxonomy (NCBI): domain Eukaryota; kingdom Metazoa; phylum Arthropoda; class Insecta; order Mantodea; family Hymenopodidae; genus Hymenopus; species Hymenopus coronatus. Next base: position 69,848,164 of record CM060896.1, on the reverse strand, counting down.
GCATGCACTTTAAGGCCAGCATATCGACTTTGTTCATATATTGTGTAACTATAACAGAATGAATATTTAAAACTAATTTGTCATACATTAAAAATATTCTTTTACTTTCTCTACCACGTACATTGTACATAATTAGGTAGAGAAGTATTGTATGCCATTAAAAAATTCCATACGAAGATTTCACCGGAAATGCATAGTTTGATGGTACCTGAATCCAGAACCGCATTTTTAGAAAAGTTCCGCTCGCTCATGTGTGTGTGTGTGTGTGTGTGTGTGTGAACAGTATAACTCAAAAACGAAAAGTTCATTAAATACCAAACTTGATATTTAAGTTCAGAATCTTCCAAGGGTGTGACTGGAAGACTTTCTAGAAAATTCCCCACCACAAACTACCCCTTTCATGGAGCATTTTTTGAAAATTTTATTTCATCTAAATAACTACATCACAATTTAATTAAATTACCATATGTTTTAGATATTTTTATGGGAAATTAAATTGATATAACTTGAATCTATTCGGAATATCCTCTGAAGTACTACACACAATTTATCTCAAATATCTTTTATGGAGTAACATTTCCGAGATATTACAAAATGCAGAAGAGGAAGAAGAAGAACCCAAGTTGAGAATAATATACTATATAACGTAGAGTATCGCCATATACTACTAGAGTAAAGTATTGCGTCTGATATAAAATGTCAAACAGAAAACATGAGCTGCATACGTTGCGCATGTAATAATGCGTTTCTGTATAACGAAAAGTAAATAACATGCTTAAACTACTCAGAATCATCACATAAAAACACAGAAACCCTGATAAAAAGACAAATTTTAGTGAAAAACTGCATCAATCATGGGAATGTCACATTCTAAGGCTAGAAAATATATGATAAAGACGCCAGGAATGGGAAACATTGAGTGATGCAAGATCTTGACCACTTGTACAAAACTTGGCGTTCCTGGACGTTTGGGCTGGTTGAAACGTCCTCTGTTGGACACCGAATCTCGCAGCGGGGTTAAATTAAATTTCACCGATAGAGCGAGACGGGGTTCCTATGCGGCATGACATTTCAGGTTCTATATGTAATTGAATGTCGCTTGCTCGGATTGGAGCAATGCGGAGCGTGATCCCAGCTTGTTCCGTCGCGCTTGAAACGTCTCTGTCGATAGTAATTAAACGTCATTAGCACGTGCGCTCGTTCGGTATGAGTGTTTATAAAGTTCTGTCATGTTCCTGTCAGAGGGGGACGCCCAGGTACACACGTCAATGAATTATGGAGCCAATCCGATGAGCCGTAAAGAGGATTTCCGCTAAGCTAAAAGTCAAAGTCATAATTTCTTCAGAGAAGGTATCCGCAATCTCAACGTTTCAGGATCTTGTTAATTGTGCTAGGATTCGATGCCAAATAATAATAATAACAACAACAACGTGACATGTGTAGAATGCTTGATGTTGCAGAAATTAAGAACAGTCCACGTGAGCTCTACTATTGAAAACGGGAACGACAATCAGGTGTTGAAATGCTTTAGGAATGGTTGCGTTATTACAACGCTTACAAAAATAACACGCAGAGAGTAGCTATTTACTCAGGTCTCAGGACTGTTGTATGCTGTTGATAATGTGCTTAACCATATTCACTGCCTATGAGTACTTACTGGGATCTAAATCACAGGCGTGCATGGTGGGGGAATTGATGGGGTTTGGGCCCCTCCCCTGAATTCTAGCTCGAAGCTTTTTTCCAACACAATTTAAATTATTACTTTGGATTTGTATCTTTATTTTTGTGCCTCTATAGGAAAGACAAGTGTTAGACAAAATGTTGGCTACACTAACAAAGGATCATTGTGGCATTGTTTGAATAGATGAAGCTGCGATTTTATGCTGAAAATACATCGAAAACAAAAACGACTATATGTTGGTTCATTACTTTCAGTGTATACTAAGTCATAAGCTTAAAATTTACCAACGTTTCGCCATCTGATAATGAAGTTTCTTATATACATATAAGATGGGCGAAACATTGACAAATTTTGCCTTAAGACGCGGTCTACACCGGAAATAATGGACCAAGATAATCTTAACATTTGCCGTGTTTCAGCTTTCACCTCCATAGGTTCCTAAACGACGGAAAACAATTATACATAAATTGTAACGGCTGACTTTAGATCTGCCTTTCACCCACGATCAGCTGCTTGTAATATGCGAGGCACTGATAAAATGAACTTCACTGCAAAACTGCACTAAAATAACTTACAATCAAGATTTCATATTTGGAAAATAAAATCGGCCACAGGATTATATATGATTAGTGTGTAATTTTTATTTATTTTTCTTATTTATTTATTTATTGTCAAACTAGGGCCTATGGGAGAGAAAGCAGAGACATGAGATTTTTATTTCTAATATAATTTTACTAAAAAATTCCAAATCGATCCCCAACATCAATATGACACTGGGCTCTTGTAAATCACATTTTTTTTCTTTCTTTGTGATATATATATATATATATATATATATATATATATATATATATATTTTAATTCATGGGTAAGTAAATCATAATATAATCTCATACATAATTTCCAAGAATCTATAAAGTTCACAGCCGTCATCAATAGGTGTTACTTACCAGATTAAGAAATGCTCACACTAAATTAACATATGATTATCTATTTATTAGGCAGGATTCTTCGTTTTGTGGTCATTGCAACAAAATACTGACAGTGAAGCACACTGTTACATAATGTAGTCGCTATTCCAACTACAGGATCAAACCAATTCCCACAGATCTTCAGGCAGCATTAGACGAACCGACCAATTTATTATCACTATTAAAATTATTTAAACATGTAAATTAACTAGTTTATTATAAACCTTTGTAAAACCTATCATATGTTTGAAATATTCTAACAATGTTAATGCATGTTGTTGCTACAAGTCCTATGATGTCTGCAGGACCATAAATAAAGAATATAATTTAAAAAATCATAATGTTATAAATGTATCAACGATAAAAATTTAATTAAAGCAAGAACAATTCTTTTCTCCATACTTGCTTTTCAAAAATCACTGGATCCTTCCAATATTTTTACTTTCCCTACACATTCTATGTACTGCCGTGGACACAAAAAATGAGTCATCCCCAGATCCCGTGTCGATCGAAGAGCTTCGTGTACCACAGTAAAAACTGGTAATTCTGATGTCCTGTCTCTCTGTAAACCAATTTGAAACCTTTTGAGAAGTGTGGACAGGATGATAATTCTGTATAAATTCAATAATGACCCTCACAGATGGAATCAAAATATAATCGAATACTACCGTATGCTTGCCACCATTCAGTGTATCATCAAGCTACCACAGCATACCTAGACCTTCCCTTGATATCCAGCCCTAACACGATACAGATACGCGACCGTGGTGGAATTGCATGGTATTGGGACTCCTTTGGATGACAGATAATCACCTTTCGCTTAAGTGTGGAAGAAAATGTCATCTCGTCTGAGAATATGACGTTATTCCAGTTGCGGTTGGCATTTCCCAGTTTGTGAAGGTTGTGTTGAGCATAAAGAAAACAAAGTTCATACCTCCCAAAAAATCAAATTTGTCCAAAATTGGATACCTAAAAATATTTAAAAATACTGGTTTTTTTAACAATACTTTTAATACTTTTTCGTTCTGTACAGATTCCAATTTTTTTCCATTGAGCGAGAACTATTCCTTCCTGATGCGTTTGTGCAGCGTATGCTTTTGTGTGCAATGTAAATCCTTAAAGAAGCATTATAATAATATCATATTAACTGTACCGAACGTCGTGTATGAAATAAGCATCTAACATAAATAACCGTTATATGTTGATTCAACAGCATTAAGAGAACGAAAAAAATGCTTGCTACAGGCAAGTGGCGAACCTGTGACCCTCTCCAGAGGAGTAACCTACGTTAGCTATAGCTATAGATGGCAGGTTTAATAATCCTGTGCAGTACAAACTGCATCATGTTTTGTGTCGTTAATATTTTTAGTTAACATTGATCGTTTGTTGTTGAAGAAGATTAAGTTATTTATTTGATTATGATTATTGAGCTTATGGGTTAGTATTATTAAGATTTGACATGTTGCTGCCGCTACACAATTGTATCGCGGATGGTGTACACAGGCGCTGCTCCGTGAAGGACTTACGAATTTGGCGTTCCAGACATGACTCATTTTTTGTCCACGGTGTGCATAGCGAAGGTATTGTATCCCATCCAAAAAGTCGATACCGAGATTTCTCCGGAAATAAGTGATTTGACAAACCCTGAATCCAAAAAAAAAAAGGATTTTTAGAAAAAGGTATGTGTGCGTGTGTATGTGTGTCCGTCTGTCTGTCCGTGGACAGTATAGCTCAAAAATAAAAGACCGTTTAACACCAAACTTGATATTTACATTAGATATCTTTCAAGGATGCGACACGAAGATTTCGAGGAAAATCCTTCCACTCCAGAACACCTTTATACGAGGAAAAAATAGATTTTTTTTATTTTCTCAAAAATGGTGCTTAAGTTTTTGATTAAAATACTTGCAAATAAAATGTGTATCTTGACTTTTCTAGGAATAGCCACTGAAGACCTCTTCATTTGGATGACCTTTGCATAAATGGTAAACTGTAAGAGGTAGACAAAAGCGTACTACTTAAAAATGTAGACCTTGTCAAAACACACAATTTATGTCATACCTATACATTTGTCTCCGTGAAGTTGGCCGTTTCTCAGATATTCTTTGTTGTTTCAGTTTTAAAATACTTAAACTTTTCGCATACGAGAATTTGTTAACTCCTGGCAATGCAAATAGCAACGAACTTTTAAAGAAAGTCATGTGAATGGAACACAGCAGATTTTTTAGTAGGGCACACCAATGTCAGTTCACGTAACAATGTAATAGCCGTAAGCATTCGGTTCGTACCGATGGATTCTTTCTTCCCTCTCTCTAATAATGCTTGAATCTTTTTTGGGAATAGCTTCTGAAGACCTTTCTTTACTTTCTGGATGGATTTTGCTGAGGTTTGTGTAACAGGTAAAAAATAGAAAAAAACTTATTGTACAAAAAAAAGTGTAGCCCTCTTTAAAACACATAATTTATGCCCTATACATTTTTGTTATAGGATTGACCGTTTCCGAAATATTCCTTGTTATTGGTTTCAGTTTTAAATTAACCTTTCCGTTCATCTCACTTTTTTTATTGGCAAAGGGATTCGAACTTCAATTATACACATAACGACCAGCTTTTAAGAGATTTAACTTTCACTTTAGTCTGGTGTATTCCTTAATTTCCCTTCTGCTTGGAAGGAGGTAAGTAATAAGACAGGTTCTGCTAATTTTTATAATGTTTACATCAGATTTTTATATTAGCAAATCAATTGGTTCCTAGTTTTTTTTTTTTTTTTTTTTTTGCCCTTATAAAGAGGCGACTTTTGTTGAATCTGCTGTACAAGTAAATTGTTGAACACAGCAAACTTTAGTACATCAGCTAGTTTTACTTCTTTCCTTAGCCGGTATGTACAATGCACATAATAGGTAGAGAAGATATTGTGTTCCACCCAAAAATTCGATATCGAGATTTCAACGGAAATACATTTTTGAGACCCCCTGAATCCAAAAAAGCATAGATGTTCGTGTGTGTCAGTGGTGTGCGTATATGTGTGTATGTATGTGTGCATGTGTGTGTGCGTGTGTCTATAGCTGTGGCTGTGGGCAGCATAGCTCAAAAATGAAAATTTGGTATTTGGTATTTAAGTTTAAGTTCAGTATCTTCCTAGGATGTGACCACGAATATGCTCAAGAAACCCCCCCCCAACTACTCTTTAAATGGAATATTTTTAAGAACATTTTATTTGCTCAAAAATGACAATTTTTTAGATTAAAATGTCATACATTTAAGGTATTTTCATGACAAACGAAAAGTATATCTTGTATTTTCTGGAATAGCCTCTGAATACCTGCTTATTCTGGATGACTTTTGTATAAGTTTTGTATAACTAGTAAGCCGTAAAAGATAGGCAAACGCTTATTAGGTACATAAAAATGTAGAACTCATTAAAACACTCAATTTATGTTTCATACATTTTTTTTTAGAGTTAACCGTTTTCGAGATATTACGAGTTATTGGTTTCATTTTTAAGGTATTTAAACTTTTCTCAAACGGGAAATATCTTTATTTTCGTCTCTTGTTTTGTTTATTCCTTGCAAGCCATGAGAAACGAAATCCAACCGTTTCACTTAGCGACCGACTTTTAAAAATATTTCCCCTCTACTTACAAAAAAAGCAAGCAGTAAGATCAATTCTAGCAATGTTTATTTTGATTAGCATGATATGGATAAAAGAATACTCTTTTGTAAGGAATTTTTTTGGTGTGGAAATTCTAAATGGAACACGTCAGATTTTTCTATAAATAACCAGCTTTAAGAAATCAAAAGGAAGTTCTAAATCTTTCTGGCTTTCGCGGTTTGTTTAAAATAGAAAAATAAATAAAAAGTGAATATTCTGAGATATCCTCCTCTTATGAATAATTCTGTATTATAAAGAATTCCGTCTCTGGGTAGTGTGGTGGTAGCGTGTCTGTCTCCATTCAACAGGTCGCGAGTTGGAATCTCGCTTAAGGGGAATTAGCCAGATAAGGTTTCCTTATTCTGAGAAGACAAATGTCGAGTAACTTTAAGCTCCATGGACCCCGAGATCATCTGAGCATCATTTCACCAATTTCATTCGTCGCCCAATTTGACCAACCAAGTTAAAGGACGTTAAGCTACAAAAAAAAAAAAAAAAAAAAAAAAAAAAAAAAAAGTCTGTTTCCTCTGACATCGTCGCAGAGCACTCAAGTTAGAATTGCGGTCGTACCTAAATGCAGCAAGTAACTGCATCCATCCTAATCATGTAGGTCATCGCGTGATGAATAATGACAAAATACTGCTGCAAGTTTATCTACTAGTAGAATCGAGACATGAAAACCTTATCTTTATGTAAGACAAAGCTCCGCCTCGCATTCCTCAGTTAGGAAAAGCATTTAGTGAAATAGTTTCTGGGAATTGCATCATCCGGCCTTCATCCTAGTTCTGTAAATTTCAGTCTGTAAAGCTGTACAAAAGGAGGAATTTATTCTTTTTGCATTCTTGCCTGACAAACTATTATTTTCTCAATGCCCCACCTAGACGGCCCGGGTTTGATCCCAAGCGACCGCATGTGAGATTTGTGGTGGACAAAGCGGCGCTGGGGCGGGTTTTCTCCGGGTTCTCCGGTTTCCCCCGCCATCGCATTCCATCAGTGCTCCATCTTCATTCATTTATCATCAGTGCCACCGCCTGCGGTGCCATAAGTAGTTAAAGCGTGCGTTAAACACTACCAAAAAAAAATCTGATGTGTTCCTTTCACATGACATTCTCTATATCTCTGCAACAAATTATTGTTAAAAAGCTTATGCTTTTATTTACTTCGTGCTAATCGAGAAAAAAATAGCAGAAATAGTCTTATTACTTGCTTCCTTGTAAGTAGAAGCGAAATAAGGGAGTACCATAGGTTAAAGTGATAGGCAGAAGCTGGTTGCTACGTTCCTTTGTTGGTATGGACAGCAGTTGCCAAATTCCTGTATGATTTTCGAATCTGAAACTAAAAAAAAAAAGAAATATGTTAAAAACGATCAACTCTACGAAAAAATGTATAAAACATAAATTGTGTGTTTTAACGAGCTCTAAATTGTTTGTATGACAAGTTTTTCTCCATCTCTTACGGTTTAGCAGTTATGCAAAATTCCGTAAAATTCATCCAGAATAAAGTAGTCTTCAGAGGCTATTCCCAGAACATTCAAGATATACATTTTATTTGTCAGGTATATATCTTTAATACACGAAATTTTAATCAAAATTGTTAGAACCATTTTTGAGAAAATCAAAATTTCCGAAAAAAGGTTCCATGTAAAGGGTAGTTTGTAGTGGAAAAATTTTTCTCAAAATCTTCGTGTCGCATTCCTGGAAGATACTAAACTTAAATACCAAGTTTAGTATTTTCCCGACTTTTCGTTTTTGAGTTATCGTGTTCACGAGACACACGGACCTTTTTCTGAGAATACTTTTTATGGATACAGGGGACTCTAAAACGTATATTTCCGGTGAAATCTCGGTATCGAATTTTTTGGTGGAGTGCAATACCTTCTCTATACACTATGTACATAGTATGTATAGAGAAAGTAAAAAAGGCCGCACATAGGCTTGATGAAATGTAACATGCCCATCATTTCCATCTCTGTGTATTACAACCTCTCATAATACTTTATGTATTAATACAGTATTGGTACGAAAGATGATTATTCCGAATACATTACGATACATTTTCGACCAGTAACAATCCCAGTTATGCAGTATGGACTTGGTTTGGTGAACTACACGAAAAAAAGGAAAGGGAAAAAAACAGACACGCACGCGCGCGCGCACACACACACACACACACACACACACACACACACACACAAAGTAAGAAGTTTTTATTACTAATATGCCTATGTGGGAAGAAAGAAGACTCGCATATTTTTAAATATGCTTTATAAATGCCATACGACAGCACCTCCTACCTAAAAATTTGATGTGTTCCATTCGCATAACCTTCTCAAGCTGTGCCTTATACAAAAGATTATTCTTTTTCTACATAGCAGAAACGGCCTTACTACTTGCCCCCATGTAAATAGAAGAGAAATAAGGGAATACGTTAGGCCAAAGCGATAATCAAATGTTTTAAAAGCTGGTCGCTATGTGAAACAATTGAGGTTCAGTTCACTTAGCATGGGCCGGTTTGAGGAAAGTTAGGTAGTTTAAAACTGAAACAAATAAGGAATATCTCGAAAACGTTCACTCTACAAGAAAAACTTATGTAGCCTAAATTATGTGTTTTAATGAGATCTACCTTTTTATATGTTAAGCTCTTGATTATCTCTTACGGTTTAGCCGTTATGCAAAATTATCCAAAACTTATCCAGAATAAAGAGATGTTCAGAGCCTAATCCCAGTAAATTCAAAATATACGCTTTATTTTATGTACTTTATTTAAATGTACTGTATTTTAATTCAAAATCGTTAGAGCCATTTTTGAGAAAAAAAATCAAACATTTTTCCACGTAAAGCATAGGTGGGTGTGGGGGGATTTTCTTGAAAATATTCGTGTCGCACCCTTGGGACATACTAATCTTAAATACCTAGTTTTTTATTTAGCGTAATTTTCGTTTTTGAGCTATGCTGTCCACAGACACACAGACAAATACACGGAACTTTTTCTTAAATTTTTTTTCGCACTTGGGGACGTTAAAACATATTCTTCCGGTGAAATCTCGACATCGAATTTTTGGGTGAAATACAGGACCTTCTCTGTTCACTGTGTACATTGTACATACGGGCTACAGAAAGTAAAAAAAGAAACACACACACACGTATACACACCAAATATAAACGTTTTTACTCGTATTACTAATATGCCTATGCGGGAAGAAAAAAAAGACTGGCATATTTTTAAATATTCTTTATAAATGCTACACGACAGTACCTACTACATAAAAAAATAATTATGTAACAATGAATTATAGTACAAAAACAGTTTCTTTAATTAAATTCTGTATACTTCACTGAGCTCTATATTTTGCCTATCTATATAGTGTTCTAATTTTGCAAAATTATAAAAATTCATTTAAAACAGAAGTTTACACAGACTCACAAAGAATTCAAAATATACACTTTAACATTGAGTATTTTAGTCAAAATTATTAGTTGTTTTTAGAAAATAAATTTGGGATGGAGATCTCATAAAAATGTCGTGCAATGTTAAACTTTTCTTCAAAATCTTCATAGTACATCTTTGGAAGCTGCTGAACTTAAATACCACGTTTATATTTAACCATCTTCATTTTTTGAGTTATGCTGTTCACATACACACACACATACAGACCATGCTTCTTTACTATCTCTAGCACGCATGTACAAATGTACATAATTGATAGAAAAAATTCCATTCAAAAATTTGATACCGAGATTTCACCGGAAATAATGTTTTAAGATCCCTTGAATAAATACAAAAATGCACTTTTAGAAACATGTCCGTGTATGTGGGGAGAATAGCTCGAAATGAAAAGTCGGTTAAATATCAAACTTGGTATTCATGTTTAGTATTCAACTTAAGACACGAAGATTGAAAAAAATTGCCTCACCGCCAACTACCTTTTATATGAAGCATTATTCGAAAAATTTGATTTTCTAAAAATGGCTCTAACGATTTTGATTAAAATGCCATATGTTTAAGAGATTTTCATGACAAACTAAAAGTAGACCTCTTTATTCTGAGTGAAGTTTTGCTTAATTTTGCATAACTACTAAACTGTAAGAGATAGAAAAAATATTACTACACAAAAATGTAGATGTTAAAACACATAATTTGTTATGATTTTTTTTTTCCCTTTCTTTTGAATTGAACGTTTCTGAGATAATGATTTCAATTTTAAAATTCGTATATATTTACATATAAATACACATAATTTTTTTTTCTCGGACAGGACGTCATCCGTGTTTCTTTTGTTTAATTTCTGGTCAAACAAAGAAGCAGCGAATTTCAATGGCAATGGTTTAGCGAAAGCTTTTAAAGCATTTGACTATCGCTTTAGCATGCTGCATTCCTTTAGTTCCCTTCTATTTATGAAGGACTAAATAATAAAACTTTTGCTAATGCTTATCTCGAATAGAATGGTGTAGAAAGAAAAATAATCGATTGTAAGAAGTTTGTTTGTAGAACAGTTAGAGAAAATCATGTGAGTGTAACATAAATTTGTGCTCGGGGAGCCTCAAAACAGCATTCCCAGTGAAGTCTCGACAGCGAATTTTAGGTGGAATGTAATACCCACTTACTCTATACGTACTAGAGAAATTAAACTTGGTAAAACGCAAAACTCTAATGCCGCATGAAGTATATTTATTTAAGTGTAGGTATTTGTATGTTCAAACTCGATAGTTATGTCAGTTTTAGTCAACATTCCAGTCAGCAACTACTAGAAACAGAATACTACGGAAAGATATTTCAGTAAACGTGCAGTTCCCTACTTGTACATCAAAGAGAACTTCTTGGTTCGTAATTACTGCTCAGTCAGAATGATGTTTGCTGCACAGTCGTATTTCTGTCATTGAGGACATATAACCACACTGGCATATACAACGTTTTGCTTTCTAGCAACAAGGAGTTTATACAAATAGTTTGCTGTTACCAGAGGGCTTTGAAAGCTGCTGTTTGTAGGTTCCGTGGCGCCACTCTACACCCCCACCTTACGCTAATGGCAACGGCAGGGATAGTTAACCTTCTCGCCGTGTTTAAGATGCGCTAGTAAGATAGGGCAGCCCGCTTATTTTTTAATAACGGTATTTCAGGCTACTGAATAGCTGTCAGTCGTTTACTGTTGACAGAAAGAGATCCACAGAGAAAAGAAGCAACTGCTTATTAGGAAGGTTAGGGTTTTCATTTCTGTGACTCTAGATTTTTATGTCGGAGCGTTTTCAAAATTGAATTAGGTTTCACGTAATGTAATTAGACAGGTTCATGTTAATGAGAAAACTTATCTTCTACATAAGCTTCCATCATCACCATCCATGCTTTCCATTCTCAGTATGATTCGCAATAATATGCAAAATTCTGTACTAAATAAAATCTATTTTGATTCCTATATCTTCCGTACCTGGGACTAACAGCCTTTCCATTATTATTATTATTATTATTATTATTATTATTATTATTAAATTATTATTACTTTCTCTAGCACAAATGTATTCTGTAATAGTAATTAGAGAAAGTATTGTATTCCACCCAAAAGTTTGATACCGAGATTTCACCGGAAATACATGTTTTGGGACCACCTGAATAAAAAAACATTCTTAGAAATGCATCCCTGTGTGTGTCTATGTGTGGGGGGGGGCGGGAGCGGGACAACATAGCTCAAAAATGAAAAGCCGGTTAACTATCAAACTTGGTATTTAAGTTTAGTATCTTCCAAGGATCCGACACGAAGATTTTCAAGAACATTACCCCACCCCAACTATCTTTTACATGAAAATGTTTTCGAAAATTTTGATTTTCTCAAAAATGGCTCTAAGGTTTTCATTAAAATGCCATATTATGTTAAAGATAGTTTTATGACAAAGGAAATGTATATCTTGAATTTCCTGGGAATAGCCTCTGAAGGCCCCTTCAATCTGAATGACATTTGTAAAACTCTTAAACCTTAAGAGATAACAAAAAGCTTACTGCACAAAAAATGCAGATCTTGTTAAAATACACCGTTTCCGAAATATTTCGTGTTATTTTTTCAATTTTAAGCTACCTAAACTTTTCTGAAATGAGAAGTCGCCTTTCTTTCCTCTCTTTTGTTTATAACTAGCAAGCAAATAGAACGGAATTTCAATTGTTTCACATTCCGACCGGCTTTTAAGGAATTTGACAATTGCATTAGTCTAGTGCATTCCCTTATTTCCCTTCTAGTTACAAGGAAGCGAGTAATAGGACTTACTCTGTTAATGTTTAGCTTGATTAGCATGATGTGGATGAAAGCATTGTTTGCAGAACAGTCAGAGAAAGTAATGAAAATGGAAATATGAGACTATTATTATATTTGTTGTTATTAATTGTTAATTCCACATTTTTATGTTTCCAAAGCGGTGGTCATGTAGTAGGACTGAACAGTAAAAATCTGATGTGTTCAATTCACATGACTTTCTCTACATCTGCGTTACAAATTATTCTTTAAAAACTTAATTCTTCTACCTACTTCATCTGACCGAGATAAACATTCTCACAAATGATATTATGACTCAATTCCTTATAAGTTGAAAGGAAATAAGTATACATCCACTAGGCTAAAGCGATAGAAAAGCTTTTTAAAAGCCGGTTGTGTGATTGAACTTCTTCCATATGCATGGCCAGGAGCTGACAAATTCCCGTATGAGAAAAGTTTAAGCATTTTAAAATTGAAATGAAAAACAAGGAATATCTGGGAAATGGTTAACTCCACCGGAAATTGTATATGTCATAAATTGTATTTTTTTAGGAAATCTACATTTTTTGTAGAGTACGGTGTACCAGTTACGCAAGAATAATTCACAATGAGCTATTTGAATCATTCATTTTGAGCTATGCTGTCCACAGACACACACACCGAGAGAGAGAGAGAGAGACACGGACCTTTTTCTAAAAACATGTTTTGACTCAGAGAGCCTCAAAACATATATTTCCAGGGATATCTCGATACCGAATTTTTGGGTGGAATACTATGGGTGCCTTCTCTATATACCATGTACTTCGTAAGTACGTGTAGAGAAAGTAAAATTAAAGTTATTTTGGGTAGATATTCCTTAAAATACTTGTGTCACCTCATTAGAAGTAGCTAACATTGAACACCAAGTTTGGTATTAAGTTACTCTTAGTTTTTGAGTCATATTGTTCACACTCACATACACATATACACACACATTATGTCCTAGATTTTTTGGAAGGCTCAGTGGTTCACAAAGCGTATAATTTCAAAAAAATCTCTATATCGAGTGCCTTCTTTATATACTTACTTAGGTAAGTGCTAGAGGAAATAACTTTCTCTAGTTTTATGACTGTATCTACATACTTTACAACAAACTATTCTTAACAAAAGCTAATTCTTTTATCTGCTTCATGCTCATCGAGATAAATATTAGCAGATATGGTCTTATTACATATTTCCTTGTAGGTACAAAAGGAGAATCAGGCAATGTACAAGGTTTAAAGGATAGGTTTAAGTCAAAACTTTCAAAGCTGGTGTGCTGATATGAAATTCGGTTCTGTTAGCACGACCAGGAAGCGAGAGAGACAGAGGGAGAAACGAATAATGACCTACTATTTGGGAAAAGTGTAAATATTGGAGTATTTAAACCAATAAAAAGAAATATCTCAGAGATAGTTAACTCTTCAAGCAAGAATGTATTTGGCATAAATTATATATTTTAAATTATATATATTTGTGTAGTAAGATTTTTGTCTATCTCTTATGATTTACCAGTTATGCAAAACTCATCCATAATGAAGACAACTTCAGAGGCTGAGCCCAGAAAATTCATGAAATTCATCATGAAAAAAAGATGGCATTTTAATCGAAATGATTTTGCTGTTTTTGAGAAAACCAATATTTTCTAAAAATATTTCACGGAAAGGGTAGTTTAGAGTGGAGGATTTTCTTGAAATTCTTTGTATATCATTCTTTGAAGATGCTGAACTTAAATATCAAGTTAGAACTTTATTGGGCTTTTTTAGTTATGCTGGTCACACACACACACACAAAAAACACACACACACATACACACATGCGCAAACATGGATATTTTTCTAAAAATCTTATGTGTTCCTTCACATGACTTTCTCTAACACATTATTGTTAAAAAGCTAAATTTCTCTCTACTTCATATTATTCGAGATATAATTAACAGAAATGCTTTCTTGTAAGTATAAAGGAAATAATGGAATACACTAGGCTAAAAGGATAGTCAAATCTTTTAAAAGCTGGTTGGCATGTGGATAAAATCCGTTTCTTTGCATTGCCAGCGGTTGATAAATTCCCGTATGTGTAAAGTTTTAAGTATTTTAAAAATGAAAACAAAAACAAGGAATATCACAAAAATGATCAACTCCACGACAAAAATGTATAAGACATAAATTGTGTGTTTCAACGAGATCTGCATATTTTGCATAGTAAGTTTCTACCTATCTCTTATACCTTTGCAAAATCCAACAAAATTGATCCTCCATAAAGAGGTCTTCAGATACTATTCGCAGAAAACTCAAAATATACATTTTATGTGCCTTTAAATATCTTTAATATATGGTGTTTTAGTCAAAATCGTTAGAGCCAGTTTTGAGAAAATAAAAATTTTCGAAAATTTTTCCATGTAAAGGGTAGTTTGGGGTGGGGAGATTTTCCTCAAAATCTTCGTGTCGCATCCTTGGAAGATACTAAACTTATATACCAAGTCGGTATTTTACCGACTTTTTGAGTTATCGTGTTCACAGACTCACTGATACACGGACCTTTTTCTAAAAATGTTGTTTTTAATACAAGGGAGTAATAGAATATTATCGTGAAAAAACTTTATCCATAACCGAGATTCAAACTCGGGACCTCTTGAATCTAAGGCAGACATTCTACCCGCGGTGACTTGTGAGGCTCACATGTTGCGGCGGAACGGTGGAGTTAGTGCTGTGTAAAGATTTTTCCAGGAGCCGGGATGGTTGGTTGGTGATTCTTCCTGCAATCTCTGGCTGATAGCGTTAGCAGGCTCACAGCCGCACCTGGATTGATATAATTCTGGAATCGTTAGCCTGCTATTAGTCGATTATATCTAGTTGATTAATCAGTTGATGAATTAATTGACGACAGTGTATTGGGGCATTGAATTAAATGGTGGTCATTAGGCGTGAGCGATTGATTGTACAACTGGAAAAAGTGGTACAACTAGTTGCGGACGTGTCAGAGCCTTGTAACTGATCCGACAACTTTTTGAGTCTCAACATGGTTTCTTGATCAGAGAATTTCCGATTCGCGAATTCGCCACTATGGGGATCAATTCATCGTTCGCAAAATAGCCCTAGGACCTATTCATTCAAGGCACGGAGTTCTTTTGAGTGCAAATAAACATTACACAGGACAAATACCTACCTAGATGTATAGGTATATTAATGATATATTTTACATATATTTTATGTGTATAATTACATCAGACTTTAGAAATCAACCTTAACTTTACAAAATCTATGAAATGCACGTAATATTGAGGTTTAAGCGAGCATGGAAAAATGTAGAAATGTCATTTATGATACTTTAAAGACTTGAAATGTTCTAGAAGAAGGAAATGTCTACATCAAACATCGATCTATTAAGATGATTTAATGTAATTCGTTCGCTCCCTGTTTACGGAAGTGCTGTGTCTATCCATCGCCAACCTGCAGACCAGGGTGTGGGCTAATTTTCATACCTTCCTTGATTACGACAAAAGCTCCTCCATTCACTAAAACTCGGAAAGCTCTTGTCTAAACAACGCTTGTCGTATTACTCAATGGTTTCTAGTCATTCTGAAAATATATAAAAAATGTTAACATTAAAATATCTGTATATTTTAAAATGAATTATTTGAAATGTTTTCTTGCATGAGTACCAGAAGTTACCATCTTATGAACCTTGAGTAATATGTCCTAAATATTAGTTTTTAAAACCCTTTATTTTGTTTTAAGTGGTATTTTAATAGGTACTTGTAATTTATAAATGATTTATTTCAGACAATTTCACAACTATTATATTGCCTTGGTAAATGAAAGAAAACTCCAAAGTTCACTACATTCCGGATAATCATTTCGCAAACTATAACTTTATATCACATAAATATGATAATAGGTGTAGTAAAAATATGTGTATCATTTGGAAGGTGTGAAAGTTTATCATTTTGAGAAATTGTTTTATTTTCAGCGGCAGATGAAAATGCAATATAATTTTAATCTCTGAATGCTTATATCATGAGAAAAAGGTCCTATTTCATGTTTCAGTATACACGAGGCCATTAACAAGGCTTCTTATTAATGTTTGTTATAAAACAGCAGCTTCGTTCTTTCCTCTTATTCTTTAGGTATCTCGGTCCCCCAATATTTATTTATTTACTACATAAATCATAATTGTGTCACGAGGTAGTGATTGCAACAGCAGAAGCCAGAACTTGCTGCCTTATCTGGCATACACGTCAAACACCTATGGACAGCTTTAACGTCGTGTTTATTTTGTTTTATCGAATGTTTAAATACAAATAAAGCAGATTAGTAGTACCGTGCTATTCAAAAGATTAACATGTCGGCTTCAAAGGCTGTGACCAGACGTGTATTTCTCCACGCGTACTCCACACCTTTCTGCCATTTGTGATTTCTATTGGCTGAAGTGGCGCGCTCATTGGTGCACGGCAAAACGTCTTCAACTTCCCAGAATAATAATGCGATATCTGAGAGGTTTGTATAAAGCCCATGTTAACCTTTTGAGCAGCACGGTAATACCTACTCTCTTCATTTAAATAAATGTAAGAGTGGATTGATTTTACTTCCAAGTGTAGAGGTTTCTAAATTTTTAAACGAAAGGTTGTATTTACTTATTTGTTTATTAGTTTTAACGTCCTTTAACCTTGTAGATGAAATCAGACGATGAATGAAATTGGTGAAATGATGGATGCTCAAATGATCTCGAGGTCTATGGATTTTAAAGTTACTCCACATTCGTCTTCTCAGGATAAGGGAAAACCTCGAGGGGGGAAAAAAAAAAGAAAAGAAAAAAACCTATCACTCAGCAAAACTCGAACTCGTTACCTCTTGAATGTGAGGCACACGTAGTTTTAATTTTATTTTAATTGAATGTGTGATAAACAATTGAAGTGTTATTCAAATTTAAACTTTTATTTTCTTTTGTTTTTAAATTGAATGCAGGTGTGTTATGGTATCAATTTTTTAAATTCAACATTAAAAGTAGGTTAATGCACTTGCAGTCCATTAGCCGGTTGTATATAAAATGAAAAACTACTGCTTTGAAAACAATGCACGTGCGGAAATCGTCTTGTTTTAAACTTTGAATAGAAAAGAAAACAAAAGAGTGCTGTACTTGTAGGGTTAGAAAATATTGAATATGCATCTAGTTCTCGCTTCTACAAGTATTTGTTGTTGAAACCAAAGCACTAAGTAAACAAAGAATGTTTGTTATGTATATTAAAAACTGAATTGCATGACTCGCCTCGAGCATTTATATTCTGGTATTGAAATCATCTTTGGCATGTGAAATACAAACAACGGGAAACAGCGAACTAGGGAAAAAAGTTTATGGAACTTGCACTTGTAGCTAGCTGCCTGGAGGGACTTTTGTTTTTATAATATTATGAAAAACGGATATACTTAGTCAATATTTTTCCTCGTATGCTCAAGCTATGTGCATTACCTTTGAATATACTAAGTCGTTTCTCGCTTTCAAATATTTCTGATCAAATATTACCATCTTCAATGAACAATTTCTTTGCAATCTACCATAAATTATATCGAAAGATAAATTTTGCAAAAATCACAACTGGTTTGATGTAGGATTTTTCTGTCCCTGACTCTTTCTTTGGTCGCTCTTATTGTTACAGAATTAATGTAATTATGTCACAAGGTTTTTATTTATTAAAGAATATTTACCATCCTATATATTTATATGATGAAGAGCTCTGAAATTAGGGTTGCCATATGTCACGGATTTCACGATATATGCTAGAAGACGAATGTAGGACGAGGAGATAAGTCCGCGAAGGCAGTCAGTGATAAAAAAATGTTTTTATTATTAATTAATAAGCCTAACGCCATTGAAGTATTTCACCATTCCTTGTGAAAGAAGTTTTCAGATGGCAACACTGTGGCTGACGAAGACCATCGATATATCGACGATCTTGCTCTCCATTAGTTACACCAGTTCATATCCAACCAGAATGGTATTTCTTATTCGCTTATGCCATTGTGAGAGCGGATGCAATACTATAATCGATTCTCTGTGATTTTGCTCGTATTTGACATCCAGAATGAAGATTCTATTCCCAGAAAATTCAAGATATACATTTCGTTTGTCATAAAAATATCTTAATCGTAAGGTATTTCAATCAAAATCGCTTGTCATTTTTAATAGAATCAAAATTTTCGAAAAATATTCTATGTAAAGGGTAGTTGGTGTGAGGTGATTTTCTTGAAAAATATTCGTGTCGCATCCTTGGAAAATACTGAACTTAAACAGCAAGTTAGGTATTTAACCGACTTTTCGTTTCTTAGCTGTGCTGCACATACACACACATTTTTCTAAAAATGCTTCTTTTTTTATTTAGGGTGTCTCAAAACGTATAATTCCAGTGAAATCTCGGTATCGATACAATTAGCTTTTCTACTATGTGCATTGTGTATATACATGCTAGTGAAAGTAAATGAATCAAGGTGGTGAATGACAGTTGTCATGCTCGCAGCTGCAGAGGAGGAACTAGCGCGAACCGAGAGATATGGCCTGTGGTTAAACTTTAATGATTGTATAAATATTTTAATTTATTCTTCCTCGTTGAATTCTCCCAGCGTGATAATTTATAGTCGCACAACGGTTTATCGAATGACCTGTGACTTATTGCATTCCAATGTTAAGTAGCTAGCTTGCTCATATGTGCCCTATACCTTGGGAACCAGGGACATGTGGCACCTCGACACAACGCGGATCTTTCCAGTAAGAATGGATGAGGCGAAGGAACCGCAAGAGCTATAGATTATAGATAGGCCGGCCGGTCGATAGAGACGCGCAGAAGTCTGTAATGATTCTTGGCAGAACCGTGAAGAACTCGATCCATCTGAGATGATTCAGAGAATTTTGACATCTAGCACGGCCGAGAAGAAATTTCATATCAGAAAGCATCTCCCCATCTGTCCGCACCGACCGACACTGCACTGCCTCTAAGGAAAATGAAATGGGAATGGAAATGATAGGAAATGAAGGTATGCAAATTCGTGGCAGAAGAGAAACTGCCACCTAGACGGCCCGCATGTGAGTTTTGTGGTGCACAAAGCGGCGCATGGCGGGTTTTCTCTGGGTTCTCTGGTTTACCCCGCCATCGCATTCTACCGGTGCTCCATCTTCATTCCATGTATCACCACCTGCGATGCCACAAATAGTAAAAGCGGTCGTTAAACACTACCAAAAAAAAACAGAGAAACTACCCGAGCATTCGCCTTGCCAACCAGGGAAAAACGCGAAAATTTCATACTTCCAGGTACCAAACCCAGAACCTCTCGAATGCGAGCTGCACGTATTGCCGTGGAATCATCTGCTCGGTAATAAATAAGCAAGCAATGAAACGGAGTACTAGACGTTTTATGTTGTGTGTGTGTGTGTGTGTGTGTGTGAGAGAGAGAGAGAGAGAGAGAGAGAGAGAGAGAGGAAGAGAGAAAGTATTTTTTGCTATTTAAATAGCTCATGTACACGAATGGAAATTTTCGCCCTCGGAACACAAGAGTTCTTTCATTTGTATCCGAGCCCGGCCAAAGTTAATATTCAGGTCTTATCGCCTGTTTGAATATCCCGTGTAATCATCGGTTTAATTAATGGCTGTTGTGACCAGCTATCCATTTAGAGTCAACATGCATGATTTACCTTTTCATCCTCCTGATGGCTTATTAATGTCGTTGTGTTACATGAAAAACGAGGTATAAAATAACCATTCGAGTAGAAAGCAGCAGATAATGAACGTCCGAGAGCAGCATTCACTACGTGGGCAGTATGAACACCTTTCGGCCTAACAATGAAGAAAACAGTAATATTCCAGAGACGCTGCAAGTGATTATTTTATCTCTCGGTATTCCTATGACACCTTTAGAAAGAAAGTTTACAATGAAATTCCAAATTTTGGAAATACTCGTACTTCTTTAAGAATGGTTCTTCTTTCAAACATGTGACGCGCGATTTTTTTGTCCATGGTGGGCGGAATATTTTTTCGAAGTACGACTTTAGATTTGCTTATCACGGCTTTAGATATTTAAGATCACTATAATTTATTACTAAATTTATAATTTTTGGGCATTACTTTTTGGTTACGTACCCATATTATCCATCTTGCATCTTGCCTGCACCTAAATTACGATGACTAGCTTGATATGTACACTGGCCATTCGTTAACTAATCCTAGCCGAACCTAATCGCTGCATAATAAATATAGTCAATAAGTAGATAATTATTCACACCAAAGGTCATATGAATAAGCCTCTTCTTGTTCTCAGAAGACCGTGTTCAATAGGTAATAGTTGAAGACAGATCTATCTTATTAACCGGACCAGCCATTTCCAAAACTGTTATAAAAAGTAAGAATATCGCCAAAAACATGCCATTTTTACTTTCTCCATACGCACTATGTACATAGTGTATAGAGAAAGTATTGCACTCCACCCAAAAATTCGATACCGAGATTTCACCGGAAATATATGTTTTAGGGTCCCCAATATCCAAAAAAAGCATTTTCACGAAAAGGTCCGTGTGTGTGTGTGTGTGTGTGTGGGTGTGTGTCCGTGTGTCTGTGAACTCAAAAGGAAAAGTCGGTAAAATACCAAACTTGGTATTTAAGTTTAGTATCTTCCAGGGATGCGACACGAAGATTTTGAGAAAAATCCCCCCAACCCCAACTACGCTTTACATGGAACTTTTTTCGAAAATTTTGATTTTCTCAAAAATGGCTCTAACGATTTTGATTAAAATTTCGTATATTAAAGATGTTTACCTGACAAATAAAATGTATATCTTGAATTTTCTGGGAATAGCCTCTGAAGAGTAGTTTATTCTGGATGAATTTTACTAAATTTTGAATAACTGCTAAACCGTAAGAGATGGACAAAAACTTACTGCACAAAAAATGTAGAGCACATTAAAACACACAATTTATGTGATATACATTTTTTTTCGTGGAGTTCGTCGTTTTTGTGACATTACTTATTTTTGGTTTCTGCTATGAAAAAGTATACTTTTCTCATACAGGAACTTGTCAACTCCTATCCATATAAACAAAGGAACTTCATTGACATAGCAACCAGCTTTTGACTATCACTTTAACCTACGGTTGTCTTTTATTTCGCTTCTACTTACAAGGAAACGAGTAATTAAACTAATATTTCTGCTTATTTTTTCTGATTAGCATAAGGTAAATAGAAGTATAAGCTTTGTAAGAATTATTTGATGCAGGGATATGGAGAAAGTCATGTGAATGGTACACATCAAATTTTTCACTTCTTGCACTACAATAAATTCTGCTCGATTGCATCCGCGTGTTTATAAAACAACAAAACCTCAGAGAAAGCTTGATCCAAACTTTTTAAAAAATGATCGGTTGTTAATCACTTCCATATTATTTGTTATGTAGATGTCTTGGGATTATTTGCAGAGGTTGGCTACGATTATTACAATTATGTGGACGTAGTCATCGGTTCTTTCTGTCTGCTTGCGCATGCGCAATGGTGAGCCTTTTTTTACATTTCCCCCCTTAATTTACTGAATGATTACTGGGTTTACTGTTCCTTTACACAAACATATACACATTGCACAAACATATAACACCCATGCCCAAAGCGGGACTCGAACCCACAATCCCCTGCCCACGAAGCACCAAAGCGATGCGCCTTAGCGAGAGTGACCATTTATGGTACGAAAAAGTGAAAACTTGACAAAGTATATCGTTTTTAAAACTGTCTCAATATTACTAAAATCATTTTCTTATAAAAATCATTGCGTTGTTGCTCTCTACGTCATGTATTTTTCAACTAACCGGTTTTACATAATAACTAGGGCACGGAGTATGATGATCTACAACTGTTTGAAAGCGTCTGTATAACATTACTCTCTTTACATTAGATATTTATATTAATTATGTAATTTTCAATGTTTAATTAAAATCGTGTACAGAAAGTTTTAAACAAATTTATATCCTATAGATGTAAGTGCCATACAAGTAAAATGTAGGTATAAGATTAATGATGAGGTAATTTGGAAAATTAATTAAAATATATTTGTTTAATATTCTTGTTTGAAAAATCTGGAAAATAAATTAAGAAAATTATATTGAAAGAAATCTTACAAAGTTTTAGCATTATCTCTTTTTGAGATTTCACATAATACAAAATTCGTTGAGAATGAAGAGAGCTTCACAGCTTATGATGCGACGCAAACAATATTCTTATTGTATACGTTTTTGGGTGCTAGTTTTACGGAGAAGCGAGAACCACCGAAAAGATTAGAACGGTTGCCCTCCTATCTTTCCGTAATGTTGTTAACCAAAGGAAGTTTCTATCTTTGAGGCCCTCAGCTTCAATGGTGCGCGAGTTCGTGTATGTGTTTGTTAGGTTTTTTTTTTTATTTTATTTTATTCTGGAGGGGGTTCCACACTGCAGCCACCATGGGCTTATTGTGCGTCAGACCCCAGGAGGATGGGACGATATAATGTGTCTAAAGGGCAGCTGAAACCGATCGCAGTGAAAGAGCCACTGTGGTGGGTCTCTCAACTTGGTTCAAGCACTTCTTCATCTCACCGAGGGCAGCACTAGGAGCCTGTGCTCTGTCCCTGACTTGACTCCCCAGTCCTACAGCCGACTCCAATACAACTCTGCCGCCGAAAGCTGCACTTTCCATTGCGCATTTACCACCATAGAGGGGCGGCACCACTGAAGTCACATCCACGCTTATAACCCTGAAAGAGACCGGTTGGAATAAAATAGAAATGAAATGAAGGGGCGGGAATTGCGAGGGAATGAAGAGTCCTCCGCCTAGTGATCCGAAAAATACAAAAACAAAAGCCATGGCTCAGAGTGGTGGCCCGCAAGAATCGAGCCCACGACCAGACGAAACGCCTAAGCCACCTGACTCGGAGTCATTATGGTGAACAGGTTATGTAATTTGCCGGTAACTAGCTGAATTATTAAGCGAAACAGCGCCACTGCGTATACCTGAACTCTTGAGTCTACAGACAAAACAAAACACACAATTGAAGCCACTAAGATATCAATGAGGATGCATAGCCTACTGCATGTCCCAATGTTGTCACTTTACTCTATTTCCAAAATTGCACGAAACTTACCGAATGAGTACTCGCCCAAGAAAACGTGCGCGTATTGTATACGCACTTATTAACGCGAAAAGGGAGAACTGGTCTGGCTGATTCCCAACGAATTAATTACTGCAATAATACCTGTCCCCTTGACAACAGCCACACTTTCATTCACAAGCAACCCTTTGCAGAGGAGCCATAAGTATGGGTATTTTTTTTTTTTTTTTTTTTTCAAGAGTAAAGGCAGTTAAGTTACTCTTATCTCTCATTTGAGTTGTGAAATTTCTGATGTGTGAAAGGTTATCTTTATATAGCATGCCATTCTAAACGTAAAATTCAAGAAAATAACAAACTAATGACACAAAATTGAAATAATGTCAAAATATAAAATGACCTAAAATAAGTAAAAATTACCTAAAATGTACATTTTCATGCATATTAGGTATTTATGACTCTTTAAAAGGCCGTTTTTGGTCAAAATTTAGGTTTTTAAATTTGGATATTTTCTAGTTCCTTGTTATTTCTGTCAGCATTGCGCAAGCAGGTGCCTCCTCAAACAGCACGGTATAGAAGACAGCTTCATCGAAATATCGACTCAATACTCACGTAATCCAAGATGCCTTACAATCAGACAAGTATCGTTGTATTAAGCTATGGCAAGCCACAGAATCAGTATTCTTCCAGGTTGAAAGCTGATTTTTAGAAACTTCCTTGGCTGGAGGCATAGTCGGCATTAAATCATCACCAGAAGAGTTCTAGCCGAAACAGATCATTGTTTTAATTGACCATTGTTTGCATTTATCTAACTGGAATAACTTCTGAAATAACTCATAATACGTAAGGTTTGAACATTAGGTTAAACATTCTTATATCATACTTCCATATTCTGTGGGGTATAGGGAATAATTCTGATGAAAGAAAAATTCCCCACCCCAGCCGAGAATCGAACCCGGGACCACTGGTTGAGAAGTCAACTCGCTCATCACTCGACCACGGAGGCAGTCTTCTCTTTTTTTGTTTGATGTTCCAAACATAACTTCGACATGTGAGGTAATTAACTGGATTAATTCCTTAATTTTGTTGACTTAATAGTAAAACTACCACTTTTTCTGTTTTTATTCTATTATAGAAATAAATGTTTTATCTGGTGGCTAGCTGAGGGTACTTAAATGAGAGGTGAAACAAGTTGGAGATCTAGGATCCGTGGTGCATAATATAACACAATTGACGAGGCACGAGAAATTTGTAAAACTTGAAGCTTCTGATGGTCAGAAAAATTTAAAACGGAACACAGAAGAAGTTTATTATGTACTCTCAGTTTGAAAGAGATAAGATAAAGAAGTGAGACGCACATCCGCAAATGAGCACTTTGTACAATATTCTAATGGCTTAAGGAACTTCACCGATCGTAGAAATCCTTACACATCAGAACTACTTAATCTTCACTTAGTAAATATAAACAATAAATAAAAAAAAATTACGATTAAAATATTTCAGGACTCTGTTCTTAGCGCGCGAAAATGTGGAAACATGTCACAAAGACGATTCTGCTGCCTCGAAGAACAACTCATGCTGGGGCTATCTTTTATACTTGATGGCTTTCGCGCCCAAAATGTTATTTCCATTTTCTCATCGTTCATTTACACCCGGGACTTTTGAAATCTAAAGATTATGCCTTAGCGTCACCTCACTTGGTTCATTGCCCTAAAACTCACGTGATACGGATTGTAGGTGGTTCGCTAAGCCCTTAAATATGCTTCTTTTGCATTCTTCTCTACAGTTGACCTCAGCATAAATTGGATACAATAGAAAGAAAAACATGTTCTTCAACCTTCTCCCCTAACTGTGTAATTTCCTGATTACATGGTTCATAGCTAACAATATTTGTTTGCTCTGTGCTGCGATTGAATCATTTAACTACCAGTAGATAAATGTAAACTAAATAATATTAAATTTATATAATTAATAAAGTAAGTACAAACAATTAAACCATGAGCATTGTTATTAGATACAGTAATATGCTATAAAACTAATAGCTCAGTTGCTTTTTATGCATTTTTGACTTCAAAAAATAATTAACCCATCACATAGCATCTTAAAAGGATGTATCTTATATCTAATTAAAGGAACATTAAACACTATATGTTTTGAAACAAAAGACCTTTACAAAATAGCAAAACACAAAAGTTTGTACAATAAATAGAAATATAGGGATGAAAAAAAAAATTATCTAAACTTCAAACTGTATATTGCATAAATTTCTGAGGTTCAGAGCATTATAAACATATTTAAGAAAGCCAGAACCGGAGAAAATAAGAAAACACCTATCTAACTTCTGCCCTATCTGCTTGTGTGAAAAAACAATTAAATTAACAGAGAAAACAAGTTTAAAATTTTTTTGGAAAAAGATCAATATATGTATAATATACATTTTTTGCGCTACTATTAATTTTTTTCTTCATATTTTGTCACAGAACACTAGTATTAGTTCCATTATTAATCAGTAAAAGTATAATAAAGTGTCGCTGTCACGTTGTGCGCCAATATGTCGCTATTATTTTGTCTACCTTGAAGTCGGTCTGGATTAGCACCAGTGAAATACTTTATGAATAGGCGTGTACATACCTCTTGAAAGTTATTTGATGCGCCAGCTATGCTCCTCCACGTAGAACACAAGTTTGACTTTCACTGAGAGGGAGAAAGAATGACTGGGGTATGTGACACGAGGTAGACTCAAAAATAGAAGTACTTCACTTTAGATTCCACTGAATTAATGCTTTTATTCGCCTTTGTTGCTTGTTGAGGCACTATTCCTACGAGCGACTCCCGACATAGGAATTCTTGAAGACGTAGAAATATGAATAACTAGTGCTATTTTCTTCTGATTACCAAATTCTTATTTTCGACGGAAATGGATAATTACTGCGTACTTCCCTATTATGCGACAAATCAACTCGTGCGATAACTACAATGTTTTGCATAATAATACCATACTCCAGCACTAACACAGTCGCATTCACATACTTACAACGTACAGCCTATAGTGTACCGCGTACAGCATCACGAGTGTAACACGAAACCCAATAAGAAGAAGAAACAAGAGCCTAATTTCTTGTAAGCGCATAGCTTATATTCCCTAAATTTCCAATCTTGAAGCTCATTCCTGATTGGTTGAAAAGAAGCGCGAAAATAACGTTGTCACGTGATTAATTTTGTAAGTTCTTTGGATTACTCTCACGTGACCGGTCTTTATAATGAAAAAGTCCCGAGCTGCTAACTTTTTGCGGAGAGACCTTTCTCTAAAATATACCCTGTTACTTATGTCTCTAATACGCTAAAATCTTACTCTTACAACAGCAATTGTGTTGCTAAGATTAACAAACCTTGGAGTGCACAATAGCAACTCCTCACCCTAAGGTTTTGTGTTCTGCAATCTGCTCAGTCTTGACTGCTGAAGCAGATATATTTCCTATATTAAACCTATGTAAAAATAGTAATTAAACTAATAAAATACATGGCGGGCTAATATACTGTTGCAAAATATTGCCCAATAATTGAAGATTTTCAATTAAAAGATCCTGACGTTAAGAATTTACATGCAGGTTAGGGATCCTTGTGATGCAGTAATTAACACACGATTTCATGAGAATCCTGCCCCTATTCATGATTAAGAAGTGTTGCAATGATTTCCCCAAAAGTATTAACTATATTTAACACTATCCACTTAAACGGTTAGTTTACTTTAAGTGATTTAATACTAAAGTTCATAACTTGGCCTTAGTTTGAAGTATCCATTTATTATATTAAGTAAGTTTTTTGCATTACGAGATTTGTTTGTTGTTTTGAAAACCGAAAAATACTTAAAGCCACACTTGTAACAAATTTGAGATTGTAAAGAATAACAATTTTCTACAAAGCACTCATTACGAAGCTTAAAACGTTCCTGCTGTAAATGCCATCCTTGAATGCAGCACGAAATACTTGCTGTAATCAAGCTCATTTGAGGATGGAAGTAGGAACCAGAGGTTTAAAGAAAGGAATCCAAATGCCAAAGATGTCCTCGAAATCTATGTACAGGAAGAAACATTTTAGTAATTTTATCCCAACTATGTAGAAGTATTTAAAAAAAAAATCTGATGTGTTCCATTCACATGACTTTCTCTATAGCTCTGCAACAAATTGTTGTTAAAAAGCTAATGCTTCTATTTACTTCATGCCAATTGAGAAAAAATTAGCAGAAATAGTCTTATTACTTGCTCCATGGTAAGTAGAAGCGAAATAAGGGAGTACCATAGATTAAAGTGATAGCCAAAAGCTGGTTGCTATGTGACTGAGTCTCCGTTGTTTGTATGGACAGGAGTTGACAAATCCTTGTGTGAGAAAAGCATAAGCTTTTTAAAGGTGAAATCAAAAACAAAGAATAACTCAAAAACGATCAACTCTACGAGAAAAATGTCTATAACATAAATTGTGTGTTTTAACTTTGGTGAGGTAAGTTTTTGTCTATCTCTTACGGTTTAGCAGCTATGCAAAATTCCGTAAAATTCATCCAGAATAAAGTAGTCTTCGGAGGCTATTCCCAGAAAATTCAAGATATACATTTTATTTGTCAGGTAAATATCTTTAATATACGACATTTTAATCAAAATCGTTTGAGCCATTTTTTAGAAAATCAAAATTTTCGAAAAAAGTTCCATATAAAGGGTAGTTTGGGGTGGGGGGATTTTTCTCAAAAGCTTCGTGTCGCATCCCTGGAAGATACTAAACTTAAATACCAAGTTTGGTACTTTTCCGACTTTTCGTTTTTGAGTTATCGTATTCACAGACACACGGACACACATGGACCTTTTTCTGAAAATGCTTCTTTTGGATACAGGGGACCCTAAAACATATATTTCCGGTGAAATCTTGGTATCGAATTTTTGGGTAGAGTGCAATACCTTATCTATACACTATGTGCATAGTGTGTATAGAGAAATTAATAAAACGTTTTAACCGATTAATAGAATATTACAATAACAATTGACAAACCTACCTGTTTTAAATTGATATCTATCTTGAATATCGTTAGAGGTGAGGTGAAGTAAAGTGCTCTAAACTGACGAAGGGTTAATCGCACAGTTTTTCAGTAGGACTTTCGTCTAAAATAATTTATTCTGCCGGTAGGACAGATTCCTAAACAACAGTTTCTATATGTCATCCAAGCAGAACGCATTTCTGCAATATCTTACCCACAGTAGACAAGTTAGGAGTTATGCCTATAGGATTGTGTTGTTCTATCAGAAGGACGCAGTTCTTTATTCATTGGATTAGTCTAAATATTATATTCAATTTAATGTACATTAGCTTTATTAGCAATATTAGTCTGTTAACTATTGGAACAAATTTCAGCTTTATTTAAAACTAATAATCAGCTATATGATTACGTTACATGTGTATATGAACCAGTGAAATGAAGCAAAAAACTGTTCAGATGTTCCATTCACCATGTCGGTACTTTCTCCACGCCTCTGTAATAAATTAGTCTTCTATTTCATGCTAATCGAGATCAATATTAGCAGAAATGACGTATTATTTGCTTCCTTGTAAGTAGAAAAAAAACAAGGGAGTACACTAGGCTAAACGATAGACATATATTTTAAAAGCAGGTTTCTCTGTGATTGATATTCGTTTCTTTGCATGGCCAGAAGTTGACAAATTACCGTATGAGAAAAGTGTATTTTAAAACTTAAACCAATAACAAGGAATATCTCGGAAATGTTCAAGAAATGGTCAACTCCACAAAAATTATGTATTTTAATGAGATCTACATTTTTTGTATTGTAAGCTTTTGTCTATCTCTTTAAGGTTTACCAGTTTTGCAAAAGTCATCCATACTGAAGAGGTCTTTAGCGGTTAATCCCAGAAAATTCCAGATATTAATTTTGTTTGTCATGTAAATATCTTTAATATAAGATATATTAATCAAAATCTTTGGAGCCAAGTTTGAGAAAATCAAAATTTTCGAAAATTTTCCATATAAATGGTAGTTTGCTGTATTGGGATATTCCTCATAACCTTCATGTCGCACCCTTGTAAGATACTTAACTTAAATACCAAGTTTGGTATATTACCGACTTTTCGTTTTTGAGATATCGTGTTCAGAGCCACACGCACACGGACATTCTTCTAAAAGTGCATTTTTCGGGGATACAGGGGACTCTAAAATGTGTATTTCCGGTGAAATCTCGGATCGAATTTTTGGTGGGAGTGCAATACATTCTCTACATATGTATTATGTACGCATTAGAGTAATTAGAAACAAAACAAAAAATTACTGCTTGCGCATTCCATACCAGATGTTACTGATGTAACACGAGTTAACATTAAAGTTAAGTGTCCAATGGACATGAAATTTCATGAACCAAACAGGAATTCCATTCTGAATGTGGGATGAAAAGATGTAACGTTTAGTTTGAGGACTACACATAACTGCTCTTGGGCCACAAATAAAACTGGCTAAAAATAATTGTTTTAACGAAAACTCGCACAACGATTATGATAGAACCGCTCATATCTCAGCAAAAATAAATAACACAAATTCGTTTAACGCCTGCTATCATACCTGGTGTCCAGAATTCAAGCATAATTTGGAAAATAGGAAACTGAAAGGGAAAAGGTGAGCGAGCACCAATTAACATTATCACAGTGTGTGCCTCATCTTATTTGTGGTCTGCGGTTTGTAAGAGGGTACGTGCTTCAAAAGTCAACAGAACTAGAGAACTAGAGAAGTAAAACTATACCAGTGCATCAGACACAGTGCGTGGCTCATTTGTCATTGCGCTCTTATTATGAACAGAGCGTAGTTTCTTCGCAAAGGTTTATAGAACATTACCAAAGACCACAAAGACGTCAACTGAACTCTTTTTGAAGGGTAAAATCATCGGACGTTTAGAGGCAGGACGGACCACAGTCTTTCGAGCCCTGAATATGTCACAAAGTGTCAAATCCAGGCTTTGGCGACGGTTCCAAGAAACAAGAGATGTTCGTAGGATGCCTGTACATGGTCATCCTGGGTCACAACACCACAACAGAACCGATATTTGGCCATAACAGCACGACGGCATCGGAGTATGCTTGCAAGACGATTGTCTTCCGAGCTTGAAGCTGCCTCAGAAGTTTGAGTTTCGAGGTAAACTGTACCCCGGAGACTCTGGGCAGACGGTACAGCAGTGTGTGCCCCTCGCTCTAAAGTGCGAGCCAAACCTCCTGACGTTTGAGGCGTGCCAACTAATACGGCAGTAGCCAATAGCAACGACGCAGCGTTGCCTCACGGACAGTACACCTCGCCGCTGGTAAAGCTCTAATTGCAATATCACGTGCGCGCAGGCATATTTCATATTTCAGAAAAGTAACAAGTAGCTAGGATAAAATAGGATATTTTTCTGAAGTACGAAAAAGAATCATATATTTACATCGTATTTTAAATCACTAATTTATAGCTCTCTTTCTGATGTTTAAATGGAGTCTGTTACTCAAAGGTTACGCTTTTAATAGCAATAAATCCATTACTGCCGTAATTTTATACACTGTATACGATGGACATAATTATCCCCTAATAATGTGAAATTTTCCATGTTCTAAAGACATTTAGAAATAGTTATTCGGCGAGGTTTTCTATAAAGGTACGATCTCGTCATTTTTTAAAAAGCCCTATGACGTAGCTCTAAAGATAATGTATTGCATTGTTTCAAGAAAATTCCATTTGGAAAACCAATGGGGAGTGCATTTTATAGTTATTGCGCTTATTTCTGCACAATGCAAAGTCCTGGAACCAAGTACGTATGTAGGCACAGGATACTTTTTACATCCAGCAGCTCTAATGCACTAACAATAAGCCAACTGAGAACTTTGCTAAGTTTCAGCAACTGTCATCACATTGTCGAGGAAGTATAAACGATGGAATGCATTGCACCTGATGCTTTAGCTCAAGGTTGAAACATTGATAACGCATAAACAGTAAACACTGATGTGTGCGTGCTGGAACTGGATGGTAAGTGCCTCGGTTGAGCATTAAACTGCGGTGTATTCAGTTCGTAGAGTGATAGACTTTGTACTGGTGTTCATAAAGTTGACTCTTTCAGAAAATATCGCTTAGTAAGTCAAGTACAAGTACCAGTGGATACAGCAGTAAGGTTAGGGCTGTTGTGTTCGGTGTATATAATTTCTTTAAGAAGTATGCAAACGAAGAAATCCGTAAAAATCTTAACTTTACCAAATGGTAAGAACTTACGGCAGAGGCGTGCAAAAAAGGCGCGCGCAGAGGGATCTCCGACAGTGTTTACATCGCCCAGAAAGCACATACGCGTACCTAAGAGAGTGACAAACCTGAACGATTTCGAAAAAGATGTTCTACGCCGTAGTGTTTTTGAATTTTATAATAAAGGAGAATTTCCGATAGCAAAGAAAATAATGATGATGCTTAGGGAAAAGATAAGGTATGCAGGTTCTGTTACTTCCACTAGGAGGCTTCTGAAACGTTTAGGATTTAAATATGGGAAAACACTTGATGGGCGACAGCTTCTAATGGAATGAAGGGACATTGTTGCTGTGAGACTGAAGTTTCTGCGCATCATGCATGATATCAGACAGTTAGGTGACACACGACCTATATATTATTTGGACGAAACATGGGTAAACCAGAATCATACAGTGAGGTATACTTGGCAGGACTCTTCTAGAAATGGAGGTCAAAAAGTTCCAGTAGGGAAAGGAAGCAGCCTTATAGTTTGTCAAGTAGAATCCGCTCATACAGGTTTTCTTTCAGAAAGTAAATGGGTGTTTAGATCGAGAAGAAAGAAAAAAAAAAACGGGTGATTATCACGAGGAGATGACTCCGATTCATTTCGGGAGTGTTCTTAAAATTATCTAGAGGAAGGTAGTATAATTGTTATGGATAATGCGCCTTATCATTCTGCTACTGTAAACAAAATTCTTAATATTTCCTCCAGAAAAGGCGATATAGTTAAGTGGTTAGAAGAAAAACACGTTGTTTTCTTCTTTGTAAACAAAAGCCGAGCTTTTACAAAGGGTGCAGCCTTTCAAAAGTAGTGAGACATTTTTGAAGTGCATCTACAGGCTAATGAAATGGAACATTAGGTTATAAGACTCCCCCCTTATCACTGCAAGTAAGAACCCCATAGAGTTTTTATGGGCTCAAGTCAAAAGAGAAGTCGCTAAAAAAAAAAAAAAAAAAAATCAAAATTACGGACGTGTAACAATTAGTTAATGATGAACTTGATGAAGTATCACGAGAAGACTGGGTTGCATGTGTAAAACATTGCGAAAAACTACAAGAAGAGGATTTCCAAAAAGAAATAGGTCGCCAAGACATTTTAGAAACCATTATCATTAACCTAAAAGACGACAGCGATTCTGAAGACAACGAGTTTGATGATGACGACTACAGTGATATCGAGGATGATGAGGATTCACCGTTACCTGTGCCACTTGAATAACAAAGGACACATGTAAAAGGTATGGTTTTTCTTTGTCTATTTGTATATTACATTTCTATTCTTGTTTTCTTGTAATTTTTAGGTGAGCATTGCGATCACATTTATAACAAACGCGTAACGTTCTGACGAAGCGAAGTGAAGCTTGGCAACCGCGCGGTCGCACCGTATTGGCTCTTTTTTTTTTTTTTTTTTGGTAGTGTTTAACGCCCGCTTTAACTACTAATGGCATCGCAGGCGGTGACACTGATGATACATGAATGATGATGGAGCACCGGTGGAATGCGATGGCGGGGGAAACCGGAGTACCCGGAGAAAACCCGCCCCAGCGCCGCTTTGTCCACCACAAATCTCACATGCGGTCACTTGGGATCGAACCCCGGCCGTCTAGGTGAGAGGCTAGTGGTCTAACCACTCGGCCACGGCGCGGCCCATATTGGCTCTCACGAAACGTCAAGAGTTTTGGCCCGCACTGTAGTACACATTCGGCCCTGTTAATAATGGAGACAGCAACGTCAACATTGGACCTTGAGTAAGTGAAGGAACTGGCTGTCCAGATTCAGCTGACAATGATTCCTGTCGCACAATAATCTGGAGAGAACTTGGAACCCGGTTTCATCCCGCAAACGTCGTGGAAGCACGTCATTTGATGATGAGGCGTACTCATGTGGGCAGGCACATCTGTACATCCATCTTCGTCGGTGGTACTGTGAATGTTCAGAGATGTCCAAAGGCTCCACATTTTATGGACGATAATGCACCTCCGCATAGAGCCCATCTGGTGGATGATTATATTGAGAGAGAGGGAGAGAGAGGGAATATATTCCAGCGTATGGACTGGTCAGCGATATCCCTGGATATAAACCTTATAGATTATGGCTGGAACGCATTAAGAAAACGCCAGCCTCACCGAGTACTCTTCCAGACCTCCGGAATCCTCTTCATGAGGAATGGCTCTCGAATTACCTTATACAGATTACGCAATGGTGCAGCAAGGCCTATGAGCCATGAGGATCACCACATTCCATATTAACCACTCAGCACCTGTATAATAACAATGATGGTGTCCCAATATCAAAATGTGTCCTGAGGCCAAAATTTCTGCCATTTCTTACCGTTTGGAATTCCAGATCATGCTTAACTTTTGTGCAATTATGATAGTTTAGTAATGAAATATTGAATTATGGTTAATATTTGGAATTTAGAATTTTTGCCCAAAATTCAGCTTTTAAAAACAAATCAAAGCATTGATTCCGTAAACAATACTTTTAGTGTATTTTTATACTCATAGATTCTTATCTTATCAACGTTGTAGAAGAACAGAGTATATACAATCTATGATCAATAAATACGGCGAATGAGTATAGTAGATACTGTTGGTTGACAGTTCAGCGAAATCCGAGGTCAGTCGATTATCGTTCACAAAGCCGTGTGCTTGTTCAGACGTGTATTTTTTGTGTAAAGCTCTTCCAAATCGGCCTGACATTCCTCATGTGCAAGAAAGGAGGAACGAGGAGAAGTGAGAGTGGTGGAGAAGCAAGAGACTACAGAGAAGTGAATTAAAAACTCGGAGGCAGTCACATACAACGCACTGCAAACGATTTTGTAGCTTACCATGCAATGGAGGACGTATACTAACAGAGACTGAGGTTGCTCCTCTCATTCACAGTACACAGTAACTCCCCCACCCCTCTCTTATGCCAGTAGATTGGTGAGTGCTAGTGTACATCTACGCTTTAGGGGCAGAGTGGAACTCGGTGTAGTGCAGCGACGCTGTTACCAGTGAATGGAGCAACGCACAAATGTGGGAGAATTCCAAAGGAATGTCATGACATGTCGCAGCATGAAACATTTTATAGAAAAAAATATGTATACGAGTGATACAAGCTGTTCCGTGACGGTAGAGATTGGTGAAAGACGCGTGAAGTCGTGCATTGACGAAAACATGAACATTCGCCAACTTTTGACTGAAGACCGTGGACTCACTTTCGAATGATGTTCAAACCCCAGAGGCCGACCATCTGACCGGAGGTTTTCTTTGCGATTTTCCTCGGTTGCTAGGCGAATGCTGAATTGGATACTTTGATCCGTGAATTGCCCTATTATCACTTTCATCACTACATTTCATGTCCTTCTTCACCATCATACCAGACATTGGGTTGATCACCCATTCTGGATATGCTATGATTCAGAGTTTGCTTCTTCTTCTTCTTCTTCTTCTTCTACAAATTACTGACCCAAGGCATTGGAGGGGGCTAATCCAATAAAGAAAAAGATACAAAAACTGTGTTAATTTCCTAAATATCAAAATGTGTTAAAATATTATGAATATGTAGACAAAAAAAAAAAAAAAAAAAAAAAAACTTGCAAATCATATCATACGGACTCTTTTTAAATAGAAAGGTGTAAAAAATAAAGTTAATGTATTTTCGCTAACATATATTGTAGCTATTCTGCTAGTAAGTAGGGTATATAGGCTAACATCTCTATAATATAGCTTAGTCTTAATAGAATGTTCACACAATTTTTGTTCTAAAATAATACAAAGTAGCATTTTGCCTGTATAGTGGATAAAAGGGATGTTTGGATTGGACTTTTAAATACCTTTCTTGTTGAATATAACCATGTACATTTACAAATGCAGTAAAATATACATTCGAAAGCATTAAACACGTTAAAGCTCCTAGAACTCGTTGTAGGGGGTATTTTGATTGCTAATTATTATCGAAATATTACCACTGCATATATATATATATATATATATATATATATATATATATATATATATATATATATATCGCTCTAAGGAACTCATATTTTATCTATCGCACCCTACTTTCGTCCTACGTGAACCTAAAGGAATCATGAAAAAAAAAGTTGAATAGGACACATAGCCCGCCAATCCCGTTTTTAAGGTGAGATAAAGCCGTACCAAAAATGTAGGTTTAATGAAGAGTAGAAATTAGTGTCATGCAATATTCGAACGTGATGTGGGAAACGAAGGTGGGTCAACGTGAGTCTTGCTGCATATGCAGCGATCAAAACATATGAGTGAGCGCGGTCCAATTTGTTCGAAGGCGCACATTTCGAAGTGATATTTGCTGATTATAGTGTATGGCCTTGTTGATTTCTTAACGATGTAAGCAATGTATTTCGTTCAGAGCTAAGTACACCCTTGTTTCTAAACTATAGCAAAGTTCAGGAATTTTTTGGTATACAGGGTTGAGGGGAATGAATAAGTGGAAACAATTTGATATTTATTAGAGAAAAATACGTATAAAACATAAGTAGAGCTCGGTCCCGTGTCACGAAATTGCCGGATTGAGGTTCGGTGCGCTGGAGTATAACCATGACATGATGGAGCAGACATGGTCTATACAGCCCGTTCCGAAATGTGTTGAACTTTCTAGCTCACTGCCTAGCCTCGTTCAGCTCCTGCAAGTAGATATGCCAGCGAACACCGAAAGAGAACGCAGATTGAAAAATGTTGAAAATACGAAAGCGTAGACGTTCGACACTGAATAACCTTGTGGATGATTCAAACATATTTTGAGTGACAGAAGCAAACCCCTTTCTTTCGATATATTAAGATGTATATTGCAATTCACTTCAATGAATTTCGAGTAAGTTTGGCTGATTTATGTTTATTGTCTTTTCAAAGCTCTGCACATTATTATCCTTAATTTTTTGTGTCAAGTTTTATACTTTTATATGCAAAAGTACAAGGCGCTTTATTCATTAATCATATTATGAAATAATTGGTTTATTATTTTACGTTATGAATTAGAATGATACATATAATGTCATTACATGTAATGAGCTACTTTTGGAACAGATTATACCTCAACGTGTGTAGGTTTACGTTACCAACCTTTTCTTCACTAACCTCACTTTATACCGTTGGCTACTCTGTGTATAATTCATTTGTCCACTTACTAATAGTCATAATTATTACAAATGAAGCACAAATTTCAGAGTCTATATTTTGAAAGGCCCTGCATTATATTTCTATTGTGTTTTCATAAACGCAACGACAGTTCATGAGTTTAGCAAAACTCGCACACTCTCAACCTGCGTTCACCGGACTCACGATAAGGGAACAGGGGGCCGATTCAGTCGCAAACTTTCCTTTACACAACAAACGACTTTAAATATGCTGAATTTAGCAAGTGTTCATTTAATTTACGCCGCAGCTGTGGGATGTACCAATTCTGCAAGGAAACGTATCATCCGCGACTTCTTAATTGTCATCTTCCCAAAAGACGAACTTTAACTCCAGTGTACTAAAGTATCTGTGACGCAGGCTCTCTTAATTCCCGATTTGAAGGATTTTTAAATATTGCGGTCTAATTTTAATTTCTTATCTTTGTAAGAGTAATGGGAGTGACTTTGTAACAGGAGTGCAAATGTTTACATGTAGGCAGGCTTGAGTCATATATTTGCTGAATAAAACCAAATTTAAATAAAGAATAATGTTACTGTGTTCAATATTTTAAGTTAAATCCTGAATACATTGTAAAACCTAACCAAATAATGTGGTATGAAAATAAAATCGTATAGTTACATAGGTTGAAGTTTCGATGCGACCGAATTTTTCCCCTCATATCACACCACCTTATTCGGGTAGAGCAAAGGACGGTCAATCGTGTGACCTCTTACGTAAACAATTGCTGAACGTCCGATATAGGGAATAATAGCCATTGTAAAACAATCGCAAAAATTTCCTCATGAACTTTAGAAAATAGTGGGGGGAAAACAGCAAATACTGCATCATCACATTGTCCTCAAACGTTCATAGAAATATTTGCACTTATTCCCCTCCCATCCTGTATAAGTATCGGTTTAATTCAGACCAAGTCACGGACGTGATATTAATTCATAACATTACTTTTGGTTTCTGAGTTTTGTTCAGAGACTCACACACACACACACACACACACACACACACACACACACACACACACACACACACACACACACACACACACAGACTGTCGGTGAAGATGCTGACCGTATAAGTCGAAGAAACGATTTTAACCTACGACCATGCACAACAGTTTTAAATATGATGTCACCGGCCGTGAAAAGAGTCTAAGATACTCTATAAGTGGATATAATACGAGTTAGGCTAACTGTGCCATATTTTATTGTATTATTGTATCCTCTGGAAATCTCCTGACAATTTCTTCACGTGCCAAGTCTACACCTTGAGGTGATCCACGAAGCCTATAAGGTACAGACATGGTCAGCTTTCGTAAAACTAAAACCTAATCAGTTCACATTCAACATCCCTGGTCCAGGTAGCCATTTTTTGTTTACGTTTTGCCTTGAGCCTTGTTTTAGATTTCGTGACGCACTTGTAAATACATTTAATTGGCAAAGCCATCAAATTATTGCCAAACCTTTGGCCCTTTAGAGCAGGCCCTTATTTGCTTTCAATGACTTTAAAAGCATTAGAAGCAATTTGACAACAAAACTTATGAAGCTGTGATACTCTTGGAAAGACTAGTAAAGAATTTGACAACAATTAGATCATGTGCAAAGGGGCTTTAGAATAGAGATAGTAAACATAGGGTGGAATAATAATTGAGTAATACCACAATGCACGACATGCATAGGTATGTTGTACATAGTGAAAAATGTGTACAGTATTCTGAAATCTTTCATAATTGCATTTCTAGAATATTAATCATATTTTATCATTATAACTTTCTGTCGTTATATGTAGGTGCTGAAATATAAACAAAATGTGCCCGCGCATTGGTTCAAAAACTTTCCCCCCGCCCTGAAAACTCTTTTTCCTCTTCTCTTTTACGTTCACCCTTCTCTGACAGAGCCGTCAGCTTTGTAAAACAAATATAAGGAAAGTTTTTGCTTTCATTTCATTAAAGCAGGGATAAAACTCTTCACTTTTTTTTTTTCCTTGTGAAAGCCATCCCTTCTCTCGTCCCATTTTCTCGGTTATGTTAAGCCTCATTTGTGATTCCTCAGTTCAATGAATGTAATACAAAAGGCGTTTTTCTTTCTTTCTTTCTGATTTTAAATGGCTCTGGTATTATGGATATAAATCATTTACGAGGTGTTCCAAGTTGACAGTGGTTTTAATCCGCATATTTTTAATTGTTACAAATAAAAAATTACGTGTGTATGCAAACACAAATTCGTTAAACGGATAGTTGAATGTAAATCTGTTATAAAGCGTTTTTGTCCAGAACGATTATAAATTATTTGTTTATTTCTATTGCAGGGGTGGAATATTTGATAGCTTAATTTGTTTTCCATGATCGGCTCATCATTATCCATAATCGATGTCGAATTAATTGCAATTAAATGTATTAGCAGCATTTACAACTGCATATTTTAATTAAATCTTTAAGTGTATACTATTCAGAATTCATAATAAGGAATGGTATGGAATACTTTTGCATTTGTAACACATATTTAGTATAAAATTAGCAATAAATGAATTTCGATATTTCACAACATTATTAAGGATCTAATTTCTCTTTGATCCCAAAATTATTTATTTTTCTTCACTATATGCCACGTTGCAACTAAATGATAATTATTTTATAGTATTAATTACTTTCCTCGGTTTAGGGCATTTAATATTTTTAAAATAATTTACAGTTATAAAAATAAATTATATAACTAAGTACAGTAAACATATCAAATCTAATAAAAATATAATATGTTGATCTTGTCATAATAGACTACACTATTAGCTTTAGCTTAAAAATTACATAACAATTTTTAATGAATTTACTTATCATCAACATAAAAAATGTGTACAAATTATTTCTGAGGATGAGAATAGATTGCGATGATTTCTATTGTATAGCAGGTGTTTATCCAGAACATGATGTACCCAAAATAGTTGTAAGTTGTACTGTTCACTTGATACAGCTTAAAGTAGCTTACATGCATAGTAGTAGTAATAATAATAGTAACAATAGTAATAGTAATAATAACAGTAAATATAGTAATAATAATAATAACAATAATAACAACAACCTAAAAACTCTCTTCTGTCATTTAACGTGACGCTGAAGCCTCCAGTGGCTGCTTGCTTTTCGCTTGTGTATCGAAGAGCTCAAAAGCAACCAGAAGTAAATCTGTTTGATGTGCAGCGCTCCTTGCCCTCTATTGAAACTTGGGAGCGGGGACAGATCCAAGGTCTCGCTTCATCAAATACGTAGCTGTAATTGTAATGCAAAGTACTCGCTGCGCTCAGAGCGTGTCTTTTGGAAGAAAAATACTCCAACGATTCGCGATACTTCAAAGTTAGGGACCGTTATTTTGGAACTATATAACTGGACAAATGAAGGTTCCATCCTCGGAACCGTTCCAAAATATTGTTACGTTAATTATTCCCATCTTCTTCTTAATAATAATAACAATAACAATAAGAAGAAGAATAAGAAGAATAAAAATAATAAGAAGAAATAGAATAATAATAATAATAATAAGAAGAAGAAGAAGAAGAAGAACATGATGATGATGATTTACAAATTCATTGACTGAACTTTTGGTCTCCTCTACAATATGCGTTCTCTAATCAGTTCACTCCAATTTTTAATTTGCATATTACTTTCTCTACACGCACTATCTGCACAGTGTACAGATAAGGTATTGAAT
Organism: Hymenopus coronatus; assembly: GCA_030762935.1. Taxonomy (NCBI): domain Eukaryota; kingdom Metazoa; phylum Arthropoda; class Insecta; order Mantodea; family Hymenopodidae; genus Hymenopus; species Hymenopus coronatus. The sequence goes on along the minus strand of CM060896.1, from coordinate 69,807,367 downwards.
TGCATCCAAAAAATTCGATAGCGAGATTTCACCGGAAATATGTTTTGATACCCCCTGAATTAAAAAAAAAAGAAGCATTTTTAGAAAAATGTCCATGTGTGTGTGTGTGTGTGTGTGTCTGTCTGTGGGCAGAATAGCTCAAAAACGAAAAGTCCGTTAAATACCAAACTTGGTATTTGAGTTCAGTATCTTCCAAGGAAGTGACACGCAGATTTTGAAGGAAATCCCCCACCTCCAACTACCTTTTACAGGGTTAAATTTTTGAAATTGTTTATTTTCTCAAAAATGATTCTAACGATTAAGATTAAAATATCGTATATTAAATAAATTTACTTAACAATATATATATATATATATGTTGTATTTTCTTTGAATAGCCTCTGAAGACATCTTTTTTTCTGGATGGATTTTACGGAATTTTGCATAACTGGTAAACCGTAAGAGATAGACAAAAACTTACTCAATAAAAAATGTAGAGCCCGTTAAAACACACAATTTATGTTATACACAATTTTTCGAGGAGTTTATCGTTTTTGAGACTCCTTGTTATTTGTTTCAGCTTTAAAATACTTACGTTTTTTTTCATACGGGAATTTGTCAGCTCCTGTCCAAAGAAAGGAACTTTAATCATATAGCAACCAGCTTTTAACTATATCTTTAGCCTAAGGTACTTCCCTTATTTCCCTTCTACTTACATGGAAGAAATAGTAAGACTATTCCTCGATTAGCATGAAGTAAATAGAAAAAAATTAAGCTTTTTAACAATAATTTGTTGAAGAGATGTAGAGAAAGTTATGTGAATGGAACAGCATTTTTTTTTTTTTTTTTTTTTTTTTTTTTTTTTTTTTTTAGATTAATGGATTACATAATTTTCCACCTATATTTTGGTGCGCTTCTTTTTCTACATTCATAAGGTTGATTTAGTTATCTATCATGCTTCTTTTTCTACATTCATAAGGTTGATTTAGTTATCTAACATGATATCCCCAAACACCTTAATCTCTGCGCGTCTTTCTAAACCTTTTTAAAATTGATTTTTGCTTATGTACTAATAAGGCGGCTGAGTGGTTAGACTGCTCATCTCTCATCTAGGCGGCCCGGGTTCGATCCCAAGCGCCCGCATGTGGGATTTGTGTCTGGGCGGGTTTTCCGCGTCCACCAGTTTCCCCTGCCACTCATTCCACTAATTGCTCTCTCACCATCTTTCCTATCATCATTTCACTTACATTTCATATCATTCCATTCCTCACGCTCATGCCTGGCTACGGGCCGACCACTCGCTCCAGGTTTTCAGTAGTCTCGTGTCGTCTCCCCGACAGGCTTCTGACCCCTAGGTATCTGCTTGTAAATTCTAGGATGTTGTCAGTTTGTCAGTCATAAACACCGGGGAAAAAATGGCGTGTTATTTAACGACGATCTTTAACTACTATGGTTCTTAGCGTCCCATTGTAAATTGGGCATGAAAGACCGCTTAATTTTGCTCAGAGGCCTCTATCAGGATTGAGGTTCTTTTACGTGCCGTTAATCTACGACACGTTGGTAAATCTACCAACGGCTTTACTTGATCCCGTGTCGTAGAGGGTAAGTCGACTAACTATATGCATGCACTCTTTGAAATATTATTTCACTGCAACGAAATGAGACAAAATACAATTTTTTGTTATTTCATTTGTACCCTTTAACTTATATGGTCATAACAGGGACTTTGACTTGAGCAATAACTGCTAGCATTTTCTCGCTGAACCATAGGGTTTGTTAGCGTTGGTTTTTTCAGATTTCTAATATTAAACACATACTCATTCTGCGTGAATGGAACAGGAAATTGAAATCAAACACTCCATAGCACGGACCACCCCTGCCCGCACACACACACACACACACACACACACACACTCTCTTTCTCTCTCTCTCTTTCAAACACACATTCACTCTCCCATTTATACTTCCAGCTTTTGTGGCGGATAAGGAATGATTTTAGTTAAAGAAAAATTCCCCGTCCCAGCCTGGAATAGAACCCTGGACCTCTGTTTAAGAAGTCATAACGCTGTCCACTCGACCGTAGAGGCAGTCTAAAATAAATTCATTATTATTATTATTATTATTATTATTATTATTAATGTTTGTTTGGGGTTCAGAAAATAATAGAAAGTATAGAAACACTTCCATCTTAGAATAAACAAATTGGCGGTACATGTATCGTTCGTTGAGCATACAGTTGAATTTAAATTACTTTAGGACCCTGATAAATTACTTGAAACGCTAAGGGAAAGATGGTATCTATGGCACCGGCGGCGACCTCGCTCTTTAAGTTCCTATTACAAACTCCAACCTTTTACTTCTTTTCTTGTTATCTCTCTTGGCCTTAGTAATTTGCCAGGACCTAAAGTAATTTAAATTCAAGAATAAGAGTGTACTGAAATGTTGGAAAGTGCATAATGTAGGGGTTGAAAAGCGTTGGAGTAGGGGTGAATTGTTACACAACCACCACCACCACCAAGATCAAGATAAGTCATCACAAGAATCTGAGACAAATAAGAAGTCGATGGAATGGTGCAAAATGTGATAAGAGGGCGGTGCGAAAGAAATAAAAGTTCCACTAACTAGACTGCTGGTGCATTCATGTAGGCTTTTGTATGAAAAAGGGACATTTTAAACATGTGCGCCTATTGCTGTGAAATAGAGAAATAGTGTATACATCATTTTTAGATACTCTACATGTTAGATTCTTTAAACACCAAGGTCTCACAACCATGGTTGGCACTATTAGTTTTATAATCGTGTTTTGAATTCTTAATTTTGAACTTGGCGTTTAGCTCTTAAAATTTTATCATATAGGAAATATTAGTTATTCATACCTCTGTTACAAAATACATCCACTCCACCATTCACATATGGTGTCTTTTGTACTAAGGTATGGCGCTGTTTCTTTGTAATATTTTGCCTTTTACCACTAACGTATCTGGAATTAGTTTGTTGGCTACTGAGTCGGCAAGCTTGCTCCATCCATCCCATTATCCCTTAGCTTCACCCCTCTTATGGAGGGCCACCTTGCCTTGTGAAGGGATATAATATTTTGTCCCGTTTGCAAGCCATGGTAATGCATGCTCTTTGTCCACAGGGATATCCACAAGAGGGACTTGGAAAGAGATAGAACGCACAAACTTCAAAGGTGCATGGCTTTTGTGTGTACCGTCCGTCATTGCTGATGGATGTGTGATGATAAAGCACGTGCATGAGTATCTGCGTGTCCTTTGAAGGCTTATGGTAGCTGTTTATGATGTAGGTGGCCAGTAGTCTGTTGATCTGTAAGTTCCAAAGCACTGGAGAATGTTGCAGCATTTCCTTTGTAACCGTACAACACTGCGTTTGGTTATCAAGCATAACTTTGCTTGATGAATACTGATCTTGGCTTTTTACTTTCTCTACAGGTACTATGCAGGTACATAGTGTATAGAGAAGGTATTGCATTCCACCCAAAAATTCGATACCGATATTCCACCGGAAATACATGTTTTGGGGCCCCTGAATCCAAAAAAAAAAAATATCTGATGTGTTCCATTCACATGACTTTCTCTACATCTCTGCAACAAATTATTCTATTTACTTCATCTAATCGAGAAAAAATTAGCAGAAATAGTCTTATTACTTGCTTCCTTGTTAGTAGAAACGAAATAAGGGAGTACCATAGGTTCAAGTGATAGTCAAAAGCTAGTTGCTATGTGACTGAAGTTCCTTAGTTTATATGGACAGGAGTTGTCAAATTCCTGTATGAGAAAAATGTTTTTCAAAACTGAAACCAAAAACAAGGAATGTCTCAAAAACGATCAACTCCACGAAAAAATGTATATAACATAAATTGTGTACTTTAATGTGCTCTACATTTTTTGTGTGTTAAGTTTTTGCCCAACTCTTACGGTTTAGCAGTTATGCAAAATTCCGTAAAATTTATTCAGAATAAAGTAGTCTTCAGAAGTTATTCCCAGAAAATTCAAAATATACACTTTATTTGTCAGGTAAATGCCTTTAATATTTGACATTTTAATCAACATCGTTGGAGCCATTTTTTAGAAAATCAAAATTTTCGAAAAAAATTCCATGTAAAGGGTAGTTTGGGGTGGGGGGATTTTTCTAAAAATCTTCGTGTCGCATCCCTGAAAGATTCTAAACTTAAATACCAAGTTTGATATTTTACCGACTTTTCGTTTTTGAGTTATGGTTTCCACAGACACACTGACACACACACGGATCTTTTTCTGAAAAAAATGTTTTGGATACAGAGGACCCTAAAACATATATTTCCGGTGAAATCTCGGTAACGAATATTTTGGTGGAGTGTCCTATGTACATAGGACGTATAGAGAAAGTAAAAAGTACCGAATTTCTGAACTGAAAACCATACGGTGCTAATTTTTAACAAAATATTTTAAAATCTGCATTGAATAAGTAAGAAATTAAGAAAATATAAATTTAAAAAGATGAAATATGCGTCAAATGCACAAATAAACGTAACATATGTTCATTCACTATAATTTATTCTCCAAAAGTGCAGGATGCTTCATCATTATCCAGTCCAGTGACTGTGCAAACCCGATTTCTATGTCTCACCTTAATTTTAATTAATTTGGTAAATACACCTTCGAAATCAGCATCCGATTGTCAGAAAATTGACAAAAGAAAGATTAAATTAACTCACAAAAAGGAGTCTTCCGCAACGTCATAAATATTTATAATCGTGACTAAAACTTCATTTGAATTAGTGATATCTTCTTATCTGAGGAAGTGATGTCAATGCTGGGTATTCGTTGTGATTCCTCTCCCCCACCCTCCCATTATCACCAGATCATTGTGAATCACGGAGACAGGGCATGGGTACGTTTATCAGTAAATCCGTTCTACTTCTATCAACGCTCTTTTCGGCGTGAGGAGAGCAAGTAATGGCAATGTGTTACCAAAGTTGTGCCATTTTTTATTCCATACAGTCTACTAGAAAAAGGCCTGCATTGAAAGAAAGTCTTTTAGATGGTGTAGGAATAATCAAGGAGTTGTCGCCCGCCTGGGTAGCGTGGTGGTAGCGTGTCTGCTTCACATTCAAAAGGTCGCGAGTTCGAATCTCGCTTAGGTTCAGTTACCCGGATAAGGCCTTTGTTCGGGGTTTTCCCTTATCCTGAGAAGCTCCATGGACCCCGAGATCATTTGAGCGTCTTTTCACCAATTGCATTCATCGTCCGATATGACCAACCAGGTTAAAGGACGTTAAAATAAAAAATAAAAAAAAATAAATAAATAAAAAAAAAAAAAAAGCTTTCCAGTTTCAAAAATAATTTTACTTACATCGCAGTAGCATATTTACTCTGTACGGTTAAATAAATTTTCCAGCCGTACACCGTACAGATAAGGCCGAAAACCGCGCACATGTATGGTTTAAACCGTACGGTTGGCAACACTGGCGCTGTGTAGGTTCTTATCGTGGAATTCTGCAGAGTAATTCGAGACTGGCCTTGCCACCTTCAGCAATGACAAGTGTACCGAGAAACGTAGATTTGTACACAGAGAATATACATTCTGCTTAGTCATGCATTGTTTTTCTTGAGTTAGCAGAACGCTGCTGACATGTTGCTCAGCTCGGGCTGGAAACATTTCAGCTAACAATGTCGCGAACATATGTCGCTTCTTTCGATTTTTGATAACCGAGGCTGTTCGTTCGCATATCTAATGACTTTTCTATAAGCGTGGCAATTATGTTGCACGAAATGTGCAGAGGCTCTTCCTCGACGTTTATTAGGATCGTTTTGTATGAGAGATGAATACAGATTAGTAGATTACATCCGCTAAATCGTAATTGTACTCGGATGTGGTAGCAATCCATTCTCATTGAAAACCCCCTCCAAATATAAGCAATACTCATTAACTTCCATTGCTTGGATATTCATGGATAATGGACATTTAAAGAGGGGTTTTCAGAGGCATACAAGAAATAATTTAAGTAAAATTGAACGTGGACTATCGATTACATAGCATATGTCTCTAAATATATTAAATAATATGGATTGGTTGATTGGATAATACTGCAATCTTCATGAGTTTGTGATATTGACGGATACAAAAATAAAATTACAATGGTATTACTAATATTGCAGTGAATTTAACCTGTATTTATTCCAAAACAAGTTTAGAATAGACATTTTCTATTACAAAAATCTCTATTTTTCCATTTTTCACAGCATGCATGTGGCCTAATATGTAATTCATAACCAATGAAAGCGAAATCTAACTTTGTAAAAAATATTTTTCATATCTCTTCTCTTTTCAGTAGTTCAGTATTATCACCTTCCAGGATAATACGCAACAGGGTATGTTTCTAAAGGAGAGGGTTCTCGTACTGCATTGATAGCTTTGTTTAATTTTTCTTAATGCAATTGTTTATCTTAGGAAATCGCTGCTGCGTTTACAGCTCACAGGGTTGCCAATTCCAGGTGGATTTGGGTACAATGGAACACTAAAGAAATCTTAAGCATTTTACTCGTGCGTTTCATATAAGAGTCGTTCGTATCTTCGAGCCCATCCCGTTCGAAAAGCAGAAACGTTCATACGTACGCTCGTTCTAACGATTACCGTCCGACAATTTGCTCCTTGGTGTATTCATTCTTTTGAGGTTCACATCATAGCATTGTTTTCAGGCGTATTGCTTCAGATGCATATTATTGCGCTTTCAACTTTGCGTCTACCTACTGTTACGGCCAAAACTGTTTTGTACATTATATTACACAAATCCGTTTTGATTAAAAATAAATATCATACATAGATGACCTTATTGGTATTTAGACGTCATCAATAAATAACATTTATGCACCTCAAATTCAGATATATCAGCATCGCCAAGGAAAAAAATAACTCGCATATTTACATCAATTCTGTATAGAGCAGTCATCACAAATTGGTGGCCTTTGAATATGCAGAGACAGGGAGAGAGAGAGAGAGAGAGAGAGAGAGAGAGAGAGAGAGCAAACTGCTCGAAACTCCTGGCTCGCCTACTGTGCACTGCATAACCAACTGCGTGGAAAGTAAGAAAATGCCTTCAGTGTGGTGACAGTATGCAACATTTTCCATTTGAAATGCGCAGTCCATTTTTCATATGCTAATATACATATTATGGTTCATCATTGGTAGAACAATTGCTTTATTATATCTCTTGTATTACTATTTATACTTCAGATATGAACACATACGTAATTTCATAGGTTTGGTGCTAACTGGTAGTCATAAAACAAATAACTGCAAAAAATTATGACAGTTATTATAGGCAGTATTAATATAACAAAATAATAAGCTCTTTAACTTGGTTATTGTCATTGTAATCACATCGTATTGCCAGCAATATGATAATTCGTAACGAAAAACTTTCACTTTTATAACAGCGAATATGAACAACGCCTTGGTAATTAATTGGTATCAAACATAATTCCAAATAAACCTTCTTCTCCTTGGTAACTGCCGTACTCACTTGCATTGGTTGCGTAATGAACGCTGCAAACAAAATTAAGCTATTTTCTATACACTCTTAGGTTGATCCCCGCCAAAACCGATCCACGTGGTCAGTGGACCGCGGTACAACGCAGTAGCAATGCGCGCAATAATGTAATGCCATGCTAATCATCTAAATGGCAGAATAAATTTATTCTTAAATGGTATAATATTGTATACAAATACCTACGACTTTAACAGACGCCGATTTATACCGTTAAACAGAGCTATAAAACCCAGCATGCAATTTGTATGAGTCACCTGATTTCCGCAAATTGTTTACACAGTAACGGTTGCTTACAGTTCGCACATGTAACGAAGGAAGAAGCGTTGTTTTGGGAGATGGATAGTTTAAGTGACCTGTTGTTATCAAACTTGGATTGGAAAGCAGCAGCACAAACAGTTCAGACGATGATTCCGATCTGGAGGGAATATAGCCGCTTCCAGAGAGCGAATAAATGTAAGTTATTACATGCATGTTACTTATTTTTTCGCATGTGTTTTTAGATGTCATTATTACATGTGCACGCATTTATTTTGATACGACTATCAATTTTATCACCATTATACTTACAGAATAATTTAGTTACCGTTTAAATTGTCGGAATAAGGGCTCTGTTCGTTTTACATTACAATATGCCGCCTTGCACGTCACGTGGTCGAGTAAGTATGACAGTATTTCTGGCGCGAATGGCGGAAGGCTACATTGCAACGGTGCATGGTCACCTGAGGTTGTTTTGACGAGGATCAACATAAGGCTGAACTGGGTGTAGTTGTTATAGGTCGCGCACCAATTCCTGACGAATGACATTTTTAAATGAGAGATTAGAGGCGAGTCAATTACTCACCTTTATTGTATATTATTTAAACGTAATCGTGAGGAAGCAGAGCTGTTTGTTAATGTAACAAACTATTTGCTGACCTGTTTATCAAGGGTAGGTTAACTCGCTGTATCTTCGTTAAAGATCATTCGTCCGATATATACGTAGAGGATTCGTCCTCAGTGATACTTGACCTTATTTTTTAATATCTAAAGTGAGAGGAATATATGCATGCATGTGTATACACACACCTATATATATTCTAAACCGAAAGCAAAAGCTAAAATCGACTTCTATGCGATTGATGTGCAATTCGCTCCTTTGCATTGTCTGTAGTAAAACAAAAGAAACACGGACGACTTCCTGTTTGAGAAAAGCATAAACATTTTAAAATTGAAACCAATAACAAAAAATATCTCGGAAAGTAACAAAAATGTAAATGACATAAATTGTGTGTGTGTTTACCAGTTATGCAAAATCATTCAGAGTGAAAAGTATTTCAGAGGATATTCCCAAGAAATTTAAAATGCAGGGTGTACATAAATGAATATCGGGGTTTTAACTCTTTATAATATTTATTACATTCAACTTACAGTTATAAATGATATGTCAAATGAAAAAGCAACTCAAACAGTTTTGTTTGTTGGCACAAGTGCGCGTGTGCATGCAATGTTTCTGCCGCAATCCGCTAGACAGCGATAGTGGCAAAGATGGCGACTAGTAAACAGAAAGCGTTTTGTGTTTTGCAGTTTGCAAAGACCGAATCTGTAGTTACTGTGCAACGTGCGTTTTGTAGTAAGTTCGGTTGTGATCATCCTAGTAATAAAAACATTCATAGATGGTATAATCAGTTTGAAGATACCGGCTGCCTTTGTAAAGGGAAGAGCACGGGACGACCAGGAGTAAGTGAAGAGACTGTTGAGCGAGTGAGAGAGTCGTTCACTCGTAGCCCAAAGAAATCAGTCCGGAAGGCTAGTCGTGAATTACAAGTTCCTGTGTCGACTGTTTAGACCAACGGTTCCCAACCGGTGTGCCCCGGCACCCTAGGGTGCCGTGTGATTGGCTAAGGGGTGCCACGATATATTGAGATAAACAAAAAAAAATACCTTCTACTGAAGCCTTAAGTCTTGTAAGGTCTTGCAATAAAATAAGTCAAATCAATTACTCTCATGCACGGCAGATGGTGATAGTGGTCGATTCATTTCAATAATTCAGTTATACTAGTATCCCACAGATGGCATTACAGCTATACCCTGCCGAACATTCCCGAGACTACTCGCTTCCTCACGAACATTCCCGAGACTTCGACAGATGAATATATAAAAGTGTACGCAGCTTGGCGCAATATCAACGAACAAGTCACGGAGAAAATAAAAACTTATAGAACATTTGCTTTGCAAGTAGATGAGAGTCTCGATATTGGTGACAAACCGCAACTCCTTGGTTTTATCAGATATATTGATGAAAAAGATATTAATGAACAGTTTCTGTTCTGTAGACCGCTGGAGACTACAACCACAGGCCATGATATTTTCGTTTCTATTAATTCCTATCTCAATGACCATGATCTTTCATGGAAAGACTGTTGTGGTATATGTACACATGGTGCACCATCTATGTCTGGGAAACTTAAAGGTTTTACTGCCAGAGCTCTTAATGAAAATCCATCCATTATTATAACTCACTGTTTTCTGCATAGAGAGGCATTAGTCGTGAAAGCGTGTAATGAAGATTTTGCTGAAGTGTTTAACCAAGTTGTGAAAATGGTGAACTATATGAAGTCTCGACCTTTAAAGTGCAGAATTTTTGAACAGTTATGTCGCGCAACGGATGCAGCTCATACCTCTTTGTTACTTCACATAGAAGTAAGGTGGTTGTCGCGGGGTCGTGTATTGAACCGGTTTCTCGAACTTAAAGAACAGCTAAAAACTTTTTTTAAGGGTGAAAATCAAGACACATTTCATGAGCTCTTACTAAGTGATTCTTGGTGTTTTGAAGTGTCGTATCTGGCAGATATTTTTCATAAGCTGAATGAACTGAATGTTTCGATGCAGGGTCGACATGAAACAATATCTCCTCAACCAATAAAATGAAAGGTTTTAAAAGAAAACTTAGTTCTTGGAAGTCTGCAGTTCAAAAAGGAGATTTGTCGAACTTTCCATCTCTTCTTAATGTGGCAGGAGATAAAGATCTGGGTAAACTGAAAGACCGCATTTGTGATCACTTATCAAGATTGCAAGATGCAATAGATGCGTACTTTCCAACTATTTCCACTACGAATCTCGACTGGGTTGTCTCACCATTTGATTTCGTAGATAGTGCAGAGGAAATAGATTTCACTGCTTGCAAACGAGATGAATTTATTGATCTTTGCGCTGATTCCACACTCAAAGGTAAGTTCACAAAGAGTGAGGCATCGGTGGCTAGTTTTTGGCTTCAACGGAGAGAGGAGTACCCTAACCTAATGAAGAAAGCAATTAACGCACTTTTGCGCTTTTCAACATCCTATCTATGCGAGCAAGCCTTCTCTGCTATGGTGACAGTAAAATGCAAAGCAAGAAATAGACTGAATAACCTTGAGGATGATTTGCGTGTTTCACTGTCAACTGTAAGACCCGACATCACATGTCTGTGCTCTAAGCATCAATCACAAGTTTCACATTAATCATTATACGAACAAAATTTATTGATGTACTTTTACTCAGTGATTGTAGTAAAGTTCACTGTATTATATTATGGTGTACGTTATTATTATATAATATTTCAATAAATTAACATATTAAGCTTAATTTTCTTTTAATTCAAGGAAGGGTGCCCCTGGTGTTTAATGTTATTCCCAAGGGTGCCGTGAACTTCAAAAGGTTGGGAAACACTGGTTTAGACAGTTGTAAGAAAACGCTTACAGCTACGTCCTTACCGTTTACAGTTATTGCAGGCTCTAAAGCCGACAGACCACGGATTACGTGCCAAATTCGCAAACGACATGTTGTTTCATGACGATTTTATGGATCGTGTTATCTTCAGTGATGAATCGACCTTTCACCTTAATGGACATGTTAACACTCATAATGTGCGCATCTGGGGCTCAGAAAATCCTCATGAGTACAAATGCAAGAGATTCCGCTAAAGTGAATGTTTTTTGTGCCGTATCCCGGCGAAAAGTTTATGGGCCTTTTGTTTTTGGTGAACCTACTGTAACTGGCACTTTTTACCTTGATACACTAGAGCAATGGCTCTTCCCTCAGTTGGAAGAAAATGAGTCAGAGAACTTCATTTTCCAGCAGGATGGTGCGCCACCTCACTGGCATAACGAAGTATGCGAATGGTTGAACGTCACTGTACCCGAGCGCTGGATAGGCTGCAAGGGCTCCAACGACAGGGCTTGCTATGCATGGCCTCCACGTTCTCCTGACCTAACGCCATGCAATTTTTACCTTTGGGGCTTCATCAAGAATCGTGTGTACGTGTCTCCGCTACCAGCTGACCTCCCTGAATTAAGAAATCGGATTGAAGCAGCTGTTGCTACAATTACTGAATACACACTTATCAACGTTTGGGAAGAACTCGGCTATAGACTTGATGTGTGCCGTGTGACAAAGGGTAGTCACATTGAACATTTATAAGCTTCTTGGTAAAATTGTTTGAGTTGCTTTTTCATTTAACATATCATTCATAACTGTAAGTTGAATGTAATAAATATTATAAATAGTTAAAACCCCGATATTCATTTATATACATCCTGTATATGCTTTATTTGTTATGTAAATATATTTAATATGCTATTAGAGTCAATTTTGAGAAAATATTATAAAGCTAGACACTTTAAACAGTGCGGCCATGGGATAATCCGGATAAAACAAGATGAGCCTCAGGGTTTCCTTTAGATTAAAACTCTAGTCTTACACCTGTTGCTAACTTCATTTTTTTTTTTTTATCTTGCTTGGTACTGATACTTATCTTACTATCTTGTAAGTACTGTTAAATGGTATTTTTGTTGTTGTTGTGAAAATCTAAACATTGTTCCAGCTGCATGGTAGCAAATTTTAAATTAAAGTTTTGTTCTTTAACTTGAAACAGATGCACATTTTTCTATGCAAAGTAGAAAAGAATTGTATGTTTCTGATTTATCGCTAAAATATATTATTGAAAATATGAAAATTCTATAAAACTTATCGAAAAAACAAGCCTTTATCATTTGAAAGTTATATCAATTGCATATAACATCTTGTTTTTGTAATTCAACAACTTTCTCATTTATCTTTAAGAACAAAAGCTTCTTGCCTCTGCTCACTTATTTTCTTAACATACGCAATATGGATTTGCCGACAGAAATTGATTCAAGATTCGAACCTAAACATCTGATATGTTCCATTCACATGATTTTCTCTACATCTCTACATCTTATTCTTCTATTTACTTAGTGCTAATGGAGAAAAAATTAGTAGAAAGGGTCTTATTACTTGCTTCCTTTAAGTAGAAGGGAAATAAGGGAGTACCATAGGCTAAATCGATAGTCAAATATTTTAAAAACTCGTTGCTTCGTGTTTGAAATACCTTTGTTTGTATGGACGGAGTTGACAAATTCCCGTATGAGAAAAGTATAAGTATTTTAAAGCTGAAACTAATAACAAGGAATATCTCAAAAACGGTCAAATCCACGAAAAAAATATACGAGTATGTAACATAAATTGTGTGTTTTAGCGAGCTCTACATTTTTATGAGGTAAGTTTTTGTCTATCTCTTACGGTTTACCAGTTATGAAAATTCAGCAAATTTCATCCAGAATAAATGTCTTCAGAAGCTATTCCAAGAAAACTGAAGAACATTTTATTTGGTATGTAAATATCTTAAATGTAAATTTCCAATCAAAATCGTTAGAGCCATTTTTGAGAAAATCAAAATGTTCGACATTTTTTCCTTGTAAAGGGTAGTTGGGGTGGGGAGATTTTCTTAAAAATCTTCGTGACGCATCCTTGGAAGATACCGAACTTAAATACCAAGTTTAGCATTTAACGCTCTTTTCGTTTTTGAGCTATGCTGCCCACATGCACAGACATACATCACACACATACATAGACAGACATACACGGACATTTTTCTAAAAATCCTTTTTTTGATTCAGGGGTCTCAAAACATGTATTTCCGGTGAAATCTCGGTATGAAATTTTGTAGAGAAAGTAAAAGAATTATATATAAGATATATCGCTAAAAACATATTATTGTCGAAAATATGAAAATTGTATAAAAATTCTCGAAAAAATTAGCCAATTTTAAAATGATGTCAAATGCATATAAACATTTTGTTTTTGTAATTCACCAACTTTGCATTTATCATTAAAACAAAAACTTCTTGCAATTGCTCACATTATTTTAAGTTCTGTCTTATTTTCTCAGCAACATACGCAAGACAGAAATTGATTCAAGATACAAATCTAAAAATCTGATGTGTTCCATTCTCATGATTTACTCAACATCTCTGAAACAAATTATTCTTAAAAAACTTATTCTTCTATCTTCTTCATGGAAATCGAGATAAACATTAGCAGAAATCGTCTTATTACTTGCATCCTTAAAAACAGAAGGAAAATAAGAACTGGGCTATTGGATAGTCAAATCTTTTTAAAACTGGTTGCTATGTAATAGGAATTCGTTTCTTTGCATTGTCAGGAGGTGACAAGTTCCCATATGAGAAAGGTTTTAAGTATTTTAAAACTGAAACCAAAAACAGGGAATATCTCGCAAATGGTCAAACTCCATGAAAAAATGTATATGACATAAATTGTGTGTTTTAACGAGATCTACATTTTTGTGCAGTAAGCTTTTGTCTATCTCTTATGGTTTACCAGTTATGCAAAAGTCATCCAGAATGAAGAGGTCTTCAGAGGTTTAGCCCACAAAATTCAAAAATACATTTTATTTGTCATGTTAATATATTAATACGCGGTATTTTAATTAAAATCGTTAAAGACATTTTTGAGAAAATCAAATGTTCTAAATTTTTCCATGTAAAGGGTATTTGGGGATTGGGGGGGATTTTCTTGAAAATCTTCATGTCCCATCCTTGAAAGATAATGAACTTAAGTACCAAGTTTGACGGACTTTCGTTTTTCAGGTATGCTCCCCACTGACACATACACACAAGGACAGTTTACTAACTTTTTTTATTCGGGGGATCTTAAAAAATGTATTTCCGGTGAAATCTTGTAATTAAATTTTTGGGTGGAATACAATTCTTCCTTTCACACTATGTACATAGTACGTGTAGAGAAAGTAAAAATTGTACTCATTTATTTTTGACCATTTAATATTACCTACATTGTTTATTTGTTTTTAAAAGTTTGAATTTTGGGCGATTTTTGGGGGGGGAGGAAGGACCTTTGTTTAATTTTACTTAATTCACCCATCAACCAATCCAACCAATACATTACACTATGTTGAATGATTACCTAATTCGTGGAAGTGCTTTAACGAAATTATATTTTTTATGCAGAAAGATTTTGTCTATCTCTTACCAGTAAGGCAAAAGACATCCTGAGAGAAGAGGGCTTTAGAGGTCAGTCTCAGATAATTTAAGCTATGCATTTTATTTTAATCAACATATCATGAAAACTCATGTTATTTTAAACAAAATCGTCAGAGCCGTTTTAGAGAAAATAAAATTTTCCTAAACTGTTCCATATGAAGTAAAGTATAGTTTAGATGGCTGTATGCCAATATTTAACAGACTTTTCGTTTTGAGTTATTGTTTATAAACACACACACCCACCCACCCACCCACCCACCCACCCACCCACACACACACACACACACACACACACACACACACACACACACACACACACACACACGTGGAAAGAGAACTTAATTTCAATGACAGTTGCATAGCGACAGATTTTAAAAGATTTGATTGCCATAGATTTTTGACTCTCGCTTACGTTTGTCTTCTACTTATAAGGAGACAAGTAATAAGAGCATTTCTGCTGATGTTTAATTAGATTAGCATGATGTAGATAAAAGAGTTTTTACTTTCTCTAGTCTGTGTACATTGTGATAGAGAAGTATTGTATTCCACCCAAAAATTCGATAGTGAGATTTCACCAGAAATACGTGTTTTAGGACCGTCTGAATCCAAAAAAAAAGCATTTTCAGAAAAAGGTCCGTGTGTTTGTACTGTGAGTGTGTCTGTGATCAGTATAGCTCAAAAACGAAAGATCGGTTAAATGCCAAAATTGGTATTTAAGTTTGGTATCTTCCAAGGATGCAACACGATGATTTTCAATAAAATCGCCGCACCCCAAACTACTCTTTACATGGAAAAAAATTTGAAAATGTTCTTTTTCTTAAAAATGGCTGTACAATTTTTATTAAAATACCACATATTACAACCATTTCCATCACAAATAAAATGTATATCTTGAATTTTCTGGGAATAGCTTCTGAAGACCTGTTTATTCTGGATGCATTTGCCGCGTTTTGGTTAACTGCTAAACCGTAAGAGATGGACAAAAACTTATGACACAAAAACTATAGATCTCGTTAAAACACCCGATTTATGCCCTTTACATTTTTGTTGTGGAGGTAACCGTTTCCAAGATATTCCTTGTTATTGGTTTCATTTGTGAAGCACTTACTTTTCTCAGACAGGAGGTGTCCGTTTTTCTTTTGTTCTACTCCTGGCCTAGCAAAGAAGCGATTTGTAGTGACAATCGCATAACGAAAGCTTTTAAAACATTTGACTATCACTTTAGCAGAGCACATTCCTTTAATTGCCTTTTATTTATAAGGAACTAAATAATAACATTCTGCTAATGCTTATCTCAATTAGTATGGTGTAGAAAGAAGAATAATTTTGTAAGATGTTTGTAGAACAGCTAGAGAAAGTCATCAGATTTTTTGTTTTTTTAAGTTTAACGTCCTTTAACCTGGCTGGTCATATCGGACGATGAATGAAATTGGTGAAATGATGCTCAAATGATCTCAGGGTCTATGGAGCTTAAAGTTACTCGACGTTCGTCTTCTCAGGATAAGGGAAAACCCCGAAAAAAACCTTATCCGGGTAACTCACCCTAAGCGAGATTCGAACTTACGACCTTTTGAATGTGATGCACCACACTACCCAGGCGGGCAAGAATAGTTTGTTTGCAGAACAGGAAGAGAAAGTAGAACACATAAGGTTTTTCATTTGTAGCTACAACGGCACAATTTGAATTCAACACTGCGATAACATTGGTTCTCATACTTATCATCCCACGCCTAAATATGCTTATCGCTTTACCGGGAACTGACGTACTTTATCACATTTCGTGCTATGGACTAATCTTAGAGGAAAGAAATTTAGCGGGTTTTGAAGAACTACGTACGAGAGTATTGCGACGGGGCACCCGACAGAGGTATAGCTGATCATCAAAGAGTTTTCTCTATTTATTACCATTCATTCAACTCGTGTTTTCGAGCGAGTTGGACACGAATGTTACATTTGTTGAACCAGGTTTGCCAATGAGCTCAAAAAAAATCACCAGATTGAATATTAAATCTTGCCAGAAACCGTCAAAATTACAACACTTTACACAAAAATACTACCAGGAAAAAAATGCACTCTTATTTTTATGGTATTGCAGTCGGTTAGGTTCTGGAAGAAGTTGGTACCTTTTAAAATACTTAACTTAATAATAGGAATCTTACTTTTCTCTTCTGTCCATTAGATATATCAGAATCTTGCAAAAGTTACAAAACTTAAATAATGAATCTTATTAAAAGCGCTCAAAAATGTAACAGCAGACTTTCCGAGGGGGGTCGATACCCCACTAGTATTTAATATATTCATAAAAATGCACGTTATTTTTTTAGTGTATAATGAAGGTAGTTTTCTTCGCAGGCACTTCCAAACTTCAGGTTTCTCTACGTAGTGTATATTGCATAGGTAAAGAAGGTTGAGATCGTTAGTTGACATCGTCATTATTATTAATTATCGGTTATTACTTAATGTACAAATAAAAGATTTCTCAATATGTGGAAAGCTAGCTTGAAGCAAGCGCAGATCAGGGTGTTTACGAAACTAAGTCACTGCATAAGGGGCAGATTCTTTGTTAAGGCAGAAAGTTGGTTAAAGTCGCATACTCCTTTATGCACGCAATAGAGCAACAAGTGAAAGTGAACTGGGGGGGGGGAGTCTCAAATGTTAAAGAAATGAGTTTTTCTTCATTGTATCGAGGCACTCACGAGGTATTTATAGTGCATTATGGGTAATGAGAACTGCATTATGGGATGCATAGACGTCAAGTTCGCGGTCTTTTTGATCAATAGAAATAAAGCAGCCATGACACCATATTATTCTATATAAGGAGCAGCTTGAAGACAGTTTAGGTTCACACTGTAAGTTCGGCTGCTAAGCGCACGACGTATTATTCAGTTGCTAGAGAAACTACGTGATGTTCAGTTGCTAAGGGAGTAACTTTAGTATGTGAGGCAAAAGTGCTTGTCGTCTAGTCACAAATAAATTTAAATTTAAATATTCAAGTCACAATTGTGTTGTAACATTCAGAAGTATAACTCCTAGCTACCCCCTTTGTTACTCCAGCTTGAGTGAGTCAATTTCATGTTTACCGGCCGACGTCATCGGAGATTTGAGCTGAGCTGAGGCAACTGTAGTATTCGTCGCTCTAAACAGGTACGTGGAGAGTGACATGCTATAATAGGTAGGGGAGTATACATACACACACACACATACATACACACACACTCAGTACATACGGTGCGGAACGTCGCAAGGTATTGCGTTCCACTCAAAAATTCGATACTGCGATTTAACAAAAATTCACGTAACCAAAAAGAGTATTTTTAGAAAAATCTATGTGTGTATTTATGTGTTCGTGTGTACACATGTCTGTGAACTCAAAAACTGAAATGTCAGTAAAGTACCAAACTTGGTATTTAGTAGGGTAAGATCGGGTCAGAGGGCGAATAGGGATATTTCTTTATATTTCGTCCTCGCTGCCAAACAACAAGTACTTAAGCAAGTGCTACCATCTACCAGGCATCCAGAGGTTGGAAGCAAGAAATCAGCGTAGACACGTTTAATTTTTGTGTAGTTCCATCTGTAAATATGCGCTGTTTTAGGTGAATTCGTATTTTTTCTCCTCTGAAATAGTATAGAAGCTATATCGAATTTGTTTGAATAGTTTTATTAAATATGTATTAGACTCAGTTGTCTGATAAGCTAATCTATTCTGTCCGAAGTTATGTCGGGGCTCACTTCATATCATGCTTGTATAAAGTCAAAATGAAATCCAGCATTTTAGGCTAATAGGGGCAAAATATTGTGGGTGAAAAGAGTCAGTATTTTCGAAGTTAATAATCTTCATTTTTTCTCTTTCTTTTCATTTATATTTTAGATGGGGAAATGCAAGCGAAAAACAACCTCATACAGGATAGAAAATGAAATGTAAAATACAGTTAAAGGGTCATTGGTCAGAATATTGGACTCTGGAATTGATTAATGAAGAGGATTTTCTGAAGTAACTGAATATTTTAAACCTCATTGGATTCCAAGATACTGCATTTTAGTTTTAGATGACGACACATCGCAAAGCTTACAAAGCTATAACAACAAATAAGCTAAGTATTGTATTATGCCTACCTCGCCATACCATATAACTCTTGCAGCCGCTGTTACTAAGGTAATTTTAAGGCTTTTAAAGCCGACGGCTTGGGTTATATAAATTGGTTTTATTTTAATTGTGGTAATAATAACATTTACTGCTCCATCAGTGTATTAGCTTCAAGCGCAATCGTAAAGAGAAAGAAGTATCGCACCGCTGGATTCCAAGCTTACTTTTGGGAAAATTTTCAGAACGTATGGATGAAGGCAGCCACACGGGCGAATGCTGAAAGCGAATTTTGTTCTAGAAGTATCTATGCAGTTAATGAAAATGCAGTACCTAAACATGAATTTTAACCTTCTGGTTCTTAGTCACACCATGAAAATTCACTGTCTGAAAGACGACTTGAACCTGAGTTAGCTCCAGCGAATTTAGGACAGGAAGAAAAACCAATTTCCGAACTCTTCGATCTCATATCACGAGCTGTTACTATCTCCAAACAAAATTACATCAAAACGTTCAAACAGAACGCAAACGGCAATTCCTCAGACTTCTCCAGAAAATATTTTAGAGGCTATAGAATGGTTGCAAAAGAAAAGAAAACTGTTTCCTCAGTAACAAGGCATTAGGCAAATGAGTAATAAGGAAATGGTAAACAGTTTACGTCATCATCAGAATCATCAGGATCGATGAAGATGATAACGACACATCTTGTGAATTCTGCAAGATAAAAATCAATGATGCAATATCCCCCAAACTTGGTGACTAGATTCATGTAAAGGGAAGGGGAAAAAATAGTATTATGAGAGATGTGTTGGTGCAGCGGCTAAAAATAAATATAAATGCTGGAAATGTATTGTTCTGGAATTACATTTTAATATTTCTACTGGCCCTATTCGATTATCTCTTCGACCCAATACATCCAGTTTGAGAAAGGCGAATAGAGTCAGGCTGCACTATGAACAAACCCATAATATTTATAAACGTGGACAATGTTTTCGCATTCACAAATAGTGAAATGTGTATAAAGAAGATTAGTGTTTGTAAGTATGTAAAGTAATCGGAGTTTATATTAAAGACTTGTCAGCCACGAAGACTTTTCAAAAATTTGACCCGATTCCCCCAACCTTACCCTATCTTCCAAGGCGCACGGAGATTTTGAGGAAAATCCTCCCACCCCAAACTACCCTTTACATGGAACATTTTCCAATATTTTCATTTTCGGAAAAATGCCCCTAATGATTTTGATTAAAATGCCATAGCTATATTAAAGATATTTCCATGACAAATAAAATGTACATCGTAAATTTATGGGAATAGCCTCTGGGAAAGCCTCTTCATTCTGGATGATTTTTTCCTAACTGGTAGACCGTAAGCAATAGCCAAAATATTACTGCACAAAAAATGTAGATCTCGTTAAAACACACAATTTGTGTCGTATATATTTTTTTCGTGGAGTTGACCGTTCCCGAGATATTCCTTGTTGGTGGTTTCAGTTTTAAAATACCATTTTTGTCATACGGAAATTTGTCAACTTCTGGCCATGCAAAGAAACGAATCACACATCAACCAGCTTTTAAAGTAGAAGGACTTTAGTAAGTAATAGGACCATTTCTACTAATGTTTATCTCGATCAGCATGAAGTAGAAAGAAGAGTAAATAATTTAACAATAATTTGTTTCAAAGATATAGAGAGAAAGTCATGTGGGAATTTTAAATTCTGGAACGTATTTCCACTTCGAACTTTTGAGTGTAGAAGTTTTTGTTTTCCCCATTTTGCAAAACAAATGCGCATACTCAATGCGAAACAAACTTGGAAACGGCATACATTTTCAGCGAAACTGAATTAAGATTCATGCAGATTAAAACGCCTTCTCATTCATAACATGACATCATATGCAGTAATTTATGTTTTCTATGCAAGAGCAATATGTTTGCCGAACCAGTAATCTTATACCTACTGCAGTTATATTTAATATGTATACTCATTTTTTTTTTTTAACTCTGCGCAACGACTCTATTACTTTTGGGCAGTACTAAATGAACACCAACTTAGAAGAGGTCGCGAAGTCGAATCTCGCTTAGGGTGAGTTATCGGGATAAGACTTTATCGGGGTTTTCTTTTATCCTGAATTCAAATATAAAGTAACTTTAAGATCCATAGACCTCTAGATCCTCATAGTAACATTTCACCGAGTTCATTCATCGTCCAATATGACCAACCATGTTAAAAAACGTTAAGCTACTAAAGAAAAAGAAAAAAATATATATTTGCTGGATTCCATCCTCTATGTGTGCGCGCGCGGGTGTGTGTAAATGTGAACTTGGTACTTAAAATTGAGTTTTTATTTATTGATGCTTTCTAAATGCTGCGGTTCTCAGCATCCCATTTTATACTGGGCGTGAAAAATCACTTAATTTTGCACAGAGGCCTCTTTGTCAGGTTTGAGATTCTTTTATGTGCCGTAAATCTACGATACGGGACCAACGACTTTACTTCCCTTCCGAAGGAAGCCATGCTAAGGATTTTTACGCTCGAAAACATGCATTGTTCTCCTCTAGGTTTGGCCCGCGATCTTGGGAACCTAGACCATGGAGGACAATGGAAGTTCAGTATCTACCAAAGATGCAATTTTTAGAAGATGTTTAAGAATATTCCTCCTCCCCAAACAACTTTTTATATGGAGCAATTTGCGATATTTCTAGCGGAATTTCACATATTGTTAATGCTTTCCCAATCAATTCGTGGTATTTTATTCTGCAGCTCATGTATGCTTTGCTTTAAACATTGCTTTAAACATTTTGTTTGATCTGCTTTTACTTGTTTCCCGGCATTATTGCTTTTCATTTCTGTGTTTTTGCACACAATCCGAAAAATGTAGTTACATTTCCTGTTATAAGAACACACCCTTGTTTAACATCTCGACACCTTTCTGAACGGAGACAGGTGGCTCAGGCATTTCATCTGAGACTGACATCCAGGAAGGAGGTCGTGTGATCAATTCCTTCGGCCGACCTCTCTGACCCATTTTTCGGAAGTTTTCGGTTCACTAGGCAAATGCTGGGGAGGTTTCTTCATTCCCCCTAATTGCTGTCCCTTCTTTTAATCTCTATTTCATCCAACCGCTCTCTTTCAGGGCTGTGAGTGTCGGCGAGGACTGGGGTGGTTTCCTTCTGAGAGGATAACTGCGCTCTGGAAATACAGCTCTCGGCGGTGTAAGTCGTCTGTAGAACCAGGAAGTTCGGTCAGACCGGGGGCTCGGATTCCTATTGCCCCGCGTCAAGATGAAAAACGGCTTGGAATATATTAGGGACCCTCCACAGTGGCTCATTCCCCGCCGTCCGGTTTTGGCCGCCCGTTGATATCTGTATCACATCTTTCTCTAACCTCCTGGGGTTTGACATACAGTAAGTCAATGAATCTCTCTCTATCTATCTCACACACACAGGCACACACACCTTTCTAAAGTTGGCACTAGATTTAACGCTCGCCAGAATTAACATAGTTGTCGTGCAGATTTGCTACATTTTCGTCGGTTTCCTTTTAAAATTATCACAATTCATGACTATTGCACTCCGCTCAACTCCGGCATTGACGTTTCATGAGGGTAAAGAAAGAGACGGTATGTATTAGAGTGGGCACCTTTAGCGATACCAGTGCTGTGCATTACTACAGTAAACGAAGTTATTCTGATTCGTTTTACCAGATACACCAGCATCTAATTTGACTTGCTGTAACATTTTTAATAAATATAGTTTACTGTTGCTGCTTAGAGCTATGTTAAACACAAAACACATGCGAAAGAAAAGTAAGCAAACTCAGACATTTTCATTGTTTTAGGGATGTAAAACTGTAAACAAGATTTTTAATGTGTAGTTCTGCGACCTAAAAAGAATAAAAAAAAAGAATAAAAAAAACGTTTACAGTATCGAGTTGACGCGCACAGCATAGGATGGAAATGTTGGATCGGTTTGTGAGCGGTGTGTTAATAAAAAAGAAAAAAGGCTAGCCCTCCAAAATTAATCAAATGTTGCTCAAAATGTGATTTGAAATGTATTTCAAAACATTGGTTTGCTTAACAATACTTCTGGTATTATTTCATACTGTACAGACTCCACGTAATTTGTCCTAGCTGTCTGCTAGGACCATTACCTGCTTCCTCCCTATGTGCAAGTGTAGCACTTGTGAAGATTTATTTGCTTTAGTCCACTTTTTTGTGTGTGTACGAGTGCAATGACCTTGTTATAGTTCTTATACAACGAGGTTGGAATCCTCTTATTTAAAAGCGTAAAATTTAATAGCAACATTGTAATTTTTCTTACACTTTCATCTGCGAATATAACTTGATTTTTTTTTATTTTTTTTTAACATTTTTATGTTTTGATACAAATCCCCATACTATTTTTCTGGCTACGCTTCTGGTATGGAATCTAATGACCGAAGTGAAAATGCTGTCTTAAATTATATGAAGGAGCTTATCAGCTAGAAAATAAAACAGGAAGACATTATGCATGAGTACTCTTCGTGGACATTGTCGAAAAAAAAACGCATACTACATAATAATAACAATAATAATGATAATGATAATAATAATAATAATAATAATAATAATAATAATAATAATAAGAAGAAGAAGAAGAAGAAGAAAGGACAGAAGTAATGAAGTGTTTATCTTTCTTTGGTTTTATTTTTATAGTATTTGGGGTTTTACCCCTTAGCTTTTGTAACATTATGGTTTTTTCAAGTATCGATAGATGGTTAGTTTTCCGTTAAGAGATTTTTTCTTGTTTATTAATTATATATATATATATATATATATATATATATATATATATATATATATCTTAACTCGAAATGCAATTTAGGCATAACTATTGTATATAGCATTAAAGTAATTAAAGCAACAACTTTTGAATTAATTAACGTAAATTTTATTAAAGATTAGCAGTACTATAATTTACTTAAATCATACTTGTTATGAAAGTAGACACTTTCATAACAAGTATCATTTAATTCATTGTAACAAATGTAGTAATGCGTGTTTAACTAAAAATTATACCTCTGATTCTAAAGTTTTATTTATTTAGTCATTCATTCCAGTCACAGAAATTCTGAATCAAATTGTATATCAATTTATGTTCATATATTTTTATTTCTTTTTATATTGGAGTTGAATATTTCCGAGATATTCGCTATTATTGAAAGATAATGGAATATTAAAGACATCGCCTGCAAATGAAAGAGTTTACCATCGTATTTAAGGCTTACTTAATTTACTCCTCTAATCCCTTTCAGTAGTATAGCCAGAAAACTATTAAAGGGAGTTATGTATAGCGTTCCATTGTTTAAAAATAATATTTATAAAATCAAATGATAATATTAATTCGGGGTTGAATTATTTTACATTAAAGGTTAAGCCGCTCGCCTCTCACCAAAGCGGTTCGATCCCGGGTGACCAGATATGTATTTGTTGTGGACGAAGAGGAGTCTGTGCGGACTTTCTCCGGGTAAAATCGGTTTCCCTCTGTCACTCATTTCACCCAATTTCTCCAACATCTTTCCTTCCATCCGTTTCATCTTCATTTCGTATCATCTTCCTCTCTCTCATACCGGGTATTGGGCTGATCAGCCATCCTAGTTCTCCTCTGTGCTCCATTGTCTGTCTGCTCCTAAACCGGCATCTGATCCCATACGAGGAAGGTAAATAGAAGAAGAAGAAGAAGAAGAAGAAGAAGAAGAAAAGAAGATTACAGTGCAGCAATTGAAATTAAAATTAGATATTGCTATTACTGTTTTGCCTTTTCTTTTAGCAAGGGAGGGTTCCAACTTCCAAAGCCACCTTCTATGTATACCTTTGTCCTCTTGTACAAGGAAAAATATGCAGTAAGACACTTTCTGCAACATTTCTCTCAATCAGTATGACATAAATAGAAGAATAAAGTTTATAATAATTACCACGTTTCCATCGATTTGAGTCCAATTCCATCTCAATACGATCCGGATTTCACATGTTAAATTCAATACGAATTAAGATCGTTTTGAGTGCGTAAGCTTCGAGAATAATTTTGTTCATCCATTCTTGTTGGTCAACTTTTAATTACATTGGGGAACGTGTTAAACATATATTTGTTATCTTGTGATGTTCTTGCAGGTTTTGAAGTTAAATACCTAATTATATTTGGGAATACATTGCAAACTATAGAAACCACACAAGTGGTTCTGTTATAATCTACCACAGAACAATTTAATAAATATATATATATATATTATTATTATTATTATTATCACGTGCAATGAGTATAGCAGAAGAAGACTTTCTTTACCCTATTCAAAACGACTTGAATACGGAGGTGTTTCGATCCGATCTCATTCCGATCTCACTTTTAAGAGGATCGGATCCAAGATTCAATACGATTTGAATCCGAGTTTCAATGCAGTATTCGGTACGATAAGTGTACTCAACTCTATTTCAATTCCCCATGGGAACGTGGTAAATGTTTGTTGAAGTACCACACCAGATGTTTTAATCTCGCCCTCAAATATTCTGTTTCTGGAACGAAAAATGTGTATTTCTGCAACGCTACTCCGGTGTATTATTTTTCTTTCTCGGATCTGTGAATAACGGAACCTAATGTTAGCAGCAGGCCCGTTGCCTTATTTAACACACAGTAAGCTTATGCAGGACGTTAAGAACCGTCTGTGTAAATAATGATGGAATATCCATTGGGTTTGAGCCGCGCCGTTTGTTTTTGTTCCTATTTTCCCCTCGCAAGTCGAACACTGCGCGGTGCGCATGCGCGCGCCCCTCCCTGATGCTCGTCTGTCTGAGGCACGACCCATACTTCCGATTCTTGATCAGTCGGCGTTTGGTGCGTGAAAGGAACAGTTATAAATGCTGGCAAAGCGGGTTTTACCGGCGTAAGTGCAAAGCATTTGTGTGCAAAAACAGAAGTGTAAAGTTACGGTTATTAAACCTTATGTGCCGTACAAATTGTGAGACCAATTTAGTTGCCAAGTGAACATAACGCTTGAAAGTTTACTTTATTCAAGTGAATGGTAAACGAGGTTGACCCCTCCAGTACAAAGTGCAAAAAAAGACGCGGTGTTGGCCCGTTGTTTTAGTGATGTAAGAATGTTTTAAGTGGTGCGTGTGCTCACAAGCGAAAAAATGAACTTGAGTTATGTGGAACAGTGCAGTAGAAAACTGTTTAGGATTTCTCATCTGTTCTAAATGCAAGATGTTCCGGTCATAAGGTAAGTTACCGTTATGTCTTCCGAATGTATAAGAAACCTGTTTGCGGGGAACTGCAGCAAAGTTCACGTGATGTGATTGTAACTTCGCTTTTATAAGTGGGAGGGGTACATTGTAAATTCTAAATGTATTCTGGTGGATCACGATAATTTTATCCTAAAAGTAGACGGTAATTCGTGTTCGGTATTATGAATGCCAGCGTTTTCCATTAAACCATAAAAGGAGTTAACCCTCTTTAACTGCTTACCTAAAATAAGACGAAGCGAATTTGTTTCTGCTGAATTCATTACCAATATCGAGATTTCCTATGTGGGCGACCCACCAGAAATACGCGTTTCGAGTTTTCTGAAGTTTTGCAGAGGAGTGATGAGGTTTAATTTTTCCTTCGTCACCAAACAATATTTATATTAAAGAATGCTGGGATTATCTATTATTAATCTTCTCAAAAATACTGCTCAACTGTTTTGTTGAAATGTAAGAAGATGAATAACATGCATAATTGTAAATATACTTTGAAGTTATTTTCATTCTCAATTAGTTTTATATAAACAAAATACTACAGGAAGACGAAAATGTATTGCGGAGAGAAAAGGGTTCCAAATAAATTAGATTCAGTGGAATTGTTACCACATTTTGAGTGCGACAATTTGAAATGCTACACTTTCTTCTGAAGTTGCAAAGTGTTCAAAACAGTTGAGTGTCATCTCAGCCACTGTATGTGCTGTGCCTTTATAGCAGAATGTGTAATGAAATGAATACTGTAAGCCGATAATGAAAATGTTAAAGGGTAGGGGATGTCTGCATTTGTTACATACATATTAATTCTGTTAGAAAACAAGTTAAGTATTATGAGGAATAGAGTTGCTAAGATAGTTTTAATCGTACAAAATGGAGTGAGCAAAATTTATTTTAGGTCACTTTTTATATAGTATTACTGAATAATATGCTACATTTGCTCCAGTTAAAAATTGTTTATTACAATGGCTTAATGAAAGGGAGAACTCCTGGACTGATGTAAGACGCTTCGTGTGCTTCACAGAAGTGTGGTTCATGTGAAACTGTGCTGCTGTAGGGAAAGACGTCTCTTTTTTCCTCAGGTCATTGAACCTCCGATTTTAGACATTTTTAGATGGCGTTCGTCTCTTCAAAGCACCTATTAGCCTCGGTTTTTCCTTTGGTCTTTCCGAATGAAGCTAACCCCTACTCGTTCGGAGTTGCAAAATGTATACAATAATTTGATGAAAATGAGTTGACAGCAACTAATTCAATTTTTAAAATTAAGGGAAGCTTTACGAAGAGTTGCTTAAAGTTCCACTTTTAGGCAAAGGAACTATTATTTCTAGAAACTTCAAATTGTTATTATCCACAGTAATAAAATTCTTTTCTTATTGTTCACAATTTGAATTTTAGCATGCTTCCACAACAGAAAAACTCACCTGAAAATTTAGGCAGCGTGCACATTTAAAATTCTTCCTCCTTCCTTGCGTTGTAGTAGTGATAATTTCGGATGTTGTCGGCTGTACCCCATCCCAGCCGGAAATCGAAGCGGAACTTCTCAGAAGAGCAAGAACACTTATCCACTAGACCGCAAAGGCAGTCCGACATTGTATATTAGTTGCCGACTGGCAACGCAGTTCAAGAAAAATGCCAGGAACCCTTCTTGTGGATCATGAGCGCAAGACGGGACATTTTTTCGTCTCGTTGCAGAAGCCTCGTTTTTTGTGGCTTAATGGTTAATGCATGCCTTCCTCTCCAAATTTGAATCCGGTCTCAGACAAAGCATAGTTTGTTTTATCTGTTCGCAGAAAAACGAAGGGGCGAATTGAGTAAAAAGGGACAAAGGTCTAGCCTCCCGAAATAATCCAATCCAGCCAAAAATACAAAAGTACATCTGCATGGGTCGAGCAAGCTGACGTTTTTCATGATTTCCCAAGATAAGTACCGGATTGGATGTTTAATACAATACGAATACCTTTATCTAAAACAATAGTAAAAAGGGAAATAGATATTGATAGCGATTGCTCTGCCATCTATCCATGGATTGTGAAAGCAGCTAGATGACACAATATGCTTGGCGCGGAGCAAAGCGGTATGGTACAGGTAGCGCGCGGTTCTTGACGAATGACATTTTTAAACGAGAAGCTGGTTGCGAGTTACTTACCTTTACCGGAGCATTAGTATACGTAAGCAGGAACGGTAGTCAGGTGTTGTGTACGTTATTCTCGTGTTTCTACATTGCAAAAGTACAATCACTACAACGCAGATATCACGTTTCCAGTGTTGTCGATTACATGTATTCACTCTCGACCTCGGTTACTGCTTACACTACACTTTACACCTAATTTTCTTGTATTTCTTCTATTCCCGACATTTCTCCCTCATTTTCGTCCTCTAAATTTCTGTTATTTTCATTAATAACTAAGCATCTCTGGTTAAAACACTGGCAATGGCATAAACCCGTAACGCAAAACACTTTTCAGTCAACTGTACGCTGTGTATTCTCGAAACATAATCATAAGGCAGCAAAGCTAATAGTTATTGTAATAATTTGCTGACCTGTTTAATAGGCTGGCTGTCCACCGCTATAAATCCACAGATGGTGAAAGCAGCTAGAGGGTCATCAAACACCGACCAACGAGATATTTCACCTAACGTATCCGTCGTGATAAGACATGTAGTTAAAGCTACGTAAAATAAATTTGGGGGGCTCAAATTCGAAAACCATCAATCAGTCGTTCAGAGAAGTACAGTGCATGGTTTTTTGTTCCGGCATTTGATTCGTGCTATTCTATTCATCTTATAATGTCTGGAGACTGAATTTTCTTGATTAAAACGGATCTATCCCTAGAACTTTACCAGTAGGTAGCAATACATTTTATACTTGTATCACTAGATGGTAGAGGAGTGTTGCATTCCACCCATAAATTCGACATCGAGATTTCACCGGAAATGCTTCTAGGCCTCTTGGATTTCAACAATAAAAATTATTTTTAGGAAAAAAGGAATGTCCATTTGCACAGTAGGTATCTATGAACAGCATCATTTGAAAACGAACCGTTATTAAATTCAGTATCTTCAAAAGATGGGCTATAAAAGTTAAAAAACAAAAAACAATTCCAAACAACCCTTTACATGGAAATGTCTTAGTTTTAATTTCTTCAAAAGCCGTTATAAGGATTATGATCAAAATACCACATGTTAAAAATATTAGGTTTTACATGACATACATGGCGTATGTTAAATTTTCCTGAAATAAGTAGCTGTTTTCATTGGAAGAGACTTTGCATGCGTAATCGATCCATAAGTGATAGGTGAAAAACTTAAATCACAACAACTCTTTAATACACAATTTATTATAAACAAACATATGGTGCCATTGTTATTGGTTTAAAAATTTTAATGTGTAGTTCATTTCATTTTTTGTGGTAGGTACTGACATTTTAGTTTTCTGCGATGTCGTGAAAAAGGCATAGAATATTAAGGTCAGGATATAGCGACCTGTTTTTAAACATTTGATTATTGTTACTCCGTTTGAAAGTATAAAGAAATATGGGATGAAATTATTTACGTGACCGTTTGTCTCGATATGCTTTCGCAACAATATTTTATAGAAGCTATGTAAAAAAAAAATCTGATGTGTTCCATTCACATGACTTTCTCTACATCGCTATAACAAATTATTGTTTAAAAGCATATTCTTCTATCTACTTTATGATAATCGAGTTAAGCATTAGCAGAAATTGGCTTAATTACTTGCTTTATTGTAAGTAGGAGGAAAATAAGGCAATACACTAAGCTAAAATTATAGTCAAATCTTTTAACAGCCGGTTGCCATTTGGATAAAGTCCGTTTCTATGCAGGGACAGGTGTTTTCAACTTTTAGTGTGAAAAAAAAAAACAAAAAAGAATTTTAAATCTGTTACAAATAACAAGGAATATCTCAGAAATGGTCACCTCTATTATAAAAAACGTATGGGATATAAAATATGTGTTTTAACGTGATCTACATTTTTTGCCAGTTACGCAAAATTCAGCAAAATAAAGAGGTCTTTAGAGGCTATTCTCAGAAAATTCAACATAAACATTTTATTTACCATGTAAATATCTTTAATATACGGTATTTTAATCAAAATAATTAGAGCCATTTTTGAGAAAATCAAAATTTTCGAAATGTATTCCATGTAAAGGGTAATTTGGGATGGGGGACTTTTCTCAAAATCTTCTTGCCGCATCCCTGAATGATCCTAAACTTAAATACCAAGTTTGTTATTTTATCGAAATTTGTTTGAGTTATCGTGTTCACAGACACACTTACCTTTTTTCTGAAAATAATGTATACAGGGGACCCTAAAACGTGTATTGCCGGTGAAATCTCTGTTTCGAATTTTTGGGTGGAATACACCACCTTCTCTATACACTGTGTACATAATACGTATAGAAAAAGTAATAAATGATGGTGAATAGACATAGTTATGTGAATGTCTTCTTTTAAAAACTGGGTGATTTGTCAGTGCGACCATTTTTCTTTCCATTTTTCTTTTATTTTTCTTCGTTTGTAACAAGAACACCCAATGACTTCCATGGCTTGTTCCAAGATTTCTCTTTCTAGGTCTTCCTTTAGTTTTATTCCCCAGTATTTTCCCCTAACATTTTCTTTAGAAACTTGTAATGCCATAGTATATTTTACACACCTACAATACATTTTCTTCTTTAAAATGTCCGAAAAATAAATTATCTAGCTTATTTTAAAAGAACCGCTTGGGTGATTCAGGCAAATTCTCCACAGCAAAGTTGTTCGTACACCGTTTAAAAATTCAACATTTTAAAAATACAATACAATAAATCACTGGTTCTGTAAATAATACTTTTAGTATTCTATCCATTCGCGCATTTAATTCTGGATCATCTTTTTGTAAATCAGGTGAAGAACTTGTCTCTTAAGAATGTTGTTCAAACTATGTTCCATTTAATTACATCCAATCACAGAAATTTCAAGATATCATTTTATTTGTGTTAATTACTCATAGGTGTAGTTTTTTTTTTTTTTTTTTTTTTTTTCTTCAAATCATGATAACTTTATTATACATTTAGTACTTCACAGTTAATGTCATTACATGGCAAGGACTCTATCCAACTACAGGCCTAATACAACTATTACATTGTCAGGTCTGAATGATGCTTTCTTTTTAACCTAATGTTTACTTGAGCTGCTGGCAGGTGTTTAAGAATCGTGTTGAGTAGTGGATTGGAGTGGTTGGTGAACTTGATATAGAGCCTCGCCTTGC
The DNA here is from genome assembly GCA_030762935.1 of Hymenopus coronatus. NCBI lineage: Eukaryota > Metazoa > Arthropoda > Insecta > Mantodea > Hymenopodidae > Hymenopus > Hymenopus coronatus. Next base: position 69,775,889 of record CM060896.1, on the reverse strand, counting down.
AGGACAGTAGCCACTAGTGGTACATGAAGATCTTGGCGGATGTTTTATTGCGGACATACGACAATGCATTTGTTATGAGTTGAAGGAAACGAAGTTGTGGATTAGATGCAGAACCCCAAATGCCACATCCATATGTTCACATAGGCCAAACCAAGGAGAAGTAGATAATTCTTTTGTATTGTAGTTGGAGAGGTGATTTCTCTCTGTTAAATAATGTAATGATTCTGTTTCTAATTTTTCGTACTACATCCGTGATTTGTGGTTTCCACGTTAATCGCTTAGCTAATTTTAGCCCAAGGTACTTTACTGTTTCGGTTTGTGGGACATCCTTGCCACAAAGACTAATGCATGGTTTGGTACATTGATTTTATATGTAAATTTCACGGATTTTGATTTCTTTTTTTGCATTCATTATTAACCTCCGATATTTACATCTTAACGTTCAACTTATCAACGTACATCTAATTTTAGTGACGAGGTATTACGTCTCCCTTGCTGAGAAATAGTACATCATCGGCAAACTGAGCAATTGTCACTTTAAGTTACCGGAAAAGTCGAGGCATACATGAGGTATAATACATATATATATATATGTATTATACCTTGAGGAACACCGGACATAATCATAGTGTTAACCACATCTAAACCAGTTTTTGGTAAATTAAAAATTACCCAAGTATAGTTTTGTGTGGCAGTATTTTCATGGAAATCTTTATAATCACATCCTTGAACAATTTTATTCCTGCGTTCTGTGGATCATTGGTTACTGCAGAAAACAGTTGTGCATCCAATGGAAAACGCATAGTTTGATCAAGTCGTCCTAATGTTTAATATACATATCCCATATGTATTCAAGTAACCCGAATCCGAAAACGAATTTTACTAGCACCCTACATGAAAGCATCTAAATGGCAAGTCTGAGAAGGTTTACTTACGTACCGTACATTGGGTACCTACCCCTGAAGACCACCTGCGGAAAAGTGATGTAAACAATCTCTTGACATCCTGTATAAACAAACTGCAGTTCTTTTGACAAGCATTTACATATATGCGTATATGAATTCAGAGAATGCATTAATTTGGCTCTTTATTATGTAAAGATAAAAAAAAAAAAAAAAAAAAACAGCTTAAAAGAGTTTCTCATATAGTTTCATTTTTCTATTAATAGCTGCTAAAAGAATTGGTGAAACTAGCAAGTCTTTCTGTAGTTCCCCTCAAATTGAGACGTTTTTTTCTGTACCTAGTACAATGTATGTGCATAGTGGGTAAAGAACGTATTGTATTCCACCTAAAATTCTTTACCAAGATATCACCGGAATGTACACATATTTTTGGAGCTAGCCATTTACGAGATATTCCTTGTTATTGGTTTTAATTTTAGAATTTCTAAAACAGAAAGTCATCCGTGTTTCATTTGCTTTAATCTTGGTCATGTATACAGCACTGAATTTCAATGACACTCGTATAACGACAGGTTTTAAAGGATTTGTCTATTGCTTTAGCCTAAAGTATCCCCTTATTTTTCTTCTACTTATAAGGAACCAAGTAATAAGACCATTTCTGCTAATGTTTATATCGATTATCATGAAATAAATATCAAGAGTGATCTTTTGAAGAAGAACATTTAGAGGTGTTCATTTTTACAAATCTTTGATGATTTTTAATTTCAAAATGCATAAGTAGGAGATTGAGTGAACAATAAAACATTCGTTTATATGTAATCCTTGTTTCTTATAAGTTTGTCTGGCTGATATGTTAACCCGCCCGCACAATTCCCTTTCTCATTCTCTTGATTGGATTAGTATATCTTTGAATGCCGATATACAAACCACATGCAGACCAGGGTAATGCGATATAAACAGTCCGCCGTGATGTACATATGTATGTGTGTGCTTTCATCATCCTAGAGGCAGGTTTAAACCGAAGGAACCGTATTTGCTGATAACAATTTACCGTGTTTTAGATGCATTTACTATCGTTCATAATATATTTGACTCGTGAGGTTATCTAAATGTAAATTTGAAGTATCTCTTTGGATATGTTGACGTAAATATTCATGTTAAGTAAGGAAATACATTGTATCACACAGCCGCCTATTCCACCACAGCTGTCAAAGTGAGATGAGTCACGTGACAATTGAGGTATATGGGGCAAAGTTATATGGAGCAAACCTTAGCTGCAGAAAGTGGTTGTTATTAGGACTTGGAAGTTGGGATCTTGTGTACCTAAGCGACCGGTGTAATGCCAAGAAGTACCGCCTACCAATACAGGGGTACAGCCACTAACAGTACCTCATATTGGTTGTGTATACCTGTACCTGTTGACCGCAGGACACACCAGGTCCCAAGTTCCAACCTGTTATAATTTTTTATGATAATGGGTAAGCAGTAATATTGAAGCGCTGGCATATTTCTGTTACAGCCATCTGAGTTTTACTGTCAGAACACACGTGTAGTTTTCATGGAAAATGGCTAGTAACATTTGAAGTGCAATGAATTGGGATGCATCATCTATGTGAATACTATCATCGCCCAAGCAGGAAGGACACATTTGAAGCTGCCAGCTTTGTTGGTGAAACACAGAGTTGGAGAGACGTTTTCTAATTAGTGAGGGAATATTCAAATGTCCTAAACTTCAATGATGAATATTTTTAACTTAAAGCTCCGGGATAGTAAGTTGTCTCTTAATTTCTTGACTTCCCTACATTCATTAAGAAAAATAGAATTTGACTTAATTGTCTCTGGAGTGTTAGGCGAACCCCTTTATTCACTTAGAAGTACATTAACGTTCTCGATTTACTAATTCCTGAAAAGAAACTTCTTCGATTATTCAGCTTCCGGAATTAAGGAGCTCTATTCCAGAGGTTCACAGATCTAACTAACCTGGCTCCCCACACTTGTAAAATGGTTTAGAATTAGGGCATGGCTAGAATTCAGTTTTTAAGGTCAAATACTAAATATTTTCACATAGATCATGGTTTGATTATAATGTATATTGGTGCTGCCAATAAATGTTTCACAATTTTTCTATTTAATAGTTTCAGAATAAAGACAATAAATTAATTTTGCAAATGCCGTGATGAGAACTGTTATTAGCTGTTTTGATTTCATAATTTGGTGTGCTCATGTGATATTTTATGCTTATATATATTCATATATTATCATTCTATTTTAATTGATTAAGGTAGTTTTATTCTTCGGAAATATCCGGGATTTCGGAAGTTGCGTCCAGCGATTTACCATCATGAGATGTAAAAGCATGCACGCGGCATAAAAGCTAAAGAACCAGACAGATTCGTACATTATCTACCAAACTTAAGTCTTAATTTATTAGAGATTAACATATTAATAAAATTACATTTTAATATATAGGTAAATTGAATAAAATTAAAAAAATACATTATAAGCTTAACGTCCATTAACCTGGTTTGTCATATCGGACGGTGAATGAAATCTCTGAAGTGATGCTCAAATGACCTTGGGGTCCATGGAGCTTAAAGTTACTCGACATTTGTCTTCTTAGGATAAGGGAAAACCCAGAAATACAACTCATCCGGGTAACTTACCCTAAGCGAGATTCGAACTCGCGACCTCTTGAATGTAAGGCAGACACACTACTGAGGCAAGCTCGCATAAATTTATTATACATTCTATTCATATAAAAGATAATTCTTATATCCTTGCGACGTCACATATATTTTTGCCTAGGAAATGTTTCCTGTTATGTAAGATTTTAGCATCGGAAACAGCATTCAAATGTTTCTTCGTGTTAACAAGCTCCTACTGCGGGGACGGGAAGGGTATGAATCGTAAAGTTAAAAATTTCAGGTGATGCTTAAGAGAGATCTAAACATCGTAGTGGAATTTGGGAAAAGAAAAAAATATATTTGATAGAAATTTAGCGAGGTCTAGATTTTTGCCCTGGGAAGTTTTTGTCTAAATTTTAAGATTTTCCTAAACAAAATTAAATTAAATAAGGCGAAATGTTAAGGACATTCATAGAAAATTCAGATAGATATACTGTTTTCTTTGATGCCAATAAATAAAAGATTGTCATTTTATTCAAAGTCATTAGTTGTTCTTTTTTTTTTAAATAACGCAAACTCTAATGCTTTATTTTTTTCAGAGTCAATCTCGATATAGAATTTTTTGGTGAAATACAATACTTGTTCTACTTATTACAGGTAAGTAGTAGAGAAGTAATTAGCTGGAAGATAATCCAACAGCAATGTCTTCATCAACGATTTCAGAAGGTAGATAACGATTATTCTCTAAGAACACACTATTAAGGTGTCAAATCAATGAGGAAACGTTATATAGGATGGGGTGTAAACCCTGACGATTGCTAAACAAGTCCGAACACTATGTGTTTGTTTGTTCAAAGATACAAGATGGGAGGTGAATAAATACAAATATTTGTATCAGCGCTTGAGGACGATGTGATGATACAGTATTTCCTGTCTCCCCCCCCCCCCCCCGCAATTTTCTAAAATTAATTTCATGAGGAAAATTTCACGTTCGGTAATTGTTTACGTAACAGGTCATGCGGTTGACCATCCTCCGCCCTACCCAACTATACGTAGAGTGGTGTGAGGGAAGAATAGCGATTGCACTGAAACTTCAACCTACGTAATCATACTTTGTTTTCATGAATTATCTGATTAGGATTCTCAATGCATTCAGGGTTTAACTTAAAAATATTGAAAACTATTACATTATTATACCATGTCTAATTTTGCTTTTATTGAACAAGTACATAACTCACACAAACATTTAAGCATTTTCAATTACTTTCTATAAACTACAAAATCACCCTCATTGTTCTTACAAATCTGAAAACTTAAACCTCAACAGTTAAAAAGCCTTCAAATCAGGAACTAAGAGGATTTGTGTCACAGATCCTTTGATGTATTGCAGTTAACATTCTTCTTTTGGGAAGAAAACGATTTAGAAGTCGTCGATGGTTCCTCGCAGCATTGGCAGATTCCCCAGTTGCGGCGTACATTAAATGAATATCTGCAGATTCAGCATGTGTGAAGCCATTATGTTAACTATGCGACTGAGCCGGTCCCTCGTTCACTCTCTGTGAGTCACGTGAATTCAGATCGGCGGTGCGGAAGTTGTACTAAGCACAGGAGCTGGCCGTTGCGTGATGTATGTAAACGTTTACAAGAGAGGCAAAACACATTAAGCCCTGAAATACTCTTTATGTATTATACTCATTGTTCTCTACTAAATATCAAATTATTTGCACTTATTCACCTCTAACCTCTATATAATAGTCATGTCGCAATGTAAATAATGGAATTTCAGATAATATGGTTCACTGCTGATTTGGTTTCTTCTTTTTTGCTATAGGTTGGTAAAAACCGTTGACAGTTGTGATTATGGTCTAATAATTCACTACTTCTAGTTATGTGGAGCTTGAATTGATCCGGGGAATTAATTCAGTAGTAGGGTTTATCAGAACAAACTCACTGGAATTCTGAAGACATTTCCACAAATGAAACGATCTCCCCTTAGGAATACTGTGTCACTGTGGGTTAGAAAATGGAAGAAGGTTATTTACAAAAAGAGTTTTTTCTAACAAACGTTCTGATACAGGCCAACGCTCCAGTGCACTCTCAAACCATAACCACAAATATCGATTGTGTTACCAACGTAAAACAAAAACACAAAAAGAAATCAAATCAAGTCATCCGTCAACAATGTCATCTGAAATTCCATGCCATAGTGTAGGTATATTACAATATATTCTTGACCAATCACACTGTTCCGATTGGTTTAAAAACTTTCAGGTGTTAATGCCCCACCTGTATATACATGCCTGTTGTAAAGGAAACAGACCCGAGGTATGTAGGAGAGCGACATTTTGGTGCTTTCATAACTAATGCAGCAGCGGATGCAGTTCTACAGGTTTACACGTTCTAATCCTCTCTCGACTCAGTAACGAATCGAAACGCCTTGAAGAATTCAAAGCTCTTCACTTCGCTTATTTTCCTATCTAATCTCTAAAAAGAACTTTTATCATTCGATACGGTATCCATTATCTTCTTGCTCCTTGGCGCCCGACATGTGCCCGAGCTAAAATAAATAGAGGTAGCCAGGGTTTACTGGTCCTTCTGTGTATAGTACGATAAGGCTCAAACAAATAAATGAACACTCCCTAAATATGGATTCTGATGAAGGATGATGCACGTAATTCTTGGTTCAATCGACACCTCTTAGTTCGATTTTAGCAGCTTTACAGGAGAAAAAACAACTTCCCCTTTGAAACAGACCTTCAAGAAGTCTGATTAACATTCTTTAATTAGATGCAAGAGTAGTAGAAGAGACGCTTAAGTAAATCTTCGTAATTTAAAATAATAATAAAATTAATGAAGTTTAGCCAGAAGATATCAATGAAAAACAGAAGTCATCTCTATAGAAAGCAATTATTCAGTTTCATAAAGAAGATATGTCGAAAGACAGCATGATAGGAATACGCTCTCTTTCTTGTCCCCTTCTCAACTCTCTCTTCCTTGTAGTCACTAAGAATATTTTGTGTGTTTCTAGAAAAAAGGGAGGGATGGTGGTAGCAGGGAAGTTGCTAATAGCAATGTAGGAACATTTGCCGATGTGACACTACTTGCAAAAGAAGGCGGAATAATGAATAACATGTCAACGAAGAGTGAGCGCGGAATGAAGATAAATACAGAAAAGCCAGAAATTGTGGTGATTGGAAAACAGGTATTATGGGCAAATGACCAGGATTATATATTAATAGTTCCCCTAAGACGTGTCTGTGTATCATGTGCTCGAAGCAGGAACTAAAGATATGTGCTCGAAGAAGGAACTAATGAGTTAAGGTGAAGCACTTTGAATGCAGAATGCCATCGGATGGTTCTAAACTTCTCTACTGCGATTAGATGAGGAAAGGCAATTGGAAGCATTTGGAATCTGGATATCCATAAGAGTAGGACGTGCAAGCTGGACAAAAGTAATTGTTAAAAATAGTGCGGGCGGGAAAAACTGCTGAAACTGAGGACTGAACTACTGGATGAGAAGAACCCGCCTATTAATAAGATATATGGTTAGCGGAAACAAAGAGGAGACGTGGCGTAATTGCATTGAAGAACGCGGATAATACTAATGGATTAAAAGTGGATAACATTTAAAATAGTCATGTGCTCGTGCAACTTTCTCTACCTATGCTGCAGCAAACTATTTTCACAGAAGCTTATTCTTCTATCGACTTCATACTTATCAAGATAAAACGTTAGCAGAAATAGTTCTATCACGATATTATTTCAGTGTACAAGGGGAATAAGGAAATATCTATAAGCTAAAGTGATAGTTAAACCTTTTAAAAGTCGGCCAGTATGTGAGTTGGAAATTCCTTATTTTTGCTTGACCGAGATGGCAAAATATGAATAACGACTTACCATTTGAGAAAAGTAATTTGAAAATTTAAACCTACATGGAATATCTCGGAAATGGTTAACCACACATAAAAAATGTGTTTAAAATAAACTGAGTGTTTTGACGAGATCTACATTTTTTGTGGAACAAGGTTTTTGTCTATCTCTTACGATTTACCATTTAGTGATTCAGAATGAAGAGCACTTGAGACTATTCTCAGGAAATTCAAAATATGCATTTTATTTGTCATGTAAGTATCTTTAATGCATGGTATTTTAATCAAAATCATAGAGCCATTTTAGAGCAAATCAAAGTTTTAAAAAGTAATCCAAGTTAAGGTTGGTTTCTGGTGGAGGGATTTTCTTGAAAATAATCTTGCTCGTCGTTGCAAGATCTGAAATTGGTAGACTTTACGTTTTTGAGTTATGCTGATCCCGGGCACATACATTTTTTTTTTTAAAACGGTCTGTTTTTTTTTAAATCAGGAGATCTTGTAGTGGTGGTAATCTCGGTATCAATTTATCTATGCACTATGTAGAAAATAATTTGGTTTCGACAGAAGCTATAAAAAGACACATTGAAGATGCTTACGCGTGATAGACCGTTTCGCAAGGTGAAGACCCAGTGAATACGAAGGGACATTAAATCTTTTGCAATTACATGATAAAGACCAAACTAAACGTAAAAACTTGGGTGCAAAAGTAAATTGGAATAACACCACAGTAGGACTGTAAAATGCATGAAAGCGTGGACTAATCTTAAAGTGTAGGAGTCAAAATTAGTTATAAATTAACAGAGCTGTCCGTTTAACTAAACTACTTCATCAGACGAACCAAGAACATACAAACTCTTCAGGTATGTAGAGGAAATTGGTACAATCTAGTCAGCTGATTATGTTGCATCCTTGTAGACTTGAGGCAGTCTTTCCGTGTATAGCCTCAATTAGTGTTGCCAACTGGAGTAGTTTTGAAGTCATATAGCGCCAGAATTTCTAAGACTTAACTTTTTTGTTTTTGTTTTTTTTTTACCCACCTAGTGAAAATTCTAATGAACTTAAAATGGTGGCTTGAAAGATGTACTAATTGAAAAATTGGACTAATAGAACTATAATAAAAGTACATCGTAAAAAAATTGTTTCTAAGTATTGTATACAATCATCGTAACGTATTTTTTTGTAAATTGGCAATTCATTTCCAGCAAGTGGACTTTCGCAACTATTGTGCAAAGATCGGGATCAAATCTGCTTAAAAGAGCTGGCGTATTTTACAATCGCAATTCTCTCCTTTCCACGTCCACCTTTGGAGGTAGATAACTCTGGAGGAACCGGAAGATGAACTGTTTTTCTTGCGATTGCTTTGGTGAGTTTTGCGTTTAGATTTAATTGAGTTTCATTAGCTAAGTTTTTAATTAAATATAGTAGTCATTTTGATTTAGCGACCTTATATTTAATATTTGGCTACTTTTAAATGACACCAATTGGCAACACTGACATCAATTGCATTCTAAATGATACCAGTGTGCATTAATTTTATTAGCAGACGTACCATTAGAAATAGGGGAATGGCTAGTCATAGCCTCCTTTACAAAGCCTATGGAACTGCAAGTTACTTGTGTGGATCAATGTGTTGATGTAATAACCTCATTTGTGAATGTTTTTTAAGTTTCCCGGGTGTTGTTCATCGAAATGATGCTCAAATGATTTCGGGGTCCATAGGGCTTAAAGTTACTCGACATTGGTTTCTCAGGATGTGGGAAAACTCCGAAGAAAAAAAAAACCAACTTATCCGCATAACTCATCCTAAGCGAGATTCAAACTCGCGACCTCGAACGGTGAATATGTTCATATGCAAACAAGCTGGGAGTGTGCTGCCCAGTGCCCACATTAAATTTCAAAATGTCAGGTGATACAAAATATAGAAGAGAGAACTCATTTAGTTGACGTTTTTCAGACATATTAATGGTGATCATGCTCTCGTATTGTGTGGTCCAATGAGACAACTGTCGAAGTGCCTGACTTTCATTTTCAAGTACACTCATATCCATACTTTGGACGCTACAGAAGGTAGGCGTCATTGTTAATTAATGAAAAATTCCCCTCGCCCCAGCTGGTGATCCAACTGGGTCTGGGTTAGCAAACTAGAAGACTGACTACTCGACTACAGACTCTTTATCCCTATGGAAATCACGGTTTCATATAACATATAACAGAACAGTACAAAAAATCAATTTTAGTAAGGATATTATACAGCATATTGTGTGGCTCACAATACTTGTCTTTTTAAAACGTGGCTCAAAAATACTACAAAGTTAGTGTCTTCCAGATTTAGTATTGATGATTCGGAAATGGCGATCCAGGAATTATGCTTTGTTACTATTTACTATTTCTTTTACAATTTGGAAACATTCTTTGCTAGGGTGTTTCAGAACATACATAATTAAATAATCGCTAAAATGCTTGCCCGTCACTGATCGAAAAGATAATACGAGCGAATGTATACTTGGGTCAGGGATTTACTACTTCACCCTACTATATACAATAAAATATATGTATAGGTTTACGAGGTGTTCTTACTTTCCTTTCCCGTCATGGGTTTCTCTGTGCTACAGATATTAAAGAAAGCTATTACGCCGGTTTTATCGCGAAGATGCGACGCAAACGCTGCCGCGTCGGACTTTACAAAGTAACAACGGGCTGAAGGATCTTGTTCTGCGGTAGCCTAGCTCACGCTTCTGTAGAAGGTTAAATTACATTGGCATCGTGTATAATGGTAATTACGTTCTGTGAAGCTGCCTGACGATTGTGTTTACTTTATGTTTATGTGGTATGCACTAGAGCTGACGAGGGTTTTACTTGTTCGTTTTATATGACAATAAGCTATATTTTCGTTTCCAGTCCAACCTGTTCGAATAGCAGAAACAAATACACGAACTATAGTCGAGATTCTGGTTTATAAGCTCTTTGGTGGGAAATAGGCGTTTAGTCCTTAGTTCACTTAAAAGCGTCGTCATGCGCATTGTTTCAGTATATGGGCAAATGAATGACAATAGCAAATGCCGGGTTACTGCATTTCCGACTTGCTTCTACTACTATTGCGTTAACATTTCTTTTAAAGCATTATGTTAAACAAATTGCATTTTCATCTTCTACTCTGTCTTTGCACTTAAGCAAAAGATGTATTAAAATATATTCCAAAATAAATGCCGTACAAGTTTGATACACAATTTAATTGAGAATTGCTTGAGAGAAAGAGGAAACTTAATCGCATATATAAATGTAGTTAAATACGCATTACAAATTGTGTTTGTAACGAAAAACTTTACTATATTTAGTTTTTGGAAGTATTTACTTATGGCACGCTTTTACTACTTATGGCACCGCAGGCGATGACACCGGCGATACATGGAATGAAGATGGAGATTGCTATGGCGGGGGGAATCCGGAGAACCCGGCCTCTGCGACGGTTTGTCCACCACAAATCTCACTTGGGATCGAACCCGTGCCGCCTATGTGAGAGGCGAGTGGTCTGACCACTCGGCCACGGCGCTGGCTAAGCTATTCTTAAGAGTACTTGAAAGGTAACTACTAGTTTTACGGGTAGCGAGGGCCGGGTGAAGAGAAAGCTCGCCTCCAGTGTTGTCAACCAAAGAAAGTTTCTTTCTTTGAGGCCCTCAGCCAGTTTGGTGAATATGTCCGATAAATACCAAACTTAATATTTAAATTCAGTACCTTCTAAAATATGCAGCACGTTTTAAAAGACAATCTCCCATCTCAAGTTACCCTTCTATGGTTAGTTTTTTTTTTTATTTTTTAAAAATAGATAATGATTTTGATTAAAATATCGGTGACACATCAAAGATACTTACAAAAACAGATAAAATGTACATACTGATTTTTCTGGGAATAGCCTGTTGAGTATTCTTTCACTCAGAAGGAAATTTATATGATCTAGAATGACTCGTAAACGTTAAGCGATAATCTAAGTCTTATTGCACAGACAACGTAGACCTCTTTAAAACACTCAATGTATATAAAATCTTTATGGGTTCACCCATTCCGAGATATCCGTCATTAATGGTTTGAATTGTCCAATATTTGTCATTTTACAAAAGTCCTATCGATATTCAGTTGTTCCTCGCGATGCATGTAAAGAGTATACATTTTTGCCAGCACATAGCGTCCAGTTCTTAAACATATAATTATCGTTTTTCCGTTTGTGTGTATAACGAAACGTGAAATGGACAGGAAATTGCACATTTTAGTACACCTTACGTTATGCTTTGAATAAATACAAAGTAGTAAGGAAATATTCATATTTCATGGAGAGTAAGTGATAATTCATATTAAATTATAACAGTATTAATATGTTGATTTTAAAATTATTAGTGTTTTTGAAATAATTTGTAATCATTCAATCCTAAACTCAATTCAAAGTCGTCGTTAATGATTAATTTAACAAATTCTGTTTGTAATGAGTTGAAGTTTCTGGTTTGCAAGCAATTTCCTATTACTTAGAGAATGTAAATTGTGAAATATTACCAGGGCTTTTAGTTTCCTGATAAAAATTACAACCAACAAACACGTTGGAGTGTTACGAATTAATAAAATATACGTACCTGTTTCGTGTGAAATGATCAATTAATGACGTCATTCTCCACCCAAAACTCAGTTTTGCGGCATTCTTGCTTAAGAAACCTTGTGTTGTAAACATTCTGAATCTGTGTATGTGTGATGAGGTGGATTATTGGAGCATCTATCTATTGCACGAGGTTAAGTGTGACATAGGAACGGTATCGGATAAGGTTCAATTGGTGAGATCTTTCCTATCAGATTTGAATCCTAACGTTGGCAGGTGACATATTTCAGCTACTATTTCCCGCTCGTCGCAACACTGCCATATTAGTACTTTTCTACGTCGTCAAGGTTATTGAGTATTTATGATTACCTAATGCCGTGATTCCGGTTCTTATACTGACGCGCGACCGGGTTAGCAGATGCCCGCATTCAGACTTTCCGCAACAACTTCCTGGTGCCAAAACTTTGTATGAGTATTGGATGTATTTGGGTACGTAAAGGTTGAAGTTCACGACACATGTACTGCGGATGCAAGCAGCATGTGCTCTCCGAAACTTTTTTTTTGTGTGTTAAAGGTAGGCAAGAGCTCCACAGTTTTTGCAAAATGAAATATGTCATGATCAGAGCTAGGAAGTGTGTACCAATTTCCTTAGGCAGAGTAAGAGCGGCCAGGTTTGGCAATACAATGCGGTGTTACTTGCGCGAGCAAAGGTCAACGTAGAGTGCAACCCATTACTGCAAAACAGGTATCACTGTATAACACCGAATCACATGGGTAGCAAGAAAGGCGTTCAAGTGTGAGCAAAATCATTTGTTTTACAACCATAGTGAGTATTCTGCCGTGTACTTATTTAGAAATTGATGGCAGTTCTTGTATACAAACGTCTAGTAACAGAACAGCTTCACAGAAACATATTATTGTTTGCAAATTAGTTCAAAAGTTACCTACAACTATCACACTGTTACAGCTCAAGCTGGATCTGTGCGACATGTAGAAGAACTATAAAGACGGATATCTACCAATCCACGAGCATCCTACCTGAAATAAAGATGAAACTGATGAATTGAAATATGCAGAGTTCAGTGTGTGTATCGCATACAAGCTCCACTTTTAGATACCAACAAATGTTATTTGCTTGGTGATAAAGATACGAACTGATAAACCATTTCAAATATGCCCCGATCGCATCATGCGAAGTAGAACGACTTCTTCGTGTTACAAATCTTATTTGTCTGAACGTAGAATGAGTTTTTTTCCTTTGAAAGAGTTCAGAAGTACATATAGTTTTCAATAATACGGCTGCAGATGAGTAAAGATTTAGTGTAATTCATACTTTCGTTTTTACCCAGATATTTAAGAAATTAATTGTATTATTTGAATATTATTTTATATTCGATCAGTAAATATTACAACACGTGTTATAGGTGATTGAATGTTTTCATAATGTACATATGTAAAGAAGGAAATCAGAGTCAGTCTTTTAACAATTTGTAGGTTGTACATAATTAATGATTTAAATAGCTGTGCTTTTATGAATGCCTCGTATGTCATTTTTGTTCTCCGGAAACAACACTGTCTACTTGATAACATGTTTATTTACCTCTCCACTCGTGCGTTCTTATCAATGACTTGGCTTTGATTAGACGAGGTGGTCGGTTGCAACCTATATACGAAATGGCGGACGGTGCTACTTCCTAACTCTGGTCATTATTTTATATCACAGTAAACATATACACAAAAAATGAGCTGACTTCTCACCCGGAGGCCCAGGGTTCGATTCCCGGCTGGGGCGGGGAATTTTTCTTTAATTAGAATTATTCCTTATCCTCCATAAAGTCTAAAAGTATGTATGTATGTATGTATGTATGTATGTATGTATGTATGTGTGTCTTTGAGGAAAATAAAAGAATTTACACCCAACATAAAGATCTTACAGAAGAGTTATGTCTAATACAAAGCCCCCAATATGACCTTAAATGTCAAAAGAGGCTATATAAATGAAACAATTTAAAAAAAAGCCAACAAAAAACATGGAAATATCATTTATAAATATAATTACTACAATTCATGTAACCTATGGATTACATCAGTGCAATGTAACACACATATGTATGTATAAAATAAATATGTATATGTGTGTGTATATATATATATATATATATAAAATACGATTCCGGAGGCTTGTCGGAACTCTAGCGCTGTATTCCTTTTTCCTCTTTTTTCCAATTTTCCCAACACTTCTATTTGTTACTGATAATACAGACACACATTTACAAACACCCATGCCCAAGGCGGGACTCGAACACACGTTCCCTGCGCCACGAAGCACCAAAGCCAGACTCTTTAGTGACCGTGGCCATGGGGACCGGCTGCTTTCGGCAGATCATTTTACCAGCAGTTTGGCACACAGTTGGGGGAAAAGACAAACAAAAAACGGGAAGAGTAGCTAAGTTACGTCACCTCACTAGTCGTGAGCGGACAGTAAATGTACCGAGGCACTCCGCCCTCTTTCTATGTCGTCATCAATCCCTGTAGTGCTGTCAACTTGTAAATTCTCTAACGATACTCCGTCTTGAAATACCAACTTCGACATTGTAAGTCGCCATTGGGATATGTGATCTCGCCTTGTGGTTTACCGGGAAACAGGCGAGTCACTTGTGAAATGTAATGCTCTGTCGGCATGTTGCTATGGTAGCTAGGTGATGAGAGCGACCGGCTAGAGTTCAGGAGGTCCGTTGCTCAAATCCCGGCTATGCCATTGACTTTTTCAGTCTGACTCTACCTATCTAATTCCTGTCCTATACATGGCTTATTGCTTTGTATTGTAGCCGGCAAGGACACATTACTTCCTCCAATTTTCCTCCGAATCATATCTGCCAAGTGTTTGCTTGCCTCATTCTCATTGGCTATTTAATTTGATACATAGTTCTCTCACGGATTGTTGCAAGTTTTTGTAGAAATTCTTAGCCTGCGGACAACTTTCTCTCGACTTACATTCCCGAGGTCTTATTTTTGATATCGTGATAAGACACTTTCGTTTACGCTTGTTTGTAATACCCTGTCTGCCCTGTTGAAATCGCGTCCTGAAAATTAATACCAATATTCACTCTAAAGCCCACCAAGCGTGCCCGTTTTTGTACTATACTCTCATGCTGGGATGCCATTAAATCGTCTCTCTTGACAGCGGGGCTTTTAAGAAACAAAAGACGGGTGGTGTGCGAGGTGTTCCCCCCCCCTCCCCCGTCGGAATTTTGTTATTTTAAGGATGTTAAAATTTAATTCTTGTTTTTTTTTTTAATTTTTAATTTTTATTTAGTTTTAAGTTATTTAACATTCGTTTTAATAATTTTATTACATGTTTAATTCCATTTATAGGTATGTCGATTTTTTTTTGTATGGGATGGGCATAATGTCAGTTGCAAGTCTCATCTATGCACCTTTTAATACATTTAAAAAGCATTCCCCTCCGTTGTTTTCAAAGTTTATGTCACCTTTAAATCTAGCGGCTTTTCCTTTTTTACTTTCTCTATACGCACTGTACATAGTGTTGCACTCCACCAAAAAACTCGATACCGAGATTTCACCGGAAATATATGTTTTAGGGTGCCATGTATCCAAAAAAAGTATTTTCAGAAAAAGGTCTGTGTGTGTGCATGTGTCAGTGTCTGTGAACACGATAACTCAAAAACGAAAAGTCGGTAAAATACCAAACTTGGTATTTAAGTTTAGTTAGTATCTTCCAGGAATGCGACACGAAGATTTTGAGAAAAATCCCCCAACCCCAAACTACCCTTTACATGGAACTTTTTTCGAAAATGTTAATTTTCTAAAAAATGGCTCTTAACGATTTTGTTTAAAACATCGTATATTAAAGATATTTACATGTCAAATAAAGTGTATATTTTGAATTTTCTGGGAATAGCCTCTGAATTGCTTTATTCTCGGATAATTTTACGGAATTTTGCATATCTGCTAAACCGTAAGAGATGGACAAAAACTTACCACATAACAAATGTAGAGCACCTTAAAACACACAATATATGTTCTATACATTTTTTTCGTGGAGTTGATTGTTTTTGAGATATTCCTTGTTTTTGGTTTCAGCTATCAAAAACTTACTTTTTCTAATACAGGACAAACAAAGGAACTTCAGTTGCATAGCAACCAGCTTTTGACTATCACTTTAACTTCTGGTACCCGCTTATTTCGCTTCTACTAACAAGGAAGCAAGTAATAAGAACATGTCTGCTAATTTTTTCTCGATTAGATGAAGTAAATAGAATACTTTGCAGAGATGTAGAGAAAGTCATGTGAACGGAACACTTCAGATTTCTACCTGCTTTGCTTTAACACCGACTTATGTATATACCCACACGTTTAACGCTGTGTTTATCCGGGGACCATGCATCGCCGATCTTAAATTACTTGTATCAGTCACGTGCACAATCTCGCAAATTATTTCGGTGTAGTTCATTAACACCCTGTATGCAGCCACTTACTAAAATCTGTACTTTAGAAGACTTCATCTCAATTTTATACAGGTCTAAATTGAATTGTATATGTCAAAAAGTGGGCTATGTAACTTTCTGAAACTAAAATTCCAACTCATACTGTCAGTGGCACTACTGTATGTAATAACAATAATAATAATAATAATAATAATAGTAATAATAGTAATAATAATAATAATCAGTCTAGACAGATCATTGATGGGGTGCAGTATTGAAGGGTGAAGCGTGCTAAGCGCCTCAGTCCCTTCCGGCCGGTTAATGCGGTCCTCATGACCTGGAGCCGCTACTTCTCCATCAAGTAGCTCCTCAATTGGCCCCTCGGGGACCTCATGAGGCTGAGTGTACCCCGGTCCAGGTCTCCCAGCAGGGGAAAAATCCCCACGCCGGTACTGGGAATCGAACCCAGATCTCCTGCTTGGCATGCAGCTGCGCTACCATTGGAAACGGATTCTCTAAATGTTTTAATTGTAATCCTATTTACCTGAGAATGGACACACTAATACAAGTAAATAAAGAAATTCCTATGCAAAACTTAACGCTTTATCAAATATTTTCGCAAATAAAAAATTAAATATTTTAACTGAACAAAAAGCAAATTGTTCTCAAAATTTCTTGTGCACTCATATTTGTCACATAAATATGGCAGTAAAATTGTATGAATACTTTGATATAGTATAAAAAATGTAACGATTTTATTTAGGTTAATGTCATTAATTTTACAGAAATAATATTTGTTCTAGTTTCTTAGTATTTAAATTTCCTTCTTTTTCAGTATAAATTAAATCTTTTTCAGCCTACGAATGAAACTAGCCGTAAAATTCATACTTAAACCTTTATATAGCATACCTGGCTATCATACAAGGAAAACATCGTATGCAGAAGGAAAGAAAAAAAAACATACAGAAAGAAGTAGGATCAGAAGGTAGCGCTTAAAAGTTCTACTTTATTACTTTCTCAGCACGTACTATGTACATAGTGTATAGAGAATGTATTGCACTCCACCAAAAAATTCGATACCGAGATTTCACCGGAAATATATGTTTTAGGATCCCCTGTATCCAAAATAAGTATTTTCAGAAAAAGGTACGTGTGTGTTACCGTGTGTCAGTATGTTTGTGAACACGATAACTCAAAAACCAAAAGTCGGTAAAATACTAAACTTGGTATTTAAGTTTAGTATCTTCCGGGGATGCGACGCAAAGATTTAGAGAAAAATCCCCCAGTTCAAACTACCCTTTACATAGAACTTTTTCGAAAATTTTGATTTTATAAAAAAATGGCTAACGATTTTGATTAAAATATCGTATATTAAAGACAAATAAAATGTATTTTTTTAATTTTCTAGGATTGGCCTCTGAAGACTACTTTATTCTGAGTGACTTTTACGGAATTTTGCTTAAGTGCTAAACCTTGAGATAGAGACAAAAACTTACCACACAAAAAATGTAGAGCACATTAAAACACACAATTTATGTTGTATACATTTTTTTCGTGGAGTTGATTGTTTTTTAGATATTCCTTGTTTTTGGTTTAAGCTATAAAAACATATTTTTCTCATACAGGACATTGTGAACTCATGTCCATACAAACAAAGGAACTTCAGTCACATAGCAACCAGCTTTTGACTATCACTTTAACCTATGGTACTTCCTTATTTCCCTTCTACTTACAAGGAAGCAAGAAATAAGACTATTTCTGCTAATTTTTTCTCCATTAGCAGGAAGTAAATAGAAGCATAAGCTTTTTAAAAATAATTTATTGCAGAGATATAGAGAAAGTCATGTGAATGGAACACATCAGATTTTTTATGATAGTGTTTAACGCCCGCTTATACTACATATGGCACCGCAGGCGATGACAGTGATGATAAATGGAATGAAGTTGGAGCACCGGTGAAATGCGATGGCGAGGAAAGCCAGAGAAAACCCCACCTTCGCCGCTTTATTCACCATAAATCCCACATGCGGTCTCCTAGGATCTAACCTTGGTGAGAGGCGACTAGTCACGGAGCGGCCGGCTTTTCCTTTGGCGCAATTGCTCATGAAAACAGTGTTCACTCATTTACTGTTTGTATTTTCAGGATATTATCTTTAAATTAAACTTGTAAACACCTCACTGATGTTCAAACTTCCGACTATGGCGAGAATAGGAAGAAAATTTCCTGCATTCCAGTCGGGACCTCTCACACAGCAAGCAAATTCTCTACCGACTGTGCTACGGGATCTCCAAAATTCATCAAGACTATACGAAATCATATAGAAAGAAACGATGTTTTATGTGTTAAATCTGTGGAATAGCAATGCAAAATAATTGAAGGAAGTACTGCTATGGGTGTTAAATATCTACAATTTTTGTATTGTACTGCTGCATGGAATAAACAATAAAATTCTAAATCGTGAACACTTTGATTTCTTCTAGCTTGACGTGGTCATTGTATCCTTTATTTAGGACAGAACATTGATGTTTTAACAGCCGCCGTGTTTCTTTAGCAGGTTTTGTGAACTAGGTTACTCAATTCACACAAAGGTGTCAGTGACGTCACTCAACAGTAACGGTATCAGAAGATACTTGCATTTCCCAACCAAAAGGAGTATTCCCAGACTTCATTTCCTGGAAACGATATTCTAAGTAATAGTACTATTATGACGTGTTGACAAAATACAAAGCAAATGCTGCGATAGGTATATGAATCCGCTTGGACAAAATATGAATATATAAATCTTGTCTACATAGTAATGTTGTAAAGAGAATTTTGTGTGTGTGTGTGTGTGTGTGTGTGTGTGTGTGTGTGAGGCATAATGGGGGATAATCTCAAAATCCACTCACCTGATTTTGAATAATTTTTCGTTAAAATCAGTGCTGATAAGATTTACAATGTCTGTAAACTGCAATGTGAACATGTTTGAGTCGTAAACATTTTGATCGTGAAAGAAAATGTTTAGCTTTTATTAGAATTTAAATTATTTTCTTTGTTAACGATGCTGTCAATTGCCAGGATTATATCAGCACCGCCGGTGTGTCGGAATTTCGTCCCGCGGGAATTCATTAACATGCCAGTTGATCTATTGCCATTGGGCTGTAGCTTTTAAGCACTCTTAAAAACCATCTGTCTGGCCGGGTTTGAACCCATTACTTCATCAGAGATTTAAAAAATCATCCGCGCAACGCTGGTAAGATAATTCATTAAGTGACCCCGTAGCTTAATCGGCAGAGCATTTGCCTACTGTGTAAGGGATCCCGGATTCGATTCCCGGCTGGGGGTGAGAATTTTTCGCTAGCCAAGAATATTACCTATCCTTCCCAGAGTCTGGATGCGTGAATAATATATATTATTTGCCGCGTAAACATCTGTTATATATGGAATTTTAATAAAAATCGTTGGAATTTTTAGAAAATATTTCATTAAAGCATAATCTGATTTTTCCGTTTTTGCTATATATTTTTTTCGAATTTACCGGGTCTCAAAGCATATGTTTCCGGTGAAATCTTCGTATCCAATTTTTGGGTGGAATACAACACTTTCTCCAGCTATGTGCTTTTAGGCATGCAGAATGATCCTTGCTAACTGGGAAACAGAATATCAAATGGTTTCTGTCCCTATGATGCGAAATCACGATCGCTTAAAACTAAATTGTTTAACATAACTACGTAATTAAAGAGTAATCAGTAACTACACCGAAAGGATCACAAATCCAGAATAGTATTGCAAATGCTATACGTTTGGTTGATTTAAATAAAAACAAGAAATACGCTTTGTTTCCTGCTAGATTTCCTTAAAAATAACAAGAGCCAAACCATTGCGTTTCTTTATAAATTCACAACGAAGGGTAGGGGTAGTTCCATTCAAATTTATTGTATAGTTAATGTATTCCCTGGAGAATGCAAGTTCTAAGCGTCTCCAACCTACAAACAAGCCGAGCCACCGTTGATGTTTAAACTTTTAGAGAACCAATAAGTAGCTACAAATTTCTAGCATAAAGGAATTTCCTCCAATCAGGGATATGTAGAGGCATGACTAGGTACCTAATACATCGCGAATGCTGACAATGTGAATAATAAGCAGGGTTTATTTTACGACGAAGGCTCCCATACTGGGGATTCCTCTAGACCTAGAACTCTTCATCCGTCATTCTTTGGAAGCCTAGACTATTCCAACGCAACCGGACGAAATTGGAATCTCTTGCAGCCATTCAGACGTGTTGTCAGTGCCGACTACGCGAGCACCGAGTGCAAGTGTAGGAGGCCAAGATGCACCGATAGGGCCTTGAAGGTGGCGACGTCTGGAAGATATACCAGGCCAAAAAGATTTTCCTCCCTCCGATATGTAGTTTCACTCTCGATAAGGTCGCCCTCCGTAGTGAAATGGTTACCATGCTAACGTCTTATACCCAGGGACGTGGGTTCAAACCCAGCGGAGGACGATGGATTTTTTTCGGGTGTAAAAATCCTTAGCATGGTATCCTTCGGAAGGGAAGTAAAGCCGTTGGTTCCGTAGATTTAGGGCACGTAAAAGAACATCAAGCCTGATAAGAGACCTCTGAGCAAAATTTAGCGATATTTTACGCCCAATATAGAATGGGACGCTGAGAACCACAGCAGTTAAAGGGAGTCCATAAATAAAAAATCCATTTTCATGTTTCACTCTCGATACGGACCTGACTTTTCGTGGACAAGTGCGGAGACGATGAATGGAGCAAAGGTGGCGTTTTATACCTTGTTTTGGTTCTCCCATGCCGGGCTACTTGGGCCACGTTTACCTAATGTATTTATTCCTTCTCTGATGCCCTATGCCTCTAAAGTGTGGAATATGGTAGCAGACCCCTTGCTTCTCTGGTTACAGCGGACGCAGATTAACGATTTCGGTCCATAAAGATTCTATTTCCCACACAATGCCTCGGCAATCCCATATTTGGAGGATGTGATGAGGCTCCAGGCTCAACATTTCTACGACAAATTGGCCAATCAAAAACGACCATGTCAGATCTCTTGAGGGTACTACTTGAGTTTGAGGTGGTGATTTCTTTCTTAGATCTTGAGTGATTTATTGATAATCTTCGTTATGCATTTTAGGGAAATGTTGAAACTTAAACACCACATTACATGGTGCATTTTACACTTCGTTGAGGAATGTTGTTCACACTCTTTGGGGGACCTTGGTACGTCTGTTTTGCCAAAATTAATTTTATTGGAATACAATACTTCCTCTTCTTGAACTCAATTACAGCCTTTTGTGCATAAACATTTACTTGCATTAATGCTATAGTGGGGCAATTATATAAAAACTAGGTCCAGTTATTGGGAACATAAAACTAAAACTATTTTGCTATTTTATACCAAGCATTCCATTTTGATTCTTTTTAGTTCAGCAATCCAAAATACCTCGAAAGGAAATTCAGAGAGATACAGCCATTTGTTCGGAGAATACATAATATATATCTGCATATATGACTTATTCTGTAATTCGGTAACCGTGTTTAAACATTATATGTACATATGCTCATATGTACATATAGGTTATATTGATGACAGCTGAAGAGTTATATCTGAACATGGAACCCCATAGAAAAATTTGATAGCGGCGTTCAGAATATGATTTACTCGTGTCACGTTTAAAGCCGTATCTTTTGCAGAAGAATGTTTGCCTTTGTCAATGTATGATAGGTACTGAACAAATTCAGGAATAGTTCGACAATACATTTGAAACTCTTCAAATTCTACGAAGATCTCATAATTCATCTTAGGATCGCTTTATCTTTATCACGAATCTGGAAATAAACTCCAAATTCGAATCTGAATTGTCGGCTTTCCATGGCGAAGTGTCCACACACTTAGTATACCTTCTCATCTGTAATCCTATAAGCAGGGCTGCAAATATAGGTGTTTGCCCGCCAGGTCTAGAGGTTTTAGCTATTTGTCATACGACAGAAGTATTTTATCCCGCCCAGCGGGGATTCTAAAAGGGATATTATTTTTCAATACAATAGCTTAGGTAGTACCTAACGAAAATTATATGTTTCAAAACGTATCTCCTAAGTTACTTAAAAAATAATACTGTATCTAGGTTTTGTGTAATCTGACCTAGAAAATCGAAGTTCTGCTTTTCAAAATAAAAATAAGGGATGATTACAAATAGCACTTGGTTTGTTTTGGCGCAGCAGGTTGGAACGCGATATTCCGATTCCCGGCTAAGGAATGCTCATGGGTACATCGCCACATGGGGTGCGGATTTTTTGGCCCAAGAATAGGATCGATGCCCTTGAGATCGGGGTGAAGTGCCCTGATTCCGGCTAAGGAATACCCATGGGTGTCCCTCGACATGGGGCTGCTGATTTTTTGGTCCAAGTATAGGACTGATTCATATGAGATTTGAGCGAAGTGCTCCGATTCCCGGTCAAGAAATGCCTAAGGATCCGTGCCGATTTTTTTGGCCCAAAACGTGGGACTGTCAACTCAGCACCGTGAGAAATATAAAGAGTTACAATTTTAGGATCTGTGAATTTCGAAGACCAACATTCCGCTGGAAGACGCGTGAGTGTTTAACACATAAACCTCCCTTTGGTTAATTCGGTTCACTTGAGTATCTGCGTTTATTAAACTAAAGATTTTGATATGTTCAGAAGCTTGCGGCTTTTCGAAAGCCATTTAGCGGGATTTTAATAACATACCTTGGCAAACGTTGCCGGCAAACCAGGTTTCAAAATATATTTAAAAGCGAATTGCGCTGTTACAAGTATTTTTATTTTTCGAACCTTCTTTTGAAATAATTGATGCAGATGATCATTTGTTGTCATGGAAATGAAAGAAACTCTCTAATATGGTTTTAAGGAGTCCTTAGCCATATATTGGAACCGATTGTGGTTGGTAGAGGTTAGAATTTTTTGTTGTGGTTAGTACATTAGTCCTAACAGAGGTTCCATCGTTCTTTCAGAAGCGACTGCATCGCTCGACTGGAGAGAGATTTGAAAGCGCGCTTTCTTCCGTATGAGCTTAAGAGAAATACGAGTTAATGGAGAAGTAAAAGATTGTAAAAGACATTTCCTGATGTGACAGCCTTCTGCGACCAAAAATAAAAAGAAAAAAAAAAGTGCAAAAATAAACGTAGAAGAAGACTGTCCGTAGGTACACAAGTTATACACATTTAGTAAAATCCTACTGGGAAATAAACAGTATTCAAGATAGGAGAAGTTGAGATTAGTCGTGTTAAGATTAATTATGCCGGTCCCCATAGCCGCGCTCGCTAACGTGCCTCGTTTTGGTGCTTCGTGGCGCAGGGGATCGTGGGTTCGAGGCGCCTTGGGCGGTGTTTGTCTGTAAATATGTATTTAGGTGTGTGTATTAGGAGCAAAAAGCAAAAGCGGTAATCAAATACAAAAGCAAAAGAAATGTTGGGAAAAAAAGTGGAAAAAGGAATACAGCGCCGGAGTCTCGACAAACCTGCGGAACTGTATTTTAATTTAAAAAAATCTGATGTGTACCATTCACATGACTTTCTCCATATCCCTGCAACAAATAATTCTCAAAAAGCTTATACTTCTATTTACTTTATGCTAATCAGAAAAAATTAGCAGAAAAAGTCTTATTTCTCGCATCGTAGAAGCGAAATAAGGGACAACCGTAGGTTAAAGTGATAGTCAAAAGCTGGTTGCTATGTCAATGAAGTTCCTTTGTTTATATGGATAGGAGTTGACAAGTTCCAGTATGAGAAAAGTATACGTTTTTCATAGCAGAAACCAAAAATAAGGAATGTCACAAAAACGACGAACTCCACGAAAAAAATGTATATAACATAAATTGTGTGTTTTAATGTGCTGTACATTTTTTGTGTAGTAATTGTTTGTCCATCTCTTACGGTTTAGCAGTTATTCAAAATTTAGTAAAATTCGTCAAGAATAAACTACTCTTCAGAGGCTATTCCCAGAAAATTCAAGATATACATTTCATTTTTCAGGTAAATATGTTTAATATACGAAATTTTAATCAAAATCGTTAGAGCCATTTTTTAGAAAATCAAAATGTTCGAAGAAAGTTCCATGTAAAGGGTAGTTGGGGGTGGGGGGATTTTTCTCAAAATCTTCGTGTCGCATCCCTGGAAGATACTAAACTTAAATACCAAGTTTGGTATTTTACCGACTTTTCGTTTTTGAGTTATCGTGTTCACAGACACACGGACACACACACACACACACACACGGACCTTTTTGTGAAAATGCTTTTTTTTTTTTTTGGATATTGGGGACCCTAAAACATATATTTGCGGTGAAATCTCGGTATCGAATTTTTGGTGGCGTGCAATACTACTATGTACATAGTGCGTATGGAGAAAGTAAAAAAAAAAAAAATAGCAAGATAACAAGGAGCGCTCAAATCACTCCTAATCGCAGATTTAAGAGAAGATCCCTCAGCGCCGGTCATCAGCCTATTTTAAGTAAGCTGTCCCAACCTGCAAGGGTCGCTGCGTCCTCTTTTGGGGTTCCTCTCTAAAGGTGTTCGGGAAACCAATGGCTGATATAGCTCAGATTATTCCATAATTTCCGAATGCTTCTTTTTTTCCTCTTTCTGTTCGAACTGGATATGTTAGGGACTTCTGGTTGTCTCTATGAATCTGACTCTCCGGCTACTTTATCTCATTCACACTCCCTGGGGTAGGTATAGCTCATCAGAGTATCGCAGTGATCTAGTTATTCCACTTCGAATATAGTTCATCATACCGGAGACAGCCTTTTCGAGAACAAGAAATTTCAGGGACGATAAGGATAGAATACTTTTATAATAGTCATGCTCATCTGAAGATTTATAAAGATGTAATGTATTTAAATTGTAAGGAAGTATAGAATAGAAAATTACTAAATTCAAAGTACTGAAAATATTGGAACTCGGCATCAGACGGACCGTAAAATGACTCTCAACTAGGGCTAGGAAGTTCACCAGTAAATCACCTAAGACCTTTAAAATATCTGAAAATATTCCAAAAGGGACCTAAAAGTTAGGAATGAGAACGCAAAAGGGTGGCCCAAATTAATAATTTTAGTTTGTTATATATTTAATGAATATATGTAAAAAAAATACATTCATTAGCAGAAGATACCTCTGCTGCAAATTCAGACACAGGTTGTCGCAAGAGAGACGTTTTACTAGACTTAGTTTTAGGCATGTTGCGGTCGGGTTTCTTCCACAATCTGTGAACTGCAGTCAAACATAGTTGAATACAACCTGCCCCTCCTTCCCTCTGATCCAGCTCATTGTCACCATGCTGGTCAAAAATATCAAAGAAGTTTCAGTATTTTCACGTGGGTCATGTACGTTCATGGACGTCACTCTTCTGCTGGTACTAACGACATAAATACAAGAGCAGGGTTCCTCTGTTACCCGTTGCAGCAATGCGAATCAGTTAAAACAGGGGGGGGGGGGAAATACACCATATTCAAAATAAACGTTAAGTCCTTAAATGAAATAAAAAGGCCAAAAATCGGGGGGGGATTGTGATGTGTTCCGTTCATATAGCATTTCTCTACTTCTCTGTGATAAATTATTGTAGACCACTTGCCTCTCACCTAGACGGCGCGGGTTCGATCCCTAGTGACCGCATGTGAGATTTGTGGTGGACAAAGCGACGCGTTCTCCGATTTCCCCCACCATCGCATTCCATCGATGCTCCATCTTCATTTTCATGTATCATCAGTGTCATCGCCTGAGGTGTCACAAGTAGTAAAAGTGGTTAAACACTACCCCCCCCCCCCAAAATCTAGTAAGTATAAGGGAAATAAGGGAATGCGTTAGGCTAAAGCAATAGTCATTTTTTTTTAAAAGATGGTTGCCATGTGATAGAAATCAGTTTCTTTGCGGGGCTAGAAGTTGACAAGTTCCCGTATGAGAAAAGTTTTAAGTGTTTTTAAACTGAAATCAATATCAAGAAATACCACGAAAAAAGGTATATGACATAAATTGTGGTTTTATCGAGATCTACGTCTTTTGTGCAAATCTCTTACGGTATACCAGATATTCAAAATTCAATAAAAGTTATATTTCCTTGTATCAGACAGGGCAAGGGCTATCTGAGTACATGGTACGTGCACCAATGCTTTGCACAGTGCAGCGTCCAAAATGCGACTTGGCTAGATTGACGAAAGAGCAAACTAGATCCTCGATAGTAATGGCAGTAGTGCTGTCTTGTCGCGCTATTCCCGAATCGTTCCGAGCCGAATCTCTGCACCTTGGTTTGCAATTTTACGTCTTTGAAGGCCCTGGTATATAGAGCGGTATGTCTGCATTTCACTTTTTTCCCTTATGCTTCCGAATATCACTGTGCTTTGAGTGGAGAGAAACGGGCGAAACGGAATGGAAATAAACTTGAATTTAGAATTTTTTAACAAAATTCCTAAAATATATATTTGTCCGATTTTGGGGGAGTGGTTCTGTCCGATATTAGATGATTTGCAAGGTATTATTAATGCTCTCTCACATAATTACTATATAAATTAAATCTTAAGGTGAAAGTATTACCTTCACGTGCAGCTCATCAAATACGTAAGTTTAATGCATCGTTGAACTCGCCTGATAATGGCAGTAAAATAATTAGAAATTAAATTACAGGAAAAAATCTCTCGCACCTTGTGAGTTCACGGTCATAATGATTGTTATACCTAAAACAGCCACGTCATGTGGAGATAATTCAATCTGCAACTTGCCGCAGGTAGCAAAAACTACAATTGTCCGATGCTGGGGAATCTTGCCCTAGTTATAAATTGCAGAGGAATCAGAAAAGGAACACTTTAATGTACTCGTGCCATTAACAAGTGTTAAGAGCTGCTGGATTTCGCACATACTGCGAGTTTCTTTGAATAACACTAATCTAGTAATAAAACTCCGATCTATACAACCATTAAAGACATATGTACCCCTAAAACTGATTTGTACACGCTGAAAGTTGTTTTCATAAAATAAAATTGTTCATTTTAATTGAAATTTTATAGAAACCATCTATCCAACTATCCTTGCCTGCATAACGCGTGCGCGAGTTAGAAATTAAACTACCTTCAAAAAAAAAAAAAAAAAAAAAAGAAATCATATTTAATCTACAAAAAGTAAGATATAATATAATCAATAACATAAGAATTATAAATAAAAATAACTTATTATAAAATTTATAACAAATAACAGAATAACTAGCTAAAATTATTAAAATACAAATTCAAAATCTTAATATTACTAACCCATTGTCGCTAAGCACTTATTGTATGAAGAGGTTGTATTGAATTTCCTAGGTTGATTAAACTTTCTAAGAACACTTTCCTAACTAAGAGACCGCAAATTCTCTCTTTGCCTGTTAATAATGTGTTGGTGATAAAGCGTTTTCACGAGACCTAATATACAGGGTATTACATTTATTTGGATACTGTAAAGTAATATACATGTTTAAAACAACATAGAAATTACTGCCATAGGTTTAATCTTTCCCAAATATTAGTAGAGGAAAAGGAATGCTATTTCTGTGTATAGCACTAGTTTAAGCTCAAGTTATAAATCCCACATAAATCTTAACGTTCCACATTTTCAAATTACTATTTCATTAATCCAAGCACCGAGCACTCACATTTGCTAAGATTAAGAGTTCAATACAGGTTTTGCAGGTGGATCATGTACACTTTGAAAACCACTACTCTGACGTACGCGTTTAAACGTAAATTGCTTACATTATTCAGCAATTAGTACATCTTCAATACCCATTCTAGCAACAATATGAACTGTAGCATTGCACAGAGAACCTGGACAAGCCAGTACAGTTGTATTGTTTTGAGGAAGAGTGAATAGAGTAATGATGCGGCTCTTGGAGCTGTTCTTAAGACATTCTACGTTTAAATATGCACTCTGCATTTCGGCTCAGTAGCTACGTGTAACTGTTGATCTTACAAAATGCCTTCGTGACTTAATTGTTAATTCGTTTTCATGTCTTTCAAATGTTTTTGTCTGTAACTGCTGATCTTACAAAATGTGTTTTAATTGTTAATTCGTTTTCATATCTTTTAAATTCCTGTGTATGTAATTCAGTTTACTTTCTCTACAACATACTTAATATGTAGAGAAGGTATTACATTCCCCCCGAAAAATCAATGACATATAGAGACCTCAAATATCTTTTACACTAGCATTTTTTCTAAAATGTTAATGTTCTAAAAATGACTGTAACGATTTTGATTAAAATTTCATATACTTAAGATATTTTCACATAAATGTATATCCGGACTTTGCTAGGAATAACCTATGAAGCCCTCTTCATTTTGTATGATTTTTTTATTTTTATGGTAGGGTTAAACGCCCGCTTTTACTACATATGACACTGCAAATGATGGCACTGATGGTACATAGAATTAAGATATAGCACTGGTGGAATGCGATGGCGAGGAAATCGGAGAACCCGGAGAAAACCGCCCATGCGCCGCTTTGTCCACAAATCCCTCTCGGGCTGCCTTGCTGAGAGGCGGGTGGTCTAACCACTCGGCCATGGCGCTGCCTGTGGATGAATTGCATTATTGGTAAACCATAAGAGATGAACAGAAACTTGGTACGCAAAATATGTAGATCTCATTAAAACACACAATGCCATACTTTTTTTGGAATTAACCATTTCCGACATATACTTGTTATTGGTTTTTAGATTTCAATTTCTAGTTTATGGACTTTTCTGAAATGGAAGGTCGTTATTCACTTTTTCGTCCTTGTAATGCAAAGAGAACGAAATTCCGGATGCATGATATAGTGATGGTGTTTTAAAATATTTGATTATCGATATCGATTTCATTAGCCCAGTCTTACTTCTCTACATACAAGTAGAGAAAGATACAAGATCTGTAAATACAAGGAATTAAGCAATAAATTATTTCTTCTAATGTTTATCTCGCAATGCTTGGTTAGAGTGAAGTAGACAGAAAACAAAAATAGATTTTTTCAGAAAGTTCTGTGAGTGGAACGCACCAAACTTTTTATTTCTTGAATATTACAATAGTTTCAGAGCACCAACACTCATGAAATTACCACTCATTTCTTGAGAGTTTTTATTAAGCTTATGCCGCTTGTTTTATTTATATGTAATAGTTTCTTCTATTTATATGTAATAGTTTCTTCCACAAAGAAGAAACTTGGGCCTCGTCCGGCAACAAAGAATAGTTAATTCACTACTTATTTTCTGTATTTTATACACAACTAGCTTTGTATCATGATGTATCCCACTTCTAATGATAAACAAAATGTATTTAGTTTCTGCTATCGAGGATCGGCAATTCCTTTAGAATGGCATATTTCGATAACGAAGTGAACAAACCCAATTTCCTCTCCTTAATGGCTTGAGAAAGTCCCGCTTCAAGTGAACTTCTCTTAGCAGATATGTACAAGCACCAACAAATATGTAAATCGAGATCTGAACCATACAGTTGTACAATAGTAAAAAATCTGATGTGTTCCATTCACATGACTTTCTCTATATCTCTGCAACAAATGATTGTTATAAAGCTTAAGCTTCTATTTAAAGATTAGCAGAAATAGTCTTATTACTTGCTTCCTTGTAAGTAGAAGTGAAATAAGAGAGTAGCATAGGTTAAAGTGATAGTCAAAAGCTGGTTGCTATGTGATTGAAGTTGCTTTGTTTGTATGGACTTGAGTTGACAATATTCCTCTATGGGAAAAGTATAAGTTTTTCAAAGCTGAAATTAAAAACAAGGAATATCTTTAAAACGATCAACTCCACAAAAAATATGTATATAACATAAATTGTGTGCTAAAATGTGCTCTACATTTTCTGTGCAGCAAGTTTTTGCCCATCTCTTATGGTTTAGCAGTTATGCAAAATTCCGTAAAATGCATCTAGAATAAAGTAGTCTTCAGAGGCTATTCCCAGAAAATTCAAAATATACATTTTATTTGTTGTGTAAATATATTTAATATATGACAATTTGGACAAAATCGCTGGAGCCATTTTTAAGAAAATAAAACTAGAAAAAATTTCCACGTAAAGGGTAGTTGGGGTGGGGGGATTTTCTTGAAAATCTTCGTGTCGCATCCTTGGAAGATAGCAAACCTAAATACCAAGTTTGGTTTTTAAGGTCTTTTCGTTTTTGATCTATGCTGTCCACACACACACACACACACACACACACACACACGTTTCTAAAAATGCTTTTTTTGAATTCAGGAGGTCTCAAACATGTATTTCCGGTGAAATCTCGGTAGCGAATATTTGTGTGCATTAGAATACCTTCTCTGTACACTATGTACATACATAGTATGTGCAGAGAAAGTAAAAAAGAATATTCAGCTTACAATTATGTATTTGGGGATGGGCCAGCCCTCTCATATTCGAGGTTTCATTCCAGAAATAAATAAATAAACGTTTGTGTATATAGGTATATATCGGTCTATCATTGTTTTTATGTAAGATTAAAGGCATAAATATCCATAACCTAAACTATAGACACACACCTTCACTTGCGCTTTTGGAATTCAAACGTTTTTGCAATCTTGCTTCTACGGGAGCTTGTAAATTTCAACCTGTTCATCATTCTTCTTAATCTTAAAGTAGACGCTATTCACAGGTTTCTGAAGAAATAAACCGAACAGATGTAGAAGACATGGATGGTTGTGTCACTAATTTTCAAAGCCAAGTAGTATTTATAGCATACATCACATTTATATTTTTACATAATTTTACATTCAACATGTAACGGTACAAAGTAACTTCAACTACATTTACCTCTTTTGTGTATGCGATTCAATTCCTGTAATTAATTCTATATCGAATTCCATTGCTGCTGTCCTTTGTCTTTGAAGGCGACATTTAGGTTTTATCTACTAGAATGCAAGTCATTGGCAAGGCATCTATCTATTCATTAATAGTTGCGGCGTTGACTAAGAAAAATAGGAAACATAGTAACAAGGTTTGCTTTTAATCATGTTAGAGAATGTGGAGATAAATTAACTCACAGGAAAGTCATGTGTGTGTGGGGTGGGGTTATAACAAATCAAAAGGTTACGTGATGTATGAGAAGTCGGTGAGAGATTCGCCAATCCCATCGCCTCGAAAACTATGTAATGTACTGGCCTATTGCGACATATGATTTCCTGCAATTTTTTTAATATAAAAGAAAAAGGTACGCAAGTTGTACATAATTATATAGATTACATAAGTTTTGTTATTTCACGCCACACTTTGATTTGTTCACATTTTTATTATTTACAGAGATTTTATTCTATTTTCACAGGTGGTCACGTAGTAACTGTCACAGTGTTGGTCGCACTTCACACTCACAATTGTTCCTGGGGTCGTGTAAACAATAATTGAGGGGGTCAGGGCAACAGTGGTCTAACCCAGAAAAAAAATTTGCTTCACACTAATAAAATTGTTAGGTATATCTCAACATTATGTTAACAGTACTCAATGTGTTGTTGTGTAATAATCTGGAAAAGTGTCATTGAACAATCAGTTCGATTAAAATGAGGTTTTCGTTATTCTCAAAGAAACCATATTGTTTAACTGAGTTATGCTCCATTTTTAAAAAAAAATGGGTTAGACCACAGTTGCACTGACCCCCTCAATTGTTCTTGATATTTTGTGGTGGTAACTATGCACTTCTGTTGAGTTCACAGGTGTCGGGGTTCTTGATTTGTTTAGTTTGCCGTGGCTTCTGTTGCATAAAAGTCCAGCCATATCTCCCTTTTCTTTCATGCAGTAGGTTATTTGAGCTTCGGTGGATGGGAGCCTCACACGCGTCTTTTATACATAAAGGTTTCCCTAGCGAGTTCGTATATCCCGACTTTGTGTTTTGAAACTTCTAAAACGGCTTTCAAGAAGCGTGCTTTTACTGCTTCCAAAGTCTTTTAGACTCAGCTTTTTCCAAATGAGATCTTAGGTTGCTAGCCGTTAGCATGTTATGGATCAGCGTTGTGAGGTTATCTTTACCAGTTATTGATTCTAGCTTGGAGATTAGTGGCGTCTGTTTTGTTTATCGAAGGCCTTCGTATAATCTTCAAAGATTATGTGGAATTTTCCTCGAGGATGTCTTAATGCTTCCTCTCGGAATCGAACTATTCTTCCGGGATCTTGTGTTCTACTTCTTCAGAGATTTGCTTTGTGATAATGCTTGCGAGTATCTTCAATATATATTTCTCCTGGGCAATTCTGTAGGAATTCGGATCTTACTGATGCCTTTCCCCTTATAGCGTATTTATAGTCTAAATCCTCCATATTTTTGGCATGTTGTTCTCTTGTAGGAATAGATTTAATATATCTGAGATTGCTTGAAATAATATGCGCAAACCAGTTCAGTACAGGTTTCACCACACATGCCAAACCTGCATGGATTCGACTGCTTTTGGCCATTCACGCCTCGCGAAATTCAATCAAGATGCGTTCCCACCTAGCGCCTTTTGGTTATCTACATGAATTTTTGCAGGGCTGTTATTTGTACAATTTGTAGTGTTGAAATACTGTGTGGTCAATATGGTAGTGATTGGTGTTAAGCTAGTGTTCAACCTTGAGTATCAAAATATTCCCATGTGCATTTTTCCAAGGGAGAGAAGGAGGGAGGAGATCAAAAAGCACCAAACGGATATTGACAATATTTTTTTTTTTAAAAAAACTTTATTTTTTGACATGCTGCATTATATTGTTTAAAATATGGGGATTATAGCGAGGAATTTTAACATTTAAATTGGACAGTTTCAGTCCCGTTTCTTTAATAGAATATTGCAGGAGTCTTTAGCCCTTGGCAGGAGTCTTTAAACATGGCAAATCTTTATTTTCACTCAAGGAAATAAAACAGAGGTTAAGCATCTTTAAAATTGTTTTAAAATGAAGTATTCGTCTATATTAAAAAACTGTAGCAGCCAAAACTTGACGGCGATAACATTTCCAGTTTTGATAATTAGAAAGAACGAACGTTGTCGTTTTAACAGGGTTTTCACTTTCTGTTTTTCTTTAAAATTTTTCCGATGTTTAGCTAATTGGTGTGTGATGTTTAAGAAATTAGGTCAACTTTTTTGTTATAGTTACTGACGGTGTCACTGCATGTTTTAAACTAACGGAGAAAACTGAAGAGAAAGTTCAGAAAAGTTAGATAATTTTATTTCTGGCTGGCATTTTCACCTTTATCAGATCAAAATGATTTTCACACCAATTTCAGGCGTTCTGAATGAATAAAAATGAATTTTATAAGCAGTATTCCCAAGAAAAACTTGGAAACTTGAGGAAACCAATGAAATGAAAAGTCTTGAACAGCGCCGCAACAGGTAAAATGTAATACTTCTTAATTTTTCTCTCTTGATGATTTAGATACTAATTTGTTAAAATTAGATACGAATTCTTTCTGGAGTTGAGGTCGAAATGAGTTTTCAGATGTTCGAGACGTTTTTCTTTTCTTTTATTTTTTTAATGATTAAAAATAAGTGTTATTTTTTGTTTGACATATTTGTATTTCTCTGGCTGGAAATATATAAAGTTGCTGTTACTGTCTGAACCAAACCAAGTAATGTAGGTACGAATTATTATACTTTGTCCATTGCAATTATTTATACCACAAAAGCATACAATTTAGATAAAATACAAATGAAAATGGCGTGTTATTTATGGACGCTCTTTAACTACCGTGGTTCTCAGCGTCCCATTCTAAATTGGGCGTAAAAAACCGCTTAATTTTGCTCAGAGGCCTCTCTATCAGGCTTGAGGTTCTTTTACGTGTCGTACATTTATGACACGTGACCAACGGCTTTACTTCCCTTCAGAAAGAAGCCATGCTAAGGATTTTTACACCCGAAAAAATCCATCGTCCTCCGCCGGGTTTGAACCCGCGGCCTTGGGTATATGAAGTTAGCATGGTAACCATTACACCACGGAGGGCGAGATACAATTTAGATATATTGTTTTGTACATTTCTTTGTAAAAAGAATTCTGATGCTCTTTTGAGACAAACAAAGGAAGCTTCGAAATGGCCGACTTCAACTCAAGCAGTAGCGATAAGATCGCATATTATATCAGTCCCACAATTTCTAGTAAGTAAACAAATCAACTCAGTCCAGCCACTAGGGCCAGGTGTGTACACATCCGCCCTTCCCTACTACCTCCAGCTTAGGTTGTGTCAATCTGTCAGTCTGTGGGTTATGCGTTGAGAGGAACTACACAATGAGTTTAGTTATTGATCGTTTATCCTAGCTTCTTTAGCGGTTCTATTGAAATACTATTTAAATACTTTCGAACTTCCGAAACTTAAACATGTCCGACGTCTGCTGAGCAGCCTCGGGATCAGAGAGAGGCCATGATGGATGATGATCGGTGCCTGGAAGAAGGCAGAAGTGGATAGTAAGAAATGACGGTGAAATGGAGGACAGAAAAATGGTTATGGTGCAGTTATGGGAAAACCCGCTTAGAAGGCTATTTGTCACCACAAATCTCACATGCGGCCCCCTGCGATCGTACTCGGGCCGCCTAGGTGAGAGGCGAGCGGTCTAACCACTCGACCACGGCGCTTCTACATGTTTATTTTCTAGAAGCATAATAAACAAAAGTCTGAGCTTCTTCCAAATACGGGAGAGTTATAAAAATCAAATTAATGCTCACAACGTAATAACATTTGGAGTGTTTATGTGAAGCAAGTTGACCGCATGAAGTAGCGACACAGTGCAAGCGTGGCATAGCAGGTGCTCTGCCGTTTAATTATAATCATACGCATGCATGCTGCTTGGGTTCTAGGTCCTGTAATTGTTACGTAACAGGTGGTTCCTGGTTGAATATGGTACAGTATGAATCAGTATTCAGCGAAACAGAGCACATTCCGGAAAACTCAAGTCCGTCAAATCATACATTATACAACTTGTATAAGTCCCTCATCAAATCATATACAAACCTTAATTTTTGCGCAGTTTGAGGCCAAATATGCCTACAGTATTTGCGAAGAAATCTGCAGTAAAATAACATTTAAAAACACAAAGACCTTTACGCCCAGGTTAATACAATAAAAGTTAGGTCGGGTTTGCCATGATCCAAAAAATGAAAGCTTATTCTTGGACTACATTCGGAATCTAAAATTTATTTTATATGAATTTTGCATAAACATCAAGTAAAGTTAAAATATTCTCTTAGAGAAAAAAATGCAGAGTAAATACATAATAGTATTGTATAATAAACATCACCTTTTCACATGGAATAAAATTTTCAAAATCAAATTAAAGTTAAATTATTTATTGATCATGTTTGTTGTATAGATATTTTCTTTCATTGTCTGCCTTGTTTCTATAATTATTGAATATTTAGTTTGAATTGTGGCTGGGTTATAACTTCATGGCCTAATTTTTTATTTTTATTTAGTTGTAGTTAAGTTTATGTAGTTTAAAAATGTTAATGTAGTATAGAATAGATAAAAATATTGTATTATAAAATTAATAGTACATTAAAATTGCAGAATTAAATAATCCTAAATAAAGTAATGAGGAATACTAATCTTAAGGACAAAAAAATAATGCATATTTAATTACTGTTTGAGTTGGCTTGTATTAATAGTTATAACCCAGTTACACAACAGAATAGCCAATATAGATGGCATCAAAAGAGCGAACCGTGGAGTGGTGTTGTACTACTGGTACCAAATATGAATCAACCGAACATTGCGATTGAGACCCGATTCGTTCGTGAGCACACGTGACTGCCCGTTCCGAATATTCACGATTCCGTCACGGTTCACCAATTTTCTGTTCATTCCTGATTCGAAGATCCACGATTCCTTTCGCCGCTCACCTGTTCATTAAACTGAACCGTTCAAAAGATCCGGTTCGTTCATCTAGTCCGTAGCACCGCAGCCTTGCACAAAGAATAACTAGAAAGATTGATGCTCCACACGCTTCTGACATGTATGTATATAATCCATATTAAATTTCATTAGCTTTTGAGCGTTAATTTGACTTTTACAAGCAAAAATCAAGGTTCGATAGCGAGTGAGACACACTGTATATTGACTGAAAAATCACATTCAGCAAGAACTGCTGATTGTCATGATAATTTCATTCCAAAATCAACAGCGTTATTTACCCTTCCAAGCCAAGTGTTTTCGTGTATAAGGTTTAACGCAAGTCATACAAGTTATACTTATCTACAAGTCCGCAGTAATGCCCCAGCAAAGTACATAATTGTCCATAAGCAGAAAGTAAAAGTTATACATTAATTTTGTAATGCCTCCATTAATAATCTATTTTTAAATTACTTTATTTGGCAAGAACCAATATCCTGCTTGGAATTTGAGAGTTGCTCGCCACTGGGTTCATTTTAATTTAGCATACATGATTGAACAATTTCATAATAAGAAGCAATATGTTGCAAGTTTTTAATTGCTTCACATTCAGTGCAAACAGGTATGTCTATGTAACAGAAACGTTTGATCCAGACTCACAATCAGATAAAATATTACCTGGGACGGATTGATGTATCTTTTAAATTTTCGGAATAAGTTAATGTTCCCCAGATTCGGTACACTTGAGGAGCACCGTTCAAACTGTATTTTCATGTTTTACAGAAGCAGTTTTATATTATGGTATTTACTATTTATATGCATTGAAATATATGGCGCGTAGAGCACAAGGTGCCTTTTTTTGCTATTCCATGCTTTACTCCCGCGTGTTACCCAATTAGCGAGGTCATAAATCAACGTTACTTTATTGCTATGAAGATTCTAACCTAGCGCTCCATTTTTATCTCAGCTGGTTGTGGAATTAATGGTAGGGACTAGTGCATGTCCATTAATTTTCTTTTATAGGGCTGTCCATATGTCAGGAATCTTACATTTATGAAGAACAATGCAATTTTACCACTGACATTTATTATGCTTTTGCATATGCAAAAAATGTTATGAGCTCTTGCAAATTCCTGACTTATGTTAAATTGCTTCGTTGCCACAAATTGGTGTTACGTCTGATGCTATCAAATGCAGCAACACTCGTCCTTTCAATGCCTCCTCTGAAGCAATGCATGCACGTTTCTTACTACACACTAGGTAACAAACAGTAAA
Source organism: Hymenopus coronatus (assembly GCA_030762935.1). Lineage (NCBI taxonomy): Eukaryota > Metazoa > Arthropoda > Insecta > Mantodea > Hymenopodidae > Hymenopus > Hymenopus coronatus. Next base: position 69,738,369 of record CM060896.1, on the reverse strand, counting down.
TGTTGGAGATAAATCAACAATGCTTACTTTTGGATAATGCAAGCTTACATAGTATATTGCAATGCAAGTATGGGAAGTGTAATATTGCAGAATCGAGGAAAAGCTTGAAAAGACAAAATGAAGTTGAGTGTATTTTATTTACAAAATTCCAGTATACTTAATAAGCGTGTATCACATACTAATTTTGGACGATGAATATTAATATTAAATTAAAATATAATTACAAATAAATTAAAATATTGGTTGGATGCAAATAATTTCTACAAGAAAGAAAATTTAACAATCGTTGCTATGTAATTTTTAATTATTTATATTTTTATAAACAAGGTTTGTTGGCTGTGGAGATATTTTTATCTGTAGTTGGTACCCTAATTATAATCAATTTGACAACTTAGCTATGGAGAAAGTTATGGTAGTGGACAGAGATATAGAAGCCTGAATAGTGGGATGTTCTACATACATTAATTCCGGAGAAGTCTACACAAATGTACGAGTTAGTGTACAATACATTGACAAATAAATATTGCAACTGTTTCACATACCCCACGTGTTCTTTTGAGTCCATGTCAGTATTGCGATTTTTTGTCAATAGCAGCTAGGTTAGAATGTTAACTTACGCCCAACAGTAACGATAAATAGTAGAAATTAGTCACATCGTCCAAAAATGTGATTAAGCTAGTTTCGGTGCAAACGTATTCTCAGTGTTCCATTTCTTTTTTACATCTGCACCTCTTACGTCTGTAGCTGGAGGAATTACCTAAAATATTTCACTCAGAAATTTGCAACTGAAGTTTCACTGGAAGTGCATGTTTGTGGAGAGGTAGGGGGGAAGTGAGATCATGACTCCAAAAAAGAAAGTCGGACATCAAAATTAATGTAATACTGGGGTGGGTCAATATTGAGTGTGCCAGCTTATTATTTACAAGAAAAGCCTCTTAATAAAAATACATATTATAAATCGGATTGTTACATTTATATGCCTTTCCCTATTCTCTCTCTTCTACAAACTATTTGTAAACTCTTGTTAATCCAAGTACACTTTCAATTCACACTGACATATCGTTCTAGAATAGGGATTTAAAGCCATAGTCAAGATTTTTCAGGAGTTTGTCGCTGTGCAATGGCAGAAAAAATGAATAGCGATTCATTCTTTGAGAAAGTTTTACATATTTATAATTCAATCCAATGACAACAAATAACCCGGAAATGTAATTGAAAACAATTGTAATGTTTTGCACTCACATGACTTCCTCTGCTTACTCTGCAGCAAGTTATTCTTCTTATACTTCTCGCTAATCCAGAAAAACGTTTGCATAAATGCTTTTGTTACGCATTTCCTTTAATGCAAAGGAATTAGGCTAAAGAATAGTCATATCTTTTAAGAACTGGTCGCTACGTAATGCGGTATAAATCCATTTAAACTGCAATACATTACTTTGTGTTCCTTAATAACTAGTATTGATATTGTTGATTACCTATGTAATGTTCTATGTATAGTTTAGAAATATTTTTTGTTGTTCCATTATTGTTCTTATATAATGCTTGTATTTTGTTACTGTAATGTGGTCGCAAAAAACCAGAACTCTGCAACCTCATATAAATACTATTTAAAAAAAACAACAACGAATGGCTCGGAAATGTAACTAGAGCAATTCTAATGTGTTACACTCTCATGCCCTTCTCTACTTATTCTGCAACAAGCTACTTTTCTAATACTTCACACAAATCCAGAATAACGTTTGCATGAATGCTTTTATTACGCACTTTCTTTAATAAAAGGAACTATAACGACATACCTTTTAAGGAAAATATAAGTGTTTTGAAATTGAAACTAATTGTAAGGAATATCTCGGAAATACATAATTTGTTTTTAACGAGACCTACGTTTTGTGTGTAGTAAGTTATAGTCTCTCTCTTATTATGTAAAATTATGTAAAAATCACCCAGATTGCACCAACTTCAGACCCTATTTCCAGAAAATTTGGATATAAATTTTATCTGTCATCCAAATAGCGTTAATACATTGTATATTAATCAAAATGGTTAAAGCAAAACGAAAATTTCGAAAAATCTTCCACATAAGCGGCAGTTGAAAAAGATTTTCCTGAAAATCTTCGTCCTTGGAAGATATTGAACTTAAATACCAAGTTTGGTATCTAATCGACTTCCGTATTTTAGTTATACTGTCCATAGATACACACGGACCTCTCTAAAATGGATTTTTAAAATATATTCAGGTGTTCTCAAAACATGTATGTATTTCCCATAAATCACAGAATCGAATATTTGGGTGGAATAAAATACCTTCTCTACCTACTATGTACATTGTGCTACGCGCTAGAAAAATAAAACCGACAAATTGCGTGATATAAAGAGATTTGCATTTTTGTGTAGTAGAATTTTGCCTTCTGTTAACGTTTTAACAATTAAAGTAAAGAAAACGATTCCCTATTTCCAGAATATTCAATGAGTATTTCATTTTTATGCAAATATCTCAAACATGTGTCTTAATGTAAAAAAATCAAAAAAAAAATCGAAATTTTCTCCATGTTGAAAGTATATTGGGATACAGAAAACGTTCTTGAAAATCTTCGTGACACATCATTGAAACATGCTGAAGTTAAATATCAACTTTTTGTTTTTGAGTTATTCTGCTCTCACACAGGCGGACCTTTTTCTAATTTTTTTATAGTCAGGTAGCCTCAAAACATGTACTTCCGATGAAATCTTGGTATCGAATGTATGCAATACTTCCTCCACTTTGGTACTATGTTGCGTTATTTGTCGTTTTATTATTGCCCCAGGTTGTGGACCAAGTATGTAGTGATATTCTCTCGTTGTCTTGTTACACGTCACGTCATTCCCACTGTGTATTAAGTGTGTCTGAACGTACTCCCCTACCAATATAGCAAGCAGATCACTCCACCTGGTTTTGACGTCCACTATGATGGTTGCCCCGACGTCGCTCAATCTGCATGGAATTGACTCTCTCGGATGGAGAAACAATGGGGGTAGTTGTTCGTTGAAAACACATTTTCACTTTAGTATATGAATTTATTCTTGATTAGATTCTTTTACTTATTTAAACAAGCACTTTGCTTTACATGCTACTTTAGTTTCTATACTTCTTAGAACTTTCAATCTTCGGCGATTTGACTTTACTTGTTTCGTAGAATTAATAACGTTTATCACTTTCCTCGCCTATGACATACATAACAACTAACCTTCACATTATATGGCAACTTGACAACGAACATGCGTGCCTCTCAAACTTGAAGGTGAGTGTCCCCTGACTTGACAGCAATTACGCGTATGTGACCCCAAACTTGATAGTGACTGCCTCCAATCTGTTACTTATATAGTAAAATCTGGTGTCATGGCTGCTTCATTTTCATTGGTCAGAAAGACCGCGAACTTAGCGTCTATGTGTCCCATAATGCACTTCTCCTTACCCAAAATGCATCCATCATAAACACCTCGCGACCGCCTCGATACAATGGAGAAAAACTCACTTCTCAAATATTCAGGACTCCCCCGAAATCACTTTCACTTATTTCTCTGTTGCACGCAGATTCCTTTATCCTTCTCCCATTTTCTCGATGAAGTCATCCAAGTGATTGCGGGCCATGCTGATAACAACACACTATGATGCACGGCTGATTGCCACCGCTTGTCCTGTTTCTCCAACTGCACCGTGTTGCGGGAGCAGACCCATTTGGCGCTTTAGTTTCGCTGTACTTGCGCCATGTGACGTCCAGCTTTCTCGTGCACATGTGAGAGATCTCTGGCAACATGCTTCCACATTTTCATCTATTTCCACCAAGTAGCTTGTTCATTTATCGATCTTGCCCTTAGATTTTGCACACCATGCATAAGAGCGAATAGGATAAGAAATGAAACTACTGGTATTAGGGAAGAAGCTGTTGAGAAATTTATGTATGAGAAAAGTTGAAGTATTTAAAATTGAAATCGATAACACAGAACATCTTGAAAATAGTTCAACACCACAAAAAAAGTATAATGCATAAATTGTGTTCTTTAACGAGATATACATTTGTTGTGGTGTAACTTTTTATCTATTTCTTTTTGTTTACCAGTTATGCAAAACTCGTTCAGAATGAAAAGGAATTCAAAGGTTATTAAAGATAAGCATTGTATTTGTCTTTAAATATCTTTAATATACGGCATTTTAATCAAACTCATTTAAGAGCCATTTTGGAGAAAATTAAAATGTTCGAAAAAATTTCCATGCAAAGGGCAGTTTGGGGTCGTCGGACTTTCTCGAAAATCTTCGTGCTGAATTTGATATTTAAGTATAGTATTTAAACAATTTTTCGTTTTTGAGTCGTGTTCATAGACACATTGTGTACACAATGCTTTTTACTTTCTCTACACGTACTATGTACATAGTGTATAGAGAAGGTATTGCACTCCACCAAAAAATTCGATACAGAGATTTCATCGGACATATATGTTTTAGGGTCCCATGTATAAAAAAAAGCATTTTCAGAAAAAGTTCCGTGCGTGTGTCTGTGAACACAACTCAAAAACAAAAAATCGGTAAAATACCAAAGTTGGTATTTATGTTTAGTATCTTCTAGGGATGCGACACGAAGATTTTGAGAAAAATCTCCCCACCCCAAACTACCCTTTACATGGAACTTTTTTCGAAAATTTTGATTTTCTAAAAAATGGCTCTAACGATTTTGATTAAAATATCGTATATTAAAGATATTTACCTGACAAATAAAATGTATATTTTGAATTTTCTGGGAATAGTCTCTGAAAACTACTTTATTCTGAGTGAATTTTACGGAATTTTGCAAAAGTGCTAAACCGTAAGAGATAGACAAAGATATTCCTTGTTTTTGTTTTCAGGTTCGAAAAACTTAAATTTTCTCATACAGGAATTTGTCAACTCCAGTCCATACAAAGGAACTTCAGTCACATAGCAACCAGCTTTTGATTATCGCTTTAACCTATGGTATTCCCTTATTTCCATTCTAGTTACAAGGAAGCAAGTAATAAGACTATTTCTGCTAATTTTATGTCGATTAGATGAAGTAAATAAAACTAATTTGTTGCAGAGATGTAGAGAAAGTTATGTGAATGGAACACATCAGATTTTTTATGTAGGGAAGCCTAAACGTATATTTCCAGGTATTTTGAGTGGAATGCAATACCTTCTCTACCTAAATACGAAGTAAAGAAATTAAAAATGTATGTGGCGACTTTATAGAAGAGGCTTATGTGGAACAGGCTGCAGAGCTTAAACCCTGATGAAATGACGCTGATGATATCGAAGTAGTGCTGCTTCACATATTTGCTGTTTCCTTATGTTTATGTTTAAGGGATCATAGAAAAAGTTATACTTAAATTCCCTTCTTAGTGAGTAAAGCAAACTGACTTTATTCGTCAGGACTTTATTAACGAAGTACATTTTTGCCTAACGAAGCTGTGCATTTTCCGGTTTCAAGCAAGAATAAGCATATCTGAACTGCTGACAGGATACTTCATAAATACAAACGCAATTTTGACTTGTGTGTTGTCCGTCGACAATGCTAACGAATACTTTCTTATGTAGCTGAAGAAAAACAAGACTGCCACTTCATTACTAAAGTGTTCTCACAAGCGTATTCCTTTGGGTCAAAGCCTCCAGTTAATGAGGTTAATTCTTATGCCCTCTCAGTTCATTACTAAACATGTTCCATAATAAATCATGCTTTAGTTCAGAATTACTTAGTGACTATTATTGAAGTAAGAATGAGCTGCTTTGATGGAATTAAGAGTCCGCCCTTTCTATATAAATGATGTGCTACTTCGGAAATTCTACAATCAATGGAAATGCATTTTACTTTCTCTGCATCTATGTACATAGAAGGTATTGTATTCCACCCAAAAATTCTAAACAGTTTTTACCGGAAATACATTTTGAGACCCCCTGAATCAAAAAAAAAATCTTACTTTCTCTACACGTAATATGTACATAGTATATAGATGAAGTGTTATATTCGACCCAAAAATTCGATACTGGGATTTCACCGTAAAATATGTTTTGAGCTCCCCTGAGTCCAAAAAAAAAGCATTTTTAGAAAAAGGTCTGTGTGTGTCTGTGGACAGCATAACTCAAAAACTAAAATACCATTAAATACTAAACTTGGTATTTAAGTTTGGTATCTTCTAATGATGCGACACGAAGATTTAAAAAAAAAATCCTCCCACCTCAGACAGCCCTTTATATGGAATATTTTTTGAAAATGTTCTAAAAGTGGCCCTAACGATTTTAATTAAAATGCCGTATATTAAAACTATTTACATCACAACTAAAATATATGTCTTGAATTTTCTGGGAATAGGTTCTGAAGACCCGTTCATTTTGGATGAGCTTTTCTGAATTTTGAATAACTGGGAAGCCGTAAGACATACACAAAAACTTACTACGCAAAAATGTAGATCTCGTTGAAACCACAATTTGTGTCATATACATTTTTGTTGCAGAGTTGACCAATGCCAAGATATTCCTTCTTATTAGTTTCAATTTTAAACTACGTATCTTCTCAAATGGGGTCCCTTTCGTTTCATCCCTCTTTTGTTTTTCTGGAAGAACAAAGCGAACCAAACTTCAATTGTTCACATATCGATCGACTTTAAATGATTTGACTATAGCTTTAGCCTGGTATATCCCCTTATTTCCCTTCAGCTTATAAGGAACTAAGAGTAAGGCCAATTGTGTTAAAATTTATCTCGTATGGTATGATGAAATAGAAGAATAATTTTTTGTAAAAATAATTTGTTTGCAGAATAGGTAGGAAAGTCATGTGAATGCAACACATCAAATTTCTAGAAAAAGATAAGTATGTGTGCCTTTTTATGGAAGCTCAAAAACGAAACGCTTAATACCAAACTTAGTACCTATTTAAGGGTGCGATTCGAATATTTTCAGGAAAATACCCCACCCAAACTACCCTTCACATGGAACAATTTTCGAAAATTTTGATTTTTTTCAAAAATGGATCAATTAATTTTGATTAAAATATCGTACATTAAATATATTTATATGGTAAATAAAATATCATTGTGAATTTTCTGGAAATAGCACTTTATTCAGGATGTATTTTGCTGAATTTTGCATAACTGGTAAACAGAGGTAGATAAAAAACTCACTATACAAAAAATGTCGATCACCTTAAAACACGTAGTTTATATCAGTTCTGACAATAACAAATATATACTATTTCTGAGATATTCCTTGTTATTGGTTTCAGCTTTAGTTTCTCATATGTGAATTTGTCAACTCTTGATCATACAAACAAAGGAATTTCAATTATATGACAACTAGCTTTAAAAGATTTGATTATCGCTTTGGCCTGTGGTACTCGATGGCATGAAGAATAGTCTTTTTAACAATAATTTGTTAGAGAGATGTAGAGATAGCCATATTAATGAGATACATCCGATTTTTAAAATCGCAATAAGGGTAGTTGGTAATTTCGTTGTATGTAAACGCACAATGCAAGAAACCGGCTCATCATATTTGACTCATGAATCATAGGACAATGCGTGTAGCATATGTGACCTTTGCTTGTTCCATACCACGCAGATTCTAGGCATGCGGACAACCAGATAAAGCATCAAATCTTAACTGCCCTTTGTGTATCGACTTCGTGGTGTATCAAAGGTCATTTTAATTTGGTTATCTAGCTGAAAAGCGTCTATATCAGAAGAAGCAAAGCGCTACACTACAACGGGGGAGATATGTCATGCTAACTACCTTGTCACTAAAGTTTTGATGGCTCTCTTTGTGTTTTTACTTTCTCTACACGTACTACATACTAATGTATAGAGAAAGTATTGCATTCCATCCTTAAATTCGATACCAAGATTTCACCGGAAATATACGTTTTAGGGCCCCCCTGTATAAAAAAAAATAGAAAAAGGTCCGTGTGTCTGTGAACACGATAACTCAAAAACGAAAAGTCGGCAAAATACCAAACTTGGTATTTAAATTTAGTATATTCCAAGGATGCGACACGAAGATTTTGAAAAAAATTCCCCCCACCCCAAACTATCCTTTAAATGGAAAAATTTAAAAAAAATGATTTTCTCAAAAATGGCTAACGAGTTTGATTAAAATACCGTATATTAAAGATATTTATATTGAAAATAAAACTTATATCTTGAATTTTCTGGAAATAGCCTCTAAAAATCTCTTTATTCTGAATGAATTTTGCGTAACTGGTAAACAGTAAAAGATAGACAAAAACCTACTGCACAAGAATGTAGATCCCTCAATATGTCATCTACATTTTTATCGTGGAATTGGCCCTTTCTGAGATATCCCTTTATTTGTTTTAGATTTAAAAAAAAAAAAAAACTAACTTTTCTCACACGGAAAGTTGTAAACTCCTGGCCTTGCATAGAAACGGATCTCAACCATATGGCAACCAGCTTTTAAAATATTTGACCATCGTTTTAGCCTAGTGTATTCCCTTATTTGCCTTCTACTTACGGGAAGCAAGTGCTTAGACAATTTCTGCTAATGTTTATCTCGATTATCTTGAAGCAGATAGAAGAATATGCGTTTTAACAATAATTTGTTACAACGATGTAGAGAAAGTCATGTGAATGGAACACATCAGATTTTTTAAACATCGATGTTCTACGGCAGGGATCACCAACTAAGTGAAGCAAAGATAGCACATTTACTCATGTCCCTGCGAATCGCCTTGTGTGCACTGCGGGAAAAGCAAGAAGAGATAATTCCTTTAGTGCTGTGGCAGCATTCAGTATTTTGCACTTTTTATTGGTTAATTCTCCTTCCGTGATGAAATTCTATTCTCTTTGATGAGGAGTATTATAAAATTGAAACTAATAACAAGGAATATCTCGGAAACGGTGTACTCCACAACAAAAATACATAGGTCATCAGTTGTAACTGTAGTAAGCTTTCGTTTGTCTCTTACGATTTACCAGTTATGCAGAACTCTTTCAAAATGCAGAGGCCATTCCCAACGAATTGAATATTCACATTTTGTTTCCCATGCGGTAGTCTAATAAAAGTTAGTCATTTTTATGAAAATTTCTAAAAAAAATCTTCCACGTTAAGGGTAGTTTGGGGTAGCGGATTTTCTTGAAAATTTCGTGTCGCATCCTTGGAATATACTAAACTTTATATCAAGTTTGGTATTTAAACGGCTTTACATTATTTTAGTTATCTTGTACGCAGACACACACACATACACACGGACCTTTTTATAAAAATATATTTTTACTCGGGGATCTCGACTTCCGGTGAAACCTCGACATCGAATTTTTTGTTAAGTGTACAATAATTTCTCTATCTACAATGTATTTGCTTTTTATCCGACAAGCGCTTATTTTGAGATTTATAGTTTGCTTATTACTAGAGATTTGCCAAGGAAGATGGAAAAAGTAGACCTGCAATACTGGGGCTAAAACCAACTCGGACATGCCTCCCCGCCCCAGGTGTTGGATGAGGGACCCTTTAATATGATAGGGTGGTCGGAATAACCAATAAGGGCGCATGTAGCAACCAAAGAACTTCACTGTTCCCTCAGAGGTTGTAATATATGGTAGACAGAGAATGCAATAGCCCGGTAAGGCATCTTTCTGGAAAAGAAAACCGTTCAAAATAGTCAGAACCAATTCGTTCGGACTTCCTGTCTCATTCTGTTTTGCCCCTTTCTGTTTTACTTTCAGGGAAACATCTACTAAAATGGCATACTCTCCTCCAAATTCCTTGGAGAACAACAGACTAAAATCTGGTTTACTGTGACTGGCAACATTTTTCAGAACGAGAACAGTGGAAAAATTATTTTAAAATGTGGATGTGAATAGATTATGAAGGTCTTCCAGAGCTCAGGACTAGAAACTTGTAAACTTTTAACTCTTATTAAGGACTGCCTCTGTGACCGAATGGTTAGCGCTCTGGGTTCTCAACCCAGAGGTCCCGGATTGGGTTCCCAGCTGGAGCGAGGAATCTTTAACCAGAATTATTTCCTCTCTCCCACAGTTCTGAAAGTGTGAATGTCAAGAGTGTAATGTATTTCAAAGTTATAAATACATATAAGATAAAGCCAAATACCTCTTCATGCATCAGCTAACTAACCGAGCGGGATGGAGTGAGGCCCGCATTCGGGAGATGCTCGGTTCAAATCCCATGGGTCGATCATCTGGCTGAGGTTTTTCTGGCTGATTCGCCAAGGTAAATACGAGTTGGATGGTTAAAATAATGGCCCAAAGTTCCATCTTCAGTCTAAAACAATAGCAAAACTGAAAATTGTTATCTGCACTTTGTCATCTGACTATGATGGTAGAAAGGTTTGTCTGGACGGCCCTCTAACACCATCTGCGCGGCACTAAGCGAAGGTAGTATGTATGGGGACGAGACCTTAAAAAGCTACTTTCCACCACATACCGTACTAAACAGTTCTATCGCGATATGACCAAATGGTAAAGGAGACGTAAAATAAATCGGATAAAAAAACTTACTTTGAAATGTAGAAGCGCTTTGTATGCACAATTTTAAGCCCACAATTAAAACAGCTTGTTCCTTTTACATTAAAGCAGATCTGAAAAAAATACAGTGTTATAGTTAGGATTTTTGAAATCTGATTCAGCCTTCTAACTTCACTCTACTCATGGTTTGTGTGAAAGAAATCAGAACTCTTTCTTGAAATATCGAATTCTATATAAGTCACAGATGGAAGTGCCTTACGGTAAGTGAATGCATGGTTGAAAGAAAGTGAATATCCATTTACTGAAACGCTTAACTAATGCCGTAGTAAAGATTTAGGAGATTTAAACTGTGTGTCGACATTACTACTCGATAAAAGAAGATAGCTAGCCTCTTAAAGAAAAATGGTGGACGAGGTAATGGCGATGCCATAAATATTTGTTGAAAGTATTTTTTGGATTTCTTTATCTCACAATTCTCACGTTGTTTCCGTCGTATTTTTATATAAATTTAAACTGGAACACGTTTTAAAAGTGTCGCGGCATTTGCGAACGTAGCACCAATCAGGGACTATGTGCGACACGAGAGGGTTATAAATCCAGCGGTAGTTATTTATTGCAGGGGTAAAATGTGCAGGCGGGGCTTTATATTCATTGCACGGGTGTCGGTCGTTCGTGTGGCGGTATGGCTATGGTCGTACCAGTTAGAGAGATCGCCATTGTTTTTAATGCCGATATTTTGCCAACATGTGCTTTTGCACACAATGTCCGTGGAACGTCTGCACATCAAATAGAGAGCCGCTGTCATGTTGTTTACTAAACTACCACTATTCTCGCTTCTCTAGAAGAGCAAACAAAGGGATGGGCGAAAAGCAACACACACGGTTACTTTGTGATGTTAACTTTATTATAACTGTTACAAACAGGGGTGTGTATCCAGGATTTGTCTACGGGGGAAAGAGAAGACGTAAATATATACGATGGGTTTGACCTCAGGTTACCAAATATTCTCACTAAATAATAATAATAATAATAATAATAATAATAATAATAATAATAATTATATATATATGTTTATTTCCTATCCAGTATATTGCAATAATGGTCCTTTCAGTCCCATATGCCGAGCGAAATGGTTCCGCGCTAACGTGCGAGGCTCGTATTCAGGAGATCGCGGGTTCGGTCACTCTGACTTTCGGGTTTTCGAGGTTTTTCCAGGATGTTAGACGAATGCTGCATTCCTCTTTGTCCTGTCCTCATTTCCTACAGACACACGGTCGCCCTCCGTGGTTAGCATATATTTTCCAATAACTTTTACAGTCTGGCAGTTGAAGTGTTACGTTCTTTTCTGTTGCAGTGATGGAGTGACAACAAGAGGATAGGAGCAGAGTCCGGGCGATATGGCTGCAATCAGATTATGGCTCCTGAGCACCACCATTCTTGTGGTAGCAGCAGCACTTCATCATGAAGAGGACTTTGCTTTTGAAACAGAGGAGCAAGACAGTCTCTCACATCCCCACGTCCATCACTCAGCAACTCCTGTCCAGAGGCTCTGGGGCATTCCTGATACAACAGCCACCGTAGGCAGACTCTTCCAGCTCGAAATTCCTAATGATGCTTTCTCGGGCAACATAGACCATTATGAGGTAGGATAAAACATAACATACATTCAGAAGGTACTTTTCATTTATTTAGAAAGTAATGAAAATTAATTGTTCTCTGCAGTAGTGGCTCGTGAGCATATATTTTGGGTGCTCAAAAATGTTTAGGCAGACAGCCGTGAAAATATGAATTAGCATGTTACATGATAGTTATGATTATGAATAAACTCGTATAACTGCAGCAGCAACAGTGACAGCAACAATAATCATAATAATCGTATCTTGTCTGACGAAAGACGGGGGTGTTATGGATGTTTGTAGCTGCGTACATAATTAAGCACACTACATTAACGCAAAAACAAAGTAATGTGTAAATTAAATTGTACCTGGTTGAAATTGTGGATGGTATGCAAACTGGTCGTGCATTTTACTTCCCAGGACATACATTTTAGTATTGTTTACTAGCAGCCAACCAGTAACCCTGTTGTGTATAGTGAGTACAAGGTGCTTGAATGTTAAGCAATGTATAATAATGTCACCAAACCAGCACTATTGCTAAATATCCCGAGTTGTACTGCTTCAGTTAGGCTTACTTCTGCAGTGTGATAGTGTCTAATGGCATTGAATGTAAAATGGTAGTGAAAGAATGGAAAAAGATTTGCTTGCTATGTGTGCACGACCCGGATGAATTTATGGCGGCGCCGTGGGTTAGTGGTTAGACCGCTCTCCTCCCCTCTAGGCGGCCAGGGTTCGATCCCAAGCGCCCGCATGTGGGATTCGTGGTGGACAAAGCGGCGTCTGGGTGGGTTTTCTTCGGATCCTCCCGCTACTCATTTCATTACCTTTCCAATTAACAATTTCGTTTACATTTCATTCATCCACTTCATGTTCACGCCTGGCTACGGGCCTACCCCTCGTAATAGGTTTTCCGTACGCTCCCCGACAGACTTCTGACCCCTAGTCATTAGCTTGTAAGTTCTAGGGGAGGTGTTAGTCCTACAATTACGGGGAGGGTAAGCCGATTACGAAACGAAACGAAGTTCTTTATGCCAACCAGTTGCACATGTGCAGACGCTCTTTAAAACATGCATAAGTCAATGTGCTACCACCAGTTATCTCGCGGGTTGAAACCCGGCGGAGGACGATAGATTTTTTCGGGTGTAAAAATCCTTAGCATGGCTTCCTTCGGAAGGAAGTAAAGCCGTTGGTCCTGTGTCGTAGATTTACGGCACGTAAAAACCTCAAGGATCCGGTCCCCATGGCCACGCTCGCTAAGGCGTCTAGCTTTGGTGCTTCGTTGACAGGGGATCGTGGGTTCGAGTCCCGCCTTGGGCATGGGTGTATATGTTTGTGCAATGTGTATATGTTAGTGTAAAGAAACAGTAAAACCAGTAATCATACAGGTGGGAAATGTAAATAGGGGATACAGCGCCGGACCAGACTCCGGCACTGTTATAATAATAATAATAATAATAATAATAATAATAATAATAATAATAATAATAAAAAAAAAAGGCTGAGAGAGAGGCCTCTGAGCAAAATTAAGCCGTCTTTCACGCCCAATTTAGAATGGGACGTTGAGAACCATAGCAGTTAAAGATAATATAAATAAATAACACGTCATTTACATTTTACCGCTGTTATATCTGATCAAGTTTAAGTAGAGCAGTAAGACGGTAGATTCAAATGTAGCGGGTTTTAAACTAACCATGTTTCATTTAACAACATTCTCAGAAACAATAACCAATAACTCTGTAAAGTGTAAACAATTGCTCTTATACATTAGCCACCACTGATTATCTGTGGAATTGTTCCGGTTTCGAAGTTCGGAAAAGTATCTTGGCCGGATCGGTAAAAATCCCGGAATTACAGGATGTGAACATTTTACGATATTATGCCATTCCATAATTTCCACTAATAAATGCATTCAAAATTTCCGCTCAAACCACCATTGATACTATTTGATTGCAAACTCTTTGGTTAAATGTATCGGTTAATGTTGGCAAGCTAACAAATGAGTACTTTACTCTTAATTGGTAATTGATGTATTTCGGCCGCTTGAAAACTGAGGGAGGGAATAAATACGTCACTCTGATTTCATAGTAAATAGCAAAAGCACCAATTAGAAGTAATCTGCAAAATCTTCTGTAAAATATATTTGGTATAAGAGATTCTAATGTCCATAAAGTTAAAGTAGGTGAAATTCTTAAAGAAGTATCGAAAATCAAGGACATAAGCATTCTAAAAAATGTGACTTGTCCATCAAGTTCTCAACTTCTCATGTAGTCTTCCCAAATACTGCAACAAAAACTCTCGTTTTACTCCAAAAAACAATTCTTTATTTCTTCCACAAACTGATTACAGTTAGAATCTGCTCACAAATAACTGTCTTTCTTCGATGCTTTCGTAACAACTCTGTCACATAGTTTCGCTGCGGCTACGATTACTGCTGCCAGCTACGAATTTCCCGTCGAAACTTAACTCGGCCAGGCTATTATTCCCCTGTCGATCATGTAGCAGGAAACTTTCAGAAGCAGTCACACACGCAAACCACCACAGGTGTCACGAACTCACTCAGGGGTAACAATGCCCAGCGTCGACGTCAAAGAACCTTCAGCGCTCGTGTCCACTTGCACAGGTGACAATCACAGCTTTGATGTCAAAAGAACTTGCCGCGAGTGCCTTTGTCCACTAATGCAGGTATAATAATGAATGCCAACAATCAACTGTTATTTACGAAACAAGCCGTTCACACAGGCAGCAGTTATGTGAATAGCATTGACGTTTTATGACTACCATCATTAATAAGAAACAACTTATAACTGAAGCGTCTCTACTTGTGTCTGATTAATGACAATTAATTACAGCCCTATTGAGGACAAATCTTAAGCTAAGTTAGCTGCTGAAAGCATTAAAAATAGATTGGTGAATTGCATAGTAGTTTTTATACTTAACATAGTTTGAATTTTGACAAGTACATGGAATACTTAAAATCAACGGAGCATAACTGATATTACCATAATTTCTGAATACTCAGTGTCCCCCCATAGATACATTTTATGTATGTTTAGCCAGAGTGGTATTATTCATTTTGAAGTACCAATGAAAAATAATTTCAGACATTGTTAAAAACGAAGGAGGGAAAGATTATTTACCGGAAATGCATACATAATTTAATGTGATTGGATCGAAAATCAAGGAATTTCATGCATACATTTTCAAGCAGTTTGTCAAAATCTGTAAAAATAAATCAATATATTTTACTAGCATGCGCACGCGCACACACACTTACATACATATATACACATATGAGAGTATATACGAGTAATACCATACTTTTACCTTGTCCATACATTTCAAATTAATTTCCACATAACCAGATATAAGTGATACATCTTCTTACATGACAAATCCCTGCATATTCTTAATTTCATTGTAGCTGTAAGACAGTGCAATGGGAAATGTGGTCGTTGCTAATTTTTTCAAATACTATAATGCTCAGACTTCAGAATTGTATGTAGTCTGTTACAAATGGCTCTTGCATACTGATTGATGAAGACATCTTAGCCATACAGCATGTTATAGTAAAAGTAAAAAAGAGTATTCTAAAAATACACCTACAGAAGTGCAGACACCAGGTTATTGTCATACAAATTAAGGAAGAATTCAGTCATTGAGCAAAAATGCAGGAAATAGCTAATCTTATATTGGGGAGAAATGATGATGATTTTTTTATTATTACTATTAGTTACATTTACGTGACTTCCTCTTCCCACAAATTGTTAGTGAATATATAATTGATGCTAGTATAGACTTGATGACTGCTCTAAGTGTATACTCTGACATTGCTATTGAAAACTGTACTGAGTGAGCCTAACAACCTCACTTATATACTCCTTGATGATATGGCAAGAAATTCTCAAAAGTAGAGGTCCTTATGTGCATAAATAATTATACCCAGGCTATTTACACATGCATAGTAATTCAGGGTGACAAGGTATAGAATGTGCATTTGGCATGCAGTTGCATTATCATTTGTTACAATGTGACTATAGCATGAAAGATCACCTTGGAAACTACAAAAATGTATCAAACTTAACTTTGTCCATTAGTAGACATAATATGATTTGAAATAATGCCCCTCATTTGTTTTGCAATTATTCTTTTTAGGCTTTCAAAGAAATTGCAAAATATAATTTTAAACACTTCTTTTATTCAAGTGCACTGGGTACTAGATGTCTATATTTTGTACAGATAGTTATTTTAAAAGCAGTGACTATAATATATCTTTAAAATAATGGCAAAATGTTTGTATTTTCTTATTGGATGCATCCAAAAGAAAAAAGAAAATCATTCATTTTGAATTTCACTTACTAGATGTCATGACATTGCAGCAACTTATAACAAAGATTTAGGCAACTCTTGTTGTAAACCATAAATTGTATGATAAAAGCTTACTTGTTGGAAAACAAAAATTGAGGCAATAGCAATTTATATTATAGCTCCAGTTATAAACAAGAATGTTTGAATTGGACTTCAAGCTGCTAAGTTTGTTACTACAAGTACAGATATTTACAATAAATATTAATTTTATATCTGAAGTTACTCCTTGTACTTCTAAGCTATTTCATCCCAACCTTTGGCATAAAAGATTTTTAGAATTTAGTGGGGAACTTCAGAAATATTTTATCACTTCAGAAAATAATATCATAGATAAAATCATTTCATATCTATTTTGTGTTCCTTTTAATTTTTTGGCCAAAAATATCATCAGATGCTAGCTTCACTTGGATACTATAAATTTGCAAATCTGGACTTTCAAGTTGTCATGTACCCTGAAGATGAAGATGATGTACATCTTCGAAACGTTGGAGTCAATCCTTGAACTTACCTGGATAGAAGCCCGAGAACACTTAAAGAGTTCATTAGGGACATTTTCATGAAAAATGGATATGTCATAGCTCAGTCAGTAATGCACCTACGTGCTGTATGAGGGATTCCAAATTTAATTCTCTGTTGGGAGGTGGTCATATTTCTCTAGCCATAATTATTCCTTATCCTTTACCAAATTGTCTGGTATATAAATGAGAGCATGAATGATGTAACTTATCATTTGTAATCTTATTTTTTATACCTTTAACTATCACAAACTCTCGAGGTTTATAACATTACCCAATTTATATTCTGATCTATAGTTTTAATCGTTATTTTATTAACTTGAATTGGACCTCACCCAGTTGAAGACCTTATGAAAACCAAAGCAAAACAGAAACCCAATGACAACTGTGCATAAATTAAACCATTTCTGATAGACATGTTCCTAAGAAAAGTTGACAATATGAACCATTGCAAATAAAGGTGGAAAAATAAATAAAAATGAATCTATGGATGTAATGTCTAAAGTACTTTATTCTGCTTTCCATGCAATCTTCTTGGTGACGATAACCACTCCAAGTAGAAGCAGGAGTTGTAATTCATATTGTATTAAAAACACAAAAATTTAAAGTAGTAATTTTTTAATCATGTTTCAGCTGGCTGCCAATATGTACATTTGGAAAGTAAGTAATATAACTGCTTCAATTAGAAACTCACAGCAGTTCTTGTGATGCTTAAAGATGATTCTGCTCCCATGCTATTGATATCAAACCAGATGAACACCCAGATATATAGTCTCGACTATTGAGACATCATACTAATAATAAGTAAATAAATTTAAAATCTGCAAATACTCGATCTGCTAATACTCCTTATTTACTGGCAGAAAGAGTCAGTACTAATTTACTCTTTATTATAACTTTTCCATTTCACTACAATTCAGGGTTTACAGAAAAAACCCTTAACATAACCTAACTATTAATTACACAACTTTTTACTCTACATTCAACTTATACTACTTAACTACCTTAAATTGACATATCTAACATCTACTATTGGTATTAGTAACACTGTTAGTGCCAGATTTTTATAAATCAAATTAGAGAAGTCTTCCATAAAGATTCTCTATCACACAGCTATAATGGAAAATGGGCACAATAGGAATACAAATGGAAAATGGTGTACAATCTACACTACAAATAATTGCTATTTATTTCAGGTTAGAGGTCCAGGAGGAGTTTCACTTCCTTCATGGTTGAGATTTGATGCTGCAGCTGGAAAATTTGAAGGTGTGCCAGGCTCTCAGGATGTGGGGGAACACTATGTAACAGTTAGAGCTTTAGGACTTCGTTCTCAAGACTGGGCCAAAGATGTGTTCTCTATAGAAGTAGTCGCAAAACAAAAACTACATATCTCTACTAGAGGAGGGCAGCATCATAAGGTAACACCATCAATTGCATTCCCACTTATTGTTGTAGAGGTCCAAGCATTACCTATCAAAGAAAGGGGTTGGCATTTTACCTTAATTGATGTAAACTCTACCACTTCGATTACAACACCTTTTGAGATTGTGAACATTCATAAACATTTGCTCAGGTAATACTATACATTTGTTTGTCTGTAGAGCTGAACTCTGTTACAAAAAATGATCTGTTTTAGAGTTTGTCTAAAGTGTTTTACCATTTACAAAATACAATACATTTTCCTTTATTCACATTTAAATTTACTAGTTCACATTTAGTAACTTATTTAATATTTTGCCTGTTTAATATATTTCATTTAATGTGAATTACTTCACTACATTAATTTGCATATAATCAACATAAATGATCAGGTATTGGTATTTCTGTTATGATAGCCAAATATTTATGAAGTTTTTTCTTTTATTATAGTCTAACTGTAATTCTGGTGAAGATCCCACAGTTCTCACTCTCATTATGGATGCCAAGTTTGAACATATGAAACCAAAACAACGAGTAGTGGCTATAAATAATCTTGCTGGCTTCCTGTCACTCAGCCAGGTAATGTAATATTGTGTAGTTATTTTTAAAAGTTATGTGAAAAACTGAAATTGTATAGAGTCCGTGAAAATAGGAAAGCTAAGCTAGAAACTTGCAGAAAGTAATCAGCATTTATAAATGCTTTGAAAGATAATGAAAGAATAATATTATTGCTTCTAAACTCTTATGCGTCCAATTTTGGTAAGTTTTGGGGTACTGAAGACATTAAGTATCTAAGGATAAAAATGTTGCACATCACTCACTTTTTCAATATTAACTGACGAAACTTTAAATATTACTAGATATGCTCAGTCATTTTTACAACCTCAGCAAATGGTGTCCAAGTACTCCATAAATTGTCATTCACTCATGTTTAAATTCTGCAATCATATAGTTAACAGTAACACTAGTAAAATGAAATCATTTCCATAGCTGTAATATTTATTACAGTGCCTTTTGTAAAACTTGGGACCATATGGTGTCCAGGGACTTCTAACACACCTGAATGTTTTCTCAATTCATTGAAGTATGTAAAATAGAAAGTGTAATAATTATTATGATCTCCAATAATATAGCAAATGAATAAGAGTATGATTAACCATTAAGACTAATCAGGAAGAGAGGGGGAGAAGTGGAAGGTGGGAGAGAATTCTTTATATCGTGGTATCAAAACCTCATTCATGCAGCAGGTATTACCCATAATCTATAAAGACAGCAATGCTGTTTAGACTGTTGAAGGATTTGTATTGCAGCTGTATTTCACCTCTAATGACAATAAAAGAAAATAAATCAGTTTATTTGTTCCCCTTTATTACATTGCAGTACATTACATGTGTATTTGACCATGCTGCATAATCTTTTAGGTAAAATAATAGTTTCATCATTACCTGTTTCCAAGCTCACAAAGAAGCTTGAGCAATTTTATAGATTGCTGCAACATTATATCCACATATGTGACAGAATGTGTCAAGCAGTACAGTGGAAGTAATTTGTTTTTTGTTTTTTTAATTGCAGGATTTATTTCAGTTAGGACCAGCAAATGCTCAAGAAAACCTTATGGATGATTCAGTTGTTCTGGCAGGCCCAGGCAATGTGAAAAAGAAGACAAGCAAGTCCTCTACTGGCATCCAGTGGCAGGTATTATATCAGCATTTTTTAATCCTTAAACAGTTACCTTTAAAATATTAAGTAATAATTTAATTTCCCAGAGACCAGGATGTACTTCCAGAAATGAAGTTGAAAAAAAAATTCAGATTAAAAGAAGGTAAATTACAATAAATTTGCATCACCAGCTATACATTCATCAACTGAATAAAATTATCTATAATGCAAAGTTATTAAGACAAACTTTTGGTCCATTAATTGAAACAACTCTAGTTAAGTCTGGCAATTTTTGAATTTCTTGATACTATTGTAAAAACAGGTTTGAACTAAGATGTTTCTTCATCTTATGTTGAAATGTATGTCAGTCCTTAAAAATTGTTGGCTTATATTAGATTTGATGCAGATTGGCAGTCAATTTAGATTATACGAGGTCATAGTCTTTGATATGGAAAACAACAGATTACAGCATTTCAAAGAATGTTAATTGTAAAATCCATTGAGACATTTCTTCAGAATGCAGTTCTCAAAAAAATCAGTGCTTTTCAGTATGAATAAGAAACTGTTCCAATCTTGACATTCAAAGTGAAATCTGGATGAACTTTCCCCCACTCCCTTCATGCATTCCATGGGAGTTATATTTTGGCCTAGGTAATTGCAAATTTGATGTTTTCGAATAGTCAACATCACTTTATTTTGCCCAAAATGATTATATCTCTGTATGATTTAAGAAATAACAATTTTATTCTAAATAAAGTTAAATATCTATCATTACCCAGTTAATCTATTAAATAAACTCTTTGTTCTCCTTTTATCCATTTTTGAATGTCTCTGTAGGTACCTAACTTTCATAATTCTCATTTTAATTATCTGCTGGTTTAGTAAAATAACACAAGAAGAGAAACAATTAAGGATCTTATTAACAGTACAGGAATATGTGAGTATATATTCCATAATGTGCAATACTCACTTTATAAAGTTCAATAACTTTTGCGCTTAAAGCAATGTATCGAAAACAAAGTGAGGTTTTTTAGGTAAACAAAGATATAGCCGTATTTAATCTTAATGTATGTCTTATTTATTTAGTATTTGTGATTATATCAGAAATTTTAGCCAATTTTAACTTGTAATGATATCATCACACAACAAACTATTAATTTTTATGTGTTGTTTTTCACTAGAAAGGCCTCGGTTAGCTTGAAGGACAAATGTGGCTATGATCCTAAAGGTGGAATAAAGTGCCATTGCAAAATACCCCTATTCTTTTCTTTGCATGCTGATTATGTCTACATCCTTTTGATCTATATTCTGTAAAACAGCAAAAGGGAATATAAACGCTTTATAATAGTAAATTATTTTAATGTTTATTCATAAGCATCATGTTTAAGTTATGTTTTCAATCAATAACAATATAATTAATGCATTTTGTTCTTGTTTCTTGGGATTTTCTAAGAAGGGAGCTGCTACAGTTAAGCCAATTGAATGTAATAAAAAGCTGTTGGGTATTGATTTTTGTATTATTGTACTTGACAAATCCACACATTAAAATGTTTTTATGGACGAGATAAATTGAACTTGAATTTGTCTATGAGAAATGAACAGTTATGTGAGTTTCTTACATATTCTAAATTGGCAACTAAATACATTCTACCACACCTGCATATTTCATAACCTTTATACCAGGTGTTCATTTCTTTTCAGGCTTCAGTGAGCTGACATATCTGTGGAGGAATTTCATAGATCTAAGCCTTATACCGTACAAATCTTGCTTATAGTGCCAGCAAAGCTAAAATCATTAATAATAAATAGAAGTATTATTGAAGTCCTTGTATATGTAAACATGCAATTTATTAACCGTAAACTGCATGATGTCAATGTTAGATTGGGGCTATACACATAAGAGAGGTGCAATCTGAGGGAGAAACTTTATCAGTGCTTTGGTTAAACAGCCCGGTCGTCTCCTTAGCGCGGTGGTAGCGCAGCTGCTTACCAAGCGGGAGACCTGGGTTCGATCCCCAGTACCGGCGTGGGGATTTTTCCCCCGCTGGGAGACCTGGCCCGGGGTGCACTCAGCCTCGTAAAGTCCCTGGGGGACCAATTGAGGAGCTACTTGATGGAGAAGTAGCGGCTCCAGGTCATGAGGACCGCATTAACCGGCCAGGAGGGACTCGAGGCGCTGACCACGTCTCACCCTTCAATACTGCACCCCATCCATGATGTCTGTAGTGGACCGAGATGGGGGACGCAGCGGCCGGGCGGTAGGCCAAGGTTCCCCGTGAGCTGTCGTGCCAAGGAGTTATTTGGTTAAACAGCTCATTATTAATATGTATTAACATGTTTCAGAAACATTCAATCCAAAAATGTTATGTTAATAAACTAAATTTGTTATAAGAAATATTTCACTGTAAGAAAAAACCAGGATATTAAACAGGAGCATTTAGGAGTGGGAGGGGGAGCTTTGTTGCACATCATCCAATTGTTTACATACTCTTAAGACTGTGCCTTCCAGATCTTGGTGACAGTAGTTCATTCTTGAGAAAACATTTTATTATTA
This sequence comes from Hymenopus coronatus, assembly GCA_030762935.1. Taxonomy (NCBI): domain Eukaryota; kingdom Metazoa; phylum Arthropoda; class Insecta; order Mantodea; family Hymenopodidae; genus Hymenopus; species Hymenopus coronatus. Next base: position 69,715,762 of record CM060896.1, on the reverse strand, counting down.
TTGTATTGTTGTTATTTATTTATTAAAAGATTTTTTGTTAATTGCTAGAATCAGTGAAGATATCAATGCCATAGCCAGGATTTGAACACAGTGCTCCCGCTCTCTGACGGTTGCTCTAAGCATTGAGCTACTGTGAAAACATGCTGGTATGAATTCAAATTCTCCAACTAATTAAGGTTTTTATCCTCTTAACCAACTATTATTTAAGTGATAATACCCAATAATATAGTTTATAGCAATTATTCGGTAATTTTTATTATTATGTTGGTTAAATGACTCTAATAATAAATCACCAATATAATAATAAAAGTTACCCAGTAGTTGGTATAAACTTTGTTGGTTAGCATTACCCAGATACTAAGTTGACGATAGTAAGTCACCATTAAGGCATTATCTCTGAAGTGAGACATATTAGTTGGTTGACTGTCTAAAAACTCTATTCAGTTGAGAATTTGTCATACTGGTATTTGTCACAGTAGTTCATTGGTTAGAGCAACTGCACAGAGGGCAGGAGAACCTTGCTCAAGTCCTAGCTATGGCATTATATTTTTCAGCAGGTTCTTATTATTATATTTTTCTTTCTTTTCTAAAAGAAAGAAAGAAAAAACAAACCTTCGTATAAATGTAGATTAAGCACTTAAGATATTTATTGCAAAGTGAGCATTACAGATCTGAGGTTCATTCCCAACTTTTTGTCTTAACTCTTAATTTTGTTTATTTTCTAGGTTGGCTGTGATGGGCATCTATGGCATCAACATTCTCAGTATGTGCAACAACTAAAACAGAATGCAAAAGATGGAACTCTTGCAGAGGTGCTACAACAGCCCATTGTAGGCTGGTACATTAAGACTGAAACATCACCAGAGCACAGAGAGAGAAGAGAGGTTAGTCAAGTTTACTTTAGTTGCTAGCTTTAAAACATCATCACATAATCACTTCCTGATTACAGAAGAATAAAAATGCATGGCTTACATTCACATGGTTCACTCTACCTATTATTCTACAAAATATTCTTTGTATTTTCTTCTTGTTAATTTAGATAAACATTAGAAATATATTTATTACACATTTTGTTGTAGATGCAAAGGAGATAAGTAGGCTTAAATGGTAGTGACATTTTTAAAATGCAGGCCATGAGAATGGTAACCAAAACGAAGTTGAGAATGGGAAGCCATTCAGGATACAAGGTTTTGATTCATAACAAATGGGTAACAAGAACAGCAATTCATTTATTCTTCTTATTTCCTGGTCAATTTTGCACACTGAGACTTCGTTTGTTTTTAACTGACCAATTATAGTTTTTATCCGTTTTCAATTCAGCCAACCTAATAAGTGTTATCCAACATTCGAAAGAATTACAATCAAAGTGTGCTCTAGAGGCTGCTTCATGTCACAGCCACTTAGAATATATCTATATTGAAGAGTCTAATATGCACAATATACAACTAATATGCCATGTCTGGTAACAAGAACGAGAAACTTAAAACTTGGCCAAGACTTGTTTCCTTGTTCCCGGGTGCAAAAGGCTTCCTGTCAATTATGAACACTCCCATTGAAATAAATGTATTGGAAGTTTGTCATTCGTGTTCTGATTACCATTACCAGTTGTTGTGAACCAGCCTTTAGCATCCTAGCCTCCAAATACAGAGACTCAGGTTCGTTTCCTGCCTTGATAATGGAATATTTTCTTTGAAATGAAATGGAATGTTATTTATGGATGCTCTTTAACTGCTGTGGTTCTCAGCGTCCCATTCTATATTGGGCGTGAGAGACCGCTTAATTTTGCTCAGAGGCCTCTCTATCAGGCTTGAGGTTCTTTCAGGACCAACGGCTTTACTTCCCTTCTGAAGGAAGCCATGCTAAGGATTTTTATGCCTGAAAAAATCAATCGTCCTCCACCTGAAAATTATATGCTGATATACTGACTATTGTAAAATAATTGGGAGCATCAGTTTTGCACATATAGTTTTCTCCAAAACATGATGGCCTTCAAATGGGGCCACTCCTCCCTGCCAGTGGGCAATAACCATTAGCAAACAAAAGATGAGCCTGTACTAGGGGTGAGGGGCAATATAGTAAAATTTCGAAGACTGTTTGCAAATCAAGATTCACGCCCCATTTAAGGGACCAGTAAGTGGAAGACTTGGCAACTGCAAGGGTTAGTTTCCAACTGCAAACTACCTAAACCCAAACTTCAAAGTCATGCTGAGGGTTATCATGTTCTGAAAAATATTGTACCATGTCTTTACTTTTTTTTATAATTTATAGGTGAGAAATCCATTTATTTATGTGAACATCTAGTAATGGTATTCACTTGCAGGCTGGTTCTGGAGATTTTGATGATGAATTTGGGGATGAAGATGACCCAGATGAAGATGAGGAAATGATCACAGAAAGTGAACTAGAAGCAGTGCCAAGTGTCCATATAGTTCCAACAATGCCCACTCCTGTCTTCCCTGAGGCTACAGCATCTCACCATCATAGACATCACCATGGTGAAGTGGAGCATATTCCAGATGTTAGCATAAGGCCAGAAGTCATGACAAATGTGGCGTATCGCCTTCCCACGAGCCCATTTGTGTCCATCCTTCAAACTCCAACTTTGGTAAGTTAAAGCATTGTTTTTATATAGTAAAGATTAATCAAAACAAGTGATGAAAGTGGAATAAAATTTTTATGGCATATCAATGACGTAATGGAATCTGCAAATTTTGTATTAGAGCTGCTTCCTGAAAAGTGCTGAACAGAGTGCAAAGAAATCCATTTCTTCCAAAACTGTTTTTCCAAAATATCAATGTTGAGAATTGGGGGTCATCTTGTGTTTGCAATGTTTTCTGAAAAGCATGGGGGGGGAGTACCTTTAAAACTTTGTGGGTATGGCAGTGGTGAAGCCAGGGGTAAATGGTAAAGATAACTTCTAATGTCATGTGGTAAGCAGTAGATTTTGTATTTTTCATTTCATGCCAAAAAGTAGAGAGTTATTAGTCCTATACATATTCTCTTTGCAAAAAAGATTTCTCTCTGAGACTAAAATAAATATTGAGGACTTCCTTTTACATTAGTGGTTGCATGTAATGTATTGCAAGCCAACAGTCAAGCAGAGAGAGTGAAGCTTAGCTGCCTGTTTCCCTCCTCCTGCCACACACTATGTGATTTTATGACAAATTACCTTATTTAATTTAGGTAAAACTTTTTACAACAAGTATTATAATAATTGAAAATGAGTCAAAATAGTTGATCTCACTTCACTTAAAATTACATTTTCAAGACATATGTTTCAAGGGCATTAGCCCTCTTCTTCAGCTGAGGTCCGACTAATGGCTGGAATTTGTGCTCTGAGGTCTGTTACGGTGAAGACATCTGATGTTCTCAGCAGAAGTTCATAATCATGTCGTGATATTTCAAAATTCATGAGCTGGTCTTTGTGTTGTGTAATGAGAATGTTCTCCCAAACTGTGAGTGCTGCCGGGTTGTTTACAAGTTTTAGCAACTTTGTCATTTTCTATTTTGTGATGTGATGTCCTAAAATGGTGTGCTACTTCTGATTTATTTGTCTGTTTCTGTTTGATGTGTGTGAAATGTTCTTTTGACCTTGTTTTCAGTCTTCTTTTTCTTTGACCAATGTAATATAATTTGCAGTTCTTGCAGTCAATTCTGAAGATGCCTGATCTCTGGTTCATAGGTATGGGGTCTTTAAGGTCTGTTTTTAGTGCATTTTTTATGTAGAATTGGTTATTTGAAACTAAACTTATTGTATTTTTTGAAAATATTTTTGAATTGTTTTACCTGCTGTTGGGTGATAAGTGAACTATTATACTTGAACTACTTCACCTGTCTCAAACTTCTGAATTATTTAATATGTATTATTTTAACTATGTTGTCTTAATAGAAAATTATATCCATCATTTTCATTACAGGTAAGCTTTGCTGTCTCCATCCAGCACAGATATATCAGTACATTTCTGTTCTCCCTTCTCCTCTCTCCCATTCACTATGTGAATTTCTATATAAATTTTAACTATTTAAATTTTTTTACAATGATGTATTATATCAGGTATGTTGTCTAAACTGAAAATTGTATCCAACATCCTTACAGCTATGCTACTGCCAATATGGCCAGTACGTTCATATACTGTACATTTCTGTAGTCCCCTCTCCGTCTCTCTCCTGTTGAAAATGTGAACAGCGCAAATTCAAATTATTAATTTGGAAGTTTTTTTACAATGATGTGCTACTTTGGGTAAGTTGTGTAAATAGAAAATATATCCATTATCTTGTTGCATTTGTACTGCTGTTGTTGCCATTACTATTATCACTTCCTTTGATCATTCATATACCAGTGCATCATTTTGATCTCCCCTTACCCTCTCTCCTATCCCATGTGAATTTCCATACAAATTCAAATTATGTAAAAAAAGATTGGGGGATTTAAATTGGTTAAAGTGTCCTTTTGTTTGTTCAAAATATATGGCAAAATTTTAAATTTAATTTAAAAATCATGTTCTGCTTTTCATATGTGGTAGCTACAATAGAAGTTTGTTATTTTGGAGCACCATAGATGAAGTGAAATTATTGCCATTTATCAATAATAAATAGAACATTGCTTTATTGTAGCTATTGCTTAATGGGTTCTATTGCATTGTAATGTAAGTGTACGAATATCCTAATCTTCATCCAGCTCCTACTATGCTGTTGATTGTGTTACATGAATTATAGTTGATTATAGTAATTAATATAAACAAAATAAAGTAAAGAAGATCAGTACTAGTATTGTCAAACCTGCATAAAAGAGCATCGTAATGTTTCAGAATTCAAAATAACATCTTTAATCTTATGATAAGAAAGATGAATTGCAAAGTGAAATCCAAATACCTTCTTAGAGCCTAAGAGTTGTTTAGAAACTTCAATATAAAATGTATTCTAGAAGTTTTTATATTAAATTTTAGTATTTCGCATAGTGTATACTAAGCTGAAGATTAATTATAATTAAGATAGCTATATTTAATTAATGATGTTACATGTAACATAAGTATTATGAATTGTTAAAGTCAGAAATACTAAACATAGCTAAGTATCTATTCACTTTGACTCAAAACAGCTAAGTGCCAAGGAATTTTCAGTCTTGGTACAGGCAAGCTATTCAAAAGAAGCGAAAAGAAAAATCATCTGCAACAATGCAATAAAAGTTCTCATAAAATGGCATGTATTGTTTATAAAAATATGGTATTGATAACTTATTTTTCCTTTCTTTGCTAAATATTCTTGTTTCTTCAATTCCGTTGAATATTACATTTCTGATGGCAGCAACCTTCACTTTTTTTATATATACGAGGTATGATCAAAAAGTTTCCGGAATGGCTTCACAACAATGCTGATGTTGAAATTTCTTTAATTCTTACCCAGACTGTACATGCAGCATTCCTCCCCAATAAAAATGCGCGGTCATGTGAATTTCTGTGACCATGCAATGACAAGGTAGACACTCTAAAGTGAACATATGTTTTGCATGTGCTACAATTTTTCTGCGTAGCAAAAATGTCAGATTATAAGAACAAAGAACGAACATCAAATTTTGCTTTAAACTCTGTAAAAATGCAGCAGAAGCCTATGAAATGTTAAAAACAGCTTATGGGGAGGAAGTTAAGGGCAAAACTGAAAAATTTGATGGTTTTCGAAATTCAAGTGGTATGATATCAGTTAAAGATGCAGATTATTTGTGGCGACCCTGTTCCAGCAAAACTGATGAAAATATCAATCAGGTGCGGGAAATGGTCTTAAATGATAGGTGCATTACAATAAAAGAACTTTCTGACTCATTAGGACTCTCCTTTGGAAGTGTCCAAAGCATTTTGAAAGACAATTTAGACATGAGAAGAATTGCTGCTAAGTTGGTGCCCTGCCTACTTTCAAATGACCGAAGGAAAGCCGTGTGATTGTCTGCACAGATCTTAAAGAACAACCAGAAAATTACCCACAATTTATGGAGAAAACTATTGCTCGTGATGAAACATGGATTTATGGGAGTGCTGCAAAAATTAAGGGAGATTGTGCGATGCAAACGGCCTGAGAAATGGAGGAATGGTGACTGGTTACTGCATCATGACAATGTGCCCGTGCACAAAGCCCTTTTTGTTCGCCAAATTTTTTATAAAAATAGGATGAATACTGTTCCCCATCCCACCTATTCTTCAGATTTGGCACCAGCAGTCATTTTTCTTTTACCGCAACTTCAAATGCAGCTCTGAGGACACCGTTTTGAGGACATTGATGTCATCCTTTGCAAATTGCAGAAGGCTCTGAACATGTTGAAAAAAGTGGACTTCCAGAGGTGCTCCCAGCAGTGGCAGAAGCGCTGGGACAAATATATCAACTCCCAAGAAGACTACTTCAAGGGTGACAGTGCAGATTAGACAAAACAAACTGCTGTGTAGTATTTATGATGTTATTCCGAAAACTTTTTGATTACACCTTGTGTGTGTACGTCCAGAAAGTAAGTTCCGTTTGGTAATTAAATTAAATTGTGTACAGATACAGAATGATTATTTATTGCACAAAATTCTACAACTCTTAAACTACTTTTCCACATAACTGTCGAAATTTTGCAGGCATTTGTCATTGCGTGACACAAGTTTTTGTATACCTTCTTCATAGAAGTTTGCCGCCTGTGTATTCAAAAAGTTGGAAACATTTTCTTTGAGCTCTTCGTCATTGTTGAAGTGTTGACCTCCAAGGAAAGACTTGAGATGTAAGAACAGATGAAAGTCGCTAGGAGCGAGGTCAGGGCTGTATGGAGGATGGTCAAACACGTCCCAGCCAAAACCCTGTAGGAGGTTTTTCATTACATTTTCAGTGTGTGGTCGTGCGTTGTTGTGAAGAAAAACAACCCCTTTTGACAGCAATCCTCGGCACTTATTCTGTATTGCGCGGCACAATTTCCTAAGTGTCTCGCAATAAACATCTGCTTTGATTGTTGGACCACGTGGTAAGAAATCAATGAGTAAGATGCCTTTCCAGTCCCAGAACACTGTGCACATCATTTTTCGAGGTTTGTTTCGGCTTAACCTTTGCTGGGGATGAAGTGTGCCTCCATTCCATTGATTGCCACTTACTTTCAGGGGTGTCGTAAGAAACCTAAGTCTCATCTCCTGTGACTATCTGTGTCAGAAATTCTTCGCCGTCTTCATCATAACGGGTTAAAAACTGAAGTGCACTACCCATCTGTTTTGTTTTGTGTTTCTCAGTAAGAATCTTTGGTACCCAACGTGAGCAAAGTTTACGACATTTCAGTTTTTCGGTAACAATTTCATGAATTAGCGATCGTGAGCTTTGGGGAAATTCCATAGCAAGAGCACTAACTGTAAACTTGCGGTTTTCCTGGATCTTGTCATCAATCGCGTGAACCAGTTCTTCTGTAACCAAAGATGGACGCCCACTTTGTTCTTCATCGTGCACTTCACTACGTCCTTCATTGAACTGTTGGACCCATCTTCTCACCATTGAATCACTCATCGCATCACTTCGCAAATTTACCGATAAATTTCAATTGGTTTCACCTTCCTAGCATTCAGAAAACGAATCACAGATCTGATTTCACAAGTGGCGGGATTTTCAATCAACACCAACATTGTAAACAAGCACAACAAAGCGTATGTGGCCGACAGCTATCTCAAAATAGCGCACGTTTCTTCTCCTTGATACAGAGCATATATCGCGCATGTGCGGAACTGTGATTGCAGCGCTGCAGCGGAGATAAATTGAAACGGAACTTACTTTCTGGACGTACCTCGGATATAGATATATTACAAACAATTTTCCAAGTTTCCAATTTGCTGCAAGTATATTTCACTTCTACAACTCCAGGTTTCCCTGCTGAGAACATTGTTAATTTTGAGCTCTGCAAATTTTTTATTGTTTGTCAAGGAATTAAAAGCAACCTGAATATTGATAACTCTGCTTTCAGTCAAGTCAAGGACTTCAAATTTGTTAACAAGTTTAGTCGATCTGACATGCAAGGTGTGATAAAAAAATAATGGAAATGTTTGTTTTAGTTAAAGAATCTTTATTTATTCATCTATGAACTTTGTCTGCTTTAAAGTAATCCTTCTCAAATATAATACACTTTTTCCAATCTTGAAAGTACAACTGAAACTCTCTTTTCATTTTGGTGTTAAGCTTCTTCAGGGATTCTGTTTTTATCTCATCATAGTGGCAAACAGACATCCTTTCATGGTTTTCTTGGAAATGGAAATTGCAGGGGACCATGTCTGGCAAATACGGTGCTGAGACAACAACTGTTTTGTTTTTGCCAAAATTCAGGTCATTTTCTTTTGATTACTTCATGCAAAAAATGCATAGCTTCCAGGTCTTATTGATCATATGGCCATAAGACAGAACTATTTCTTTACTTCTACCACATTGTTGTCAGTAATGTGGTAGGTCATGCAAGATAGTTTTCATCTTCGTCTTCTTAACCTTCTTTGAAACATTTATACCACTCGTAAACTCTTGTCTTACTTATTTACCAAAAGCCACTTTCAACATTTTGAATGTGGGATACACTTTATTCCATTATTCAAGCAAAATTTAATGCAAATTTGCTGAGCACTGAAAAACATTTATAACCTTTTCAACTGTCAGCAATAAACTAAATATTCAAAACAGCTGAAATTGTAGACATACATCAGGAACTTGTGTATCGGATGTATAAAGAGAGCAAAATTTAAAAAAAAATGTTTTTTTTTTTTAATTGCACCTTTTATAATGGAGCTTCAAGTACACATGCCTTGCACAGCCTCTTCCTCTTTCTCTTATGGGTGGAATCTATCACAGGGTCATGGCCGGATACTAAGAACTTTTGTTCAAGAATGTCGAAGACCGAAGTGACACAAGATAAAAAATAAGAGCATCATCAGTCTTTATTTTGAGCTGTGCCGATGTCACTTCCTGATATCAAATGCATGTGTGTGTTTTATTTTTTTCTAATTAGTTAGTACTGTTTTGTGCATGAAGGAATGAATAAGGAAGTTTATTCTGCACATTTCATTTATATACTGAACTTTACTTTCTTCTGTTCTGTTTTCCTCCATTCAGCATTATTTGCAACTTGCAAAACTCCTCAACTTTGCTCAATTTCAGAAATAATTGGTGAGTAAATGAATGAGAGATGTAGTAAAGCTTACATCTTGTGATGAATATATGAATTAAAGTAAATACTGTTGCACATAGCTGTCTTTTGGGTGCAATAGCAATGGCATATAGACAGGTTTTGCTGCAAAATCTAAATTTTTTTGTTTAAAAATGGCACTAGTAAGCTTTTGGGTTACATTCTTCAGTAAAAATTTCTGAACTTTAATTTTGCTCCAATGCATCACAATATAAAAAGATTATTTTTTGTCATACAAATATGCTTTACAGTTTCCAAATTTAATTTATTAAAATATTATTGATCTGCAATAAAAATACTTTATTTAAGGTGTTTCAAAACTTTGCAGTTTTTAGGAGTACCTATATCTCATTCATGTTATTGATCCTATTTGAATTTCTTGCAGGTTCCAGTCCGTCCTACGTTACTAGTCAGCAATGAGATTCTGGTCGAGCCAAGCAGAACATTCAGTGAATTTGCAGAAATAACACCTTCTGCTACTCCAGTATTTGTGTCTGAAGTAGAACCTTCTGTCACAACAGATATGCCCACTTCACAGGTACCTCACTATCTTATGTGCATTTGTTGAATGGTTTGATTTTGTAATAATTGTGGAGAAAGTAGTGTAAATGCATTTAATTAAATTAATAAAATGTATACATATGAATTGGTAATATTTGTGATCTGTTTGTCTTACTATAAGCGAAAGCCTTTTTCAGCAGTGGTAGATTGTATAAAATCCTCAAAAGGATTTTGTTTTGGTCTACTGTTCAGGAAATGTTTTAAACAGCTAAGTAGTACAGCTATACTGTTGGTATTCTTGTGTTGAAGTCGGTGAATGCGTTATGCATATTTACTTTCCTATTAGCTTTTTGTTTAAAATTTTTAGTATTATTGAGTGGATGGTTTGTGGTTAGTTAATATCATCTTATTACTGCATTAATAAATAAATTAAAAATGAATAAACATATGTAATAATATAAATTGTGTATAATTATACATTTTATAAATTTACTGCACACTATAGTACATATTTTATCTTTGAAAAGCCCAGCAGTGTTCTCTGTAGGAAGTATGCAGGGACTCCATGCAACTCTGTTATCATTGCCCCATGTTATTATGTCTAAGAAGGATAACATGAATCTGGTGAACAATGATACAGGTGAACTGGAAAAAGAAAGCATTTGTTTTATTTTCAGAATTTCTGGGTATGCTGCTTAACCAGATCAAGCCAGATGTCATTTAATGGGTATATTCCCTGATTTAGTTTTTGAGGTACAGAAATTGATGGACACTGTTTTAATACATGTTTATGATGTTTACAAACATGTTAAATATACAGGCATTAATAATGACAATAAACCTAAATATGAAAAATCATGCTACACAGTCAGAAATATAATCTTTTGCCTTGTGATTACATTTAAGAATACAAAACTTCAAATATTGGTAACCAATGCTATAGCAGAAATAAACCCATGTGTCTGGTGTAACAAGGTGGCTAAGCATTCGGCCTCTTCAGCCTGGCAAACATATTTTTCTACTTATCACAGATAATTTAATGTGATTAAAGAGACAGTTATATTGGATCGAAGGGATATAGGTATAAAATGTTAATGCTTTTTATACTTAACCATTGTTACTTTGTCATGCATTATGTAAATAATAGAGAGATATTGTTTTCCACTGAAAAATTTGATGTTCAGATTTCACTGAAATATATGTATTGAGCTCTCCCATCTATTTAATACCAAATTTGATATTTAATTTCAGCATCTTTCAAGGATGCAACACGAATATTTACCACAAAATTACCCTAATCTTTCATCATAAACAAAATGTGTAAATTGAAATTTCTGGGAATTGTCTCTGAAGCCCTAATCAACTTTATTACTTAACTAAACCTTTAAAAAAAAAAATTTAAGCCCAAATAAAAAAATAAAAAATTTAAAGATAAAAATTTTAAGATTTTAAATTTGTATTTTAATAATTTTAGCTAGTTATTCTGTTATTTGTTATAAATTTTATATTGGATGATCTTTGCATAACTGGTGAACTGTAAGAGATAGACCAAAACTTGCTCCACAAAGATGTAGATTGTGTTAAAACACACAATTTAGACTAAATACAATTTTCTGTGCAGTTAACTATTTCTGCTGGTTTCTTTATTTTCTCAAATGAGAAGTTGTGTTATTCATTTTTCTTTCTCCTGGTCAAGCAAAGCATTTCAAAACAATCATATAGCGACTTGCTCTCAAAAGATTTGACTATTGCATAACTGTTATTCACATTCTATTTACACTAAAATATGCCATAAATGCATGTTTGCCAATGTTTATCTCATTTTAACATGAAATAAATAAAAGAATAAGCTTTTGTAAGAATAGTTTCTTGCAGAATAGATAGTGAATGTCATGTGAAAGCAATGCATCTGATTTTGTACATCATTATTCGCTTTTTTCCCATTGTGGTCATTCAAGAAGAACAGAATTTCGATCTTAAAAAATTAGACTTTACTTCTCTTATTTCCCTTGTGCTTTTAAGGGAATATGTAATAAAACAATTTTTGGTAATACTTATCTAATGATGATAAAAATGAATTGGAATTGAAGCTCAGTTAATAGTGCAGCTCTTATTAGTCATATACAGTTAATGTAGGATACCGGTACTCTGTTAAAGTAACAGTGCATTACAAAGCTCATCTCGTTTAGCAAGAAGATTAGAAGAAAGAGTTGGTTTTGTAAGAACAGGTAGAAAAGGTCATGTGACTGGAAATTTTTACTTTCTCTAACACATATGCAGTAGGTAGAGCATGAATTGAATTCCACTCAAAAAATTTGATATCAATATTTCAGTGGAAATACAGATTTTGGATCCCCTGAATAAAAAAAACAATTTTTTTTAGGAAAAGATCTGTTTGTGTGTGCTCGTGTGTCTGTGAACAGCATAACTCAACAATGAAAAGTCTGTTATACACCAAACTTGTTATTCAAGTTCTGCATTTTGCAAATTTTCACATGATTTTCAAGAAGATACCCCCACCCCAAACTAGCCTTTACATGGAACAACTTTCAAAAAATGTTATTTTCTTAAAAGAGGCTATAAAGATTTTGAATAATATTGTTTAAATATTTTCATGATAAATAACATCTATATCTTGAATTTTCTAGCCCAAAAAATTTAAGATATACATCCTGTTCATTCAGGATGACTGATGATGTTACTCGTAAACTGCAAGAGATACGAAAAATCTTACCACACAAAAAATTTAATCTCATTAAAAATAAGCAATTTTTATTTATTTTGTTTTGTAAAGTTAACGACTTCTGAGAGAGATTCATTTTTATTGGTTTAAATTTTTCAACACATTTCTCAAATGTGAAGTCATCATTCAGGTTTCTCCTCGCATTTTCCTTTTTTTCTACATCTGGTTATGCCCAGTGTACTCCCTTATTTTCCATGTAGTTATAAGAAAATAAACATTAAAATCATTGATGTTTATCTCAATTTGTCTGAACTAGATAGATAAGCTTTTGTAAGAATAATTTGTTGCAGAATAGGAGAGAAAGTCATGTGAATGGGTTACAGATTTTATTCCTCATCAGGCTAGGAAAACAAAATATCAGTGTCATCACTTAGCAACCAGTTTAAAAAGGTTTCAATATGTCATTAGCAGAGCTAAGAATTATATTGGATATCTATATCCCTTCCATCGTGTATAAATGCTTAGCTGTTCGAAAACAGTATGTGAATGACAAATGTATCTTATATCTGCTCTGGCAACACTGTACCCATCTTGCACTTTTACTAGCTGCCCCTTAAAACACTGAAGGTTCAAGAATTGCTGTAGTTAATTCAATGCAATGGTGCATAACATGGTAAGGTTTCTAAATTAAATGTCGTTAAACGTATGCATAATTAGAGTGGGGCACTATTTTTTGTTCTTGTTCTTCTAGCATTCTTTGCATGGACTTGAAGAAACTGATGAGACACAGGTATGATAGAAGAATTGTTGTGCATTATAAATATGTGCATTCATTTGACTAGTATGTAGATGTGCACAAAATATTCTTCATGCCTCTTGCAGACTTGCAATAAAACTTGTTCCACTGCACATTATATTGCATGTAATGTTCTTCTTTATTTTTCTTGTTATTTTAATATGTAATTAATTCTAGACAATTATATTTGGGGGGAAGTATTTGTTGCATACATGCAGCTAGCTATCTTGTGTGAAAGGTTAAATGTTGAAATGCCTCAATGACACAGCATAATATTTATTATTTAAACTTGTGGATTAAAGCTTCATTTAATTGGTTTAATACAATTTAAAGTGATGTGTAATGTGTTTCATGTACTCATACTTCAATTTTAAATGCCAATATGACTCTTTTCTGCCAGCGCTGGAAACCTTAGCACTTTATAATCCTATTTTTTTGCACATAAAGCTGACATTCCAACTAAAAATCCTTATGGATATGTACTCTTACCCATATAATGGATTAACTGAATGAGACAGCTTGATCTATTGAATTCAGATTTCCATGCATGTTCTTTAATGATATCTAGTAGTGAACTTTTAAGTCCCTTTAGTTACGTTATATAAACTATATTGATATTTGAGATTTCTTTTAGGTGCATCATGTATTTTAAAAGACTAAAATGTATTAGTCAGTTTTCATTCATTTATATCCAAAATTAGGGAAACATGCTATTTCTCTGCAGGTTAGAGAAATTCTTAAAAATGTTACACAATGTTACAAGCAACACAATTACATATTTTTATTGATTAGATCTAAACTCAGTGATTTCATATTCATCATGGCCTTGAATCTCAGAATACACATACTTTTTATTCATTGTTCATAAAGACTACGGTATTATAATTATGGCTTTTGTTCAGCATTTTCTGCAGGGAAGAAACATGTTGCAAAAGTTTTTTTTTTCTTTTCATAATCAATTCTATTTTGAGTTCTAAATGAAAATTTTGAGCACATGTTATGCATTAATAATTTTGTTGTATATTAAACATGGAGCAACTGTGATTTAGTGATTTGTCTGCACAGAGGAATTCAGTGAAGCAGTCTACAAATGTATGTACAATTCTATTTAGAAAATAGCAATTTTTGTAGCTCTGTGTAATAATCTAAAAAATTTAACAACAGATATAGGTGCTATGTATTTTAAATTATTTTTGCTAACAAGTCTGAATTTTCATTACCCATTTATACTCCACATAAGTAAATGTTTACGTTAATGAATTGAGGAAGCACTACTTTCGTTTTAAGTAATAGCTACAAACTTCTTTAGAATTGGTTTCACATTTATATACTCTTAGGTTCAAAATTACAATTTTTTTGCTAGTTGCATTTTATGACATTTGTAGTTAATTTTTTATGTGAGATCTATAGCACGTAATTCTTTCAAGCAAAGCTCTGAAGCTGTATCAACCAAAATGGTCTGTCTAGTATTTGTAATACGGGTGTCTGGATTAGATTTTTGATAAGGGATGGTTAAATGTTTGGATTTTCACTGCAAGTTTTCCTCATCCTGCACACCAGAGTTGGGCAAAATCTTGATTATAAATATTTTACATGACATTTGGGGAATGTTACTGTTGAAAAAGGAACTTTTTGTATCAAAGATTAAGCTCATCTGCAATGTTATTAATCCTTTTATTACTGTCCATAGCATTGTAACTAAAGCAGGCATTAAACATAAAAATAACAAATATTTACACTACATGAATTAATTGAAGACTTAATTGTAAGACATACATAAGCTGATAGCTAACTAACTTACTATTGATTTTTTTGCAGGTTACAGAGCCGCTACCGCCAAGCAGCAGTAGTAGTACTAGTAGCAGCCCTAGTCCTACTACCAGTACTGGACTTACAAGTGAGATGAGTACCGGCAGCAGTAGTACTTCTGAGACAACAGAAACTACTTCCACTACTGAAGAATCATCACCATCTCCATTCTTTGTTCCTGATGAAAAGAGCACAACAGAAAAGCCCACAACAGAACACAGTTCTACATTCAGAACCACAGAAGAGATAGAGTATGGAGTAAAGAACATTAAACCAACAATTGATCATCGCCTACCTCGGCAGGTCGCCACGGCAGGAAAAGCTTTCAGGTATTTGCTCAAGTTAAAAAATTTAGTATCGCATTTCTATCCTCATTTCAATGCTTGTAGAAATTTTGAAAGCACAAGTTAATGAGAACTAAAAAGGAATCAATTATAAGCATTTGGAGTTTATTGTTTACTGGAAAATTATTAAACCATTGACATACAATTTTCAATAGAAAATTTCTGCCATTAAATGCCTTTCTTTAAACAAAAATTCCTCTATATTCATTTGTTAACAGCAGAAGCTTCTTTGGGATTTTGATTAGCTGTTGAAGGATTTATTTCACCTACAAATAAGCATTGTGCTTGAGCTGGAACATTAAATATTACATCCCAATTCCAGTCCTTGCAAATTTATAAGTTTTCATGATGGCAGTAATGTCTGGTGAAGCCTGTGTGTAGCCATCTATCATCAAATACTATTGTATTATTGAAGGCACATCACTGTCCTCAAAAAGTAATTGCAAAAGCCTTGCATTTTCCACTTTGTATAGATCGGCTATAGTTATTTTCGTAGCTTGGCAGCATTAAGGAGAAATGATTCACTTGGAGCTTTCTTTTGACAATGTGAATCCAATCTAATAGCCAGTGACAGCTTTTTGGGTTACACACATCTCTTGGAGACATGGAAGACCAAAACAGATGATCTTATCAGTTCAATCTGTAATGTAGCACTCATAACATTATTCAAATGCTGTTGACTGAAAGACCTGTCACTGTACAGAAGGAGTAAGTTATACAATGATGGATGAACTGTCAAAGTGTACAAATGGGTTAATCTTTTCTGCTGCTGCAAATTCCATGGAATAAGCACTTACATGATGCTAAATGCAGTGATGTGGCTTGTATGGAATGTATCATAGCATGGTTCACATTTAAGAAGGGGAATGAGGGGGGGGTAAAAAAAGTCAGGGAAACTGCTTCAAATATCTCAAAGTCAGGGTATACACAGAATGGCAAAAAAGTGAAATACTTAGTTTATAAACACATTTGAAAATAAAAATCTATGTTTAATCAAAAAGATAAAAAACCAGAATCTCTTCAACAATTATTTAATGCTATTTTATCATGAAAGTAATGCTAAAGGAATTTTTCTATGTTTAATTTACCACATTATTAATTTAACTTCAAAAAACTTCAGAAAGAAGTTTAAAAATATTGGAAAATTACAATCTTAATGGCTGTGAATAGCTGCAATCTCAGTAACAAGTGTTACCACACTCCTAATTACAGCTACAAATCGATAAGGCATGTTCTTGAATAAAATATGCAGTTCTGCCAATATGTCGAGGAATCAACTCTTAGCATGCCTCCGAATCATATCCCAGGCTTGTATTTTCAGCTTCAGGTCTGGACTATCCTGTCCATGCCATGTATTCAATCCAATCACACCCAGGAACTTAGCAACACACAGAGCAATGTGAGGACCTACAAAGGTGCAACAAGCACTTCTTTGATGTACCAATGAGCTGTCAGTGAACATTCTCGAACTCCAGTTCTATCCTTGCTTTAATGCTAATCTCTGCTCAAACCAATACTGAATCTCCATTAAAAGGTGCCCTTGAAGAGAAAGTGCAGGCTGCAGAGCATTCTCTTGCCTTCCATTTGTATTCTTAAACAGGACTAGCTTTCATTCATGAAGAGTGGTGCTCCCATCCAAGATATATTGTGTTCCCTGGCCAATAGTGGTCTTTTTTAAGAACTTGGATTATAAATTTGCTTTATACAGTATCTTTATAATTGTTTTTTCACTTATGTTAACATGCCATTCTTGTTGCAAACTATCCCTGTTTGATGTGTGTCAGTTGCAAAGAGTTTGCAGTAAAATAAACTGATCATCATGGTTAGAAGCGCTGATCCTACAGCCAGACTCAGGCCGGCCCCCATTTATACACACCTCTCTGTACATATGGACAGTTCTTTATACATTATAATAAGCAATGCTCGAAATGGGCTGGTATATGCTGGTATACCACTTTTCTGCATCAGCGAATTTCATACAGACACTTTTTATTTGAGAAAATTCATACCCTATGTTATTTACTATAAGTTATATTAACACAAGTAATAAGGGTAGTACACCAAATCATACTCACTTTATGCTATTTGAATCATAATTCACACTATTTTGGATCAGGTGGTACTTGCACCTGAAGACTCATTCTACTCTATCAACAATGCAGTAATATCAAAAAATCGTCTTAATCGGTTGGTAGTTTGTAAAAACCAAAGCTGTGTGTGGCCATGCCAAGCGACATTCAACCTTAAAGAATAGAAAAATATCTCAAGTGTATCCATTTCAAGCTAAAGTTTATATCTGATTGCCAGTTTGTAAAGAAACCCAACAGAAGATAGTTTAAAACTTAACTCGTAAGAAAGATGAATACATTACACAAATTTATAATCAAAAAGAGAAAAACTAACGGTTGAATATCTGATATTGCAGTAGTTACTGACAGTGCGGATAGTGCTTCTAGTACTAATGTTTGTGTTTCTGAAACAATAATTTAAATTCAGAAAATTTTCCTACATATTGGAACAGTGCCTTTAGAAACAAAAAAAAAAAAAATTATTGGCTAATGATTCATAATGAGAAACTAGGTTGCAGGGTGTGTCGTGAGTGTGTTCTGCTGGTGATATGGTCTGACTGCATGTTTAGATGGTGGATGCGGCCACCAAAGCGTCACATTTTGTGATTTTCTGCAGACTATAAACAACATGATGCAAACCGTATAATTAATTTTATTGTAACAAAGTATACCGGCACTTATATGAGGTACGTCCAGAAAGTAAGTTCCGTTTGGTAATAAAATTAAATTGTGTACAGACACAGAATAATTATTTATTGCACAAAATTCTACAACTCAAACTACTTTTCCACATAACTGCCGAAATTTTGCAGGCATTTGTCATAGTGTGGCACAAGTTTTTGTATACCTTCTTCATAGAAGTTTGCCGCCTGTGTCTTCAAAAAGTTGGAAACATTTTCTTTCAGCTCTTCGTCATTGTTGAAGTGTTGACCGCCAAGTAAAGACTTGAGATGTAAGAACAAATGAAAGTCGCTAGGAGCGAGGTCAGGGCTGTACGGAGGATGGTCAAACACGTCCCAGCCAAATGCCTATAGGAGGACGCCCACTTCGTTCTTCATCGTGCACTTCACTACGTCCTTCATTGAACTGCCGGACCCATCTTCTCACCATTGAATCACTCATCGCATTTTGTCCGTAAACTTTGCAAATTTGCTGATTGGTTTCACTTTCCTAGCATTCAGAAAACAAATCACAGATCTGATTTCACAAGCTGCGGGATTTTCAGTCAACACCGACATTGTAAACAAGCACAACAAAGCGTATGTGGCTGACAGCAATCTCAAAATGGCGCACGTTTCTTCTCCTTGATACAGAGCGTTTACCGCGCATGTGGGGAACTGTGATCGCAGCGCTGCAGCGGAGATAAATTGAAACGGAACTTACTTTCTGGACATACCTCGTATATTTCCATTTCGAGCACTGGTAAAATAAGTAGTACCAATGAAATCAGCAACAGAATGCAGACTTCATCCTTCTTCCAATAATGCCACAGCCCTTGTTTCATCTTTAGCTTTTAAGAGGCATTCTAAATCCTTAAAACACACTCACTGTTTACCTGAGTACTTTAAATCATTATGCAGCACAAGCACTGCAACAATTTGAACACTGAAACATTGCTTTGCAATGATTGTTGTAAAAAGCTGCTTACATAATATTAGCAATATAAATCAGAATTAACAAAAAGGTCCAAAGAATGGACCAGCATTTTTAAATCCTTGATTAAGCATTTCTGTAATGTTGCAGAGAAGGTCTTGCAAGGCCTGAAATCACAGCTTAAGTGCTGTAAAAAAAAAAAAATAAAAAAAAATAAAAAAAAAAAAATAAAAAAATAAATAAAAAAATAAATAAAAAAATAAATAAAAAAAAAAAAAAAAAAAATTATAAAGCATAGGCTGCTGTTTCTCCTTTTTTATGCTCTTCAATAAAGCAAGTTCCTGGAAAAATGTCAGGGAAATTTTCACGTATATTCTTTTACTGTGTGTTTTGCAAAAAAGGAGAAAAGGCAATGCAAATTATTGGAAGCGTTAAAATTTAATTAGTTTTATGGATTTGTATCTATTTTATACATGCTTATGTATCTACATGCTTTATGTATGTATACCACAATGAAAAGAACTGTCTTTAATGTGTATGGGGATATTATGATGCATAATGCTTTGTCAATTGTAATGTAAATAAAATAAGGGGAAGTGTTGGATGGCTATAATAACGGTGGAGACTGATAAAATATCTTCAATTAGTTATTTCCTTTAAACTTAAAAAATTATGACTGTATAATTTTACCGATAATATATGTAGTGATATTTTGAAAAACTTTACAGTACTATACAGAAATCTTGATTGTCAAGAACACTTTCAAAATATAGGAATGGCAATGCTCATCAAACATAATTGTTTTTTTTTCCTCCCCTCCATTCTTTCTTTCTTTTGTTCTTTTAATACTAATTCCACTGATAATTAACTGAAATAGAAACAAAGTCTAAAGTAATTTACCAAAAGTGAAAAAGAAAAATAGAGCAAAATTACTCCTGTAGATTAGCTGCTGCTGAGAGACATTGCAAGCTAAATGTAAATGTTTATACAATGTAAAGTTTTTTAGAATAGTCAAATAGAAAAAAAAAAGAAAAAGAATTGTCTACTTGTTACCTTTTTATTTCATAACTTTATTCTGATATGTCCTTATTGTTTCTTGATTTTTTTTCTTTTGAAATTTAAGATGAATTCTGCATGACATTAAAACACATTCATAAAAATTTATCATTTATTAACAAAAGAAACATTATTAACTGTGAACTTATTTTAATTTTAATTTACTTTTGAAATGCTAATGTGTCAACGTCCACATTTCACTTATAAATATTTACTTCTCAGTGCAATGTTATTCTAGACTTAATAGCAATTTGTCACAAGTTTGATGATTGCACACATTGACTACCCAGGTTGTTATGTATCTAATGTGTGTTAAATATTCATCTAGGATCATCATTTGCGCAAGCTAATCATCTTCTGTTTTCATAACTAGTTGAAATAATGGTAATCGGAAAATAATAATGCTGAATTTATATCCTAATACAGAATAGTTTGACTTATGTTATTTGGTTACAATAAAAAATGATTACATGATGATGATAGTGCTTTTAACTATTAAGAAACATATGTTTTCCTTTTAGGTATACAATACCAGAAGATACATTTTCCGATTTAGAAGACGGAAACACTAGGAGTTTACGACTTATATTCAAGACTTCCAATGGTACCTCTGTTCCACCATTATCTTGGATACAGTTCAATCCTGAAACACAAGAAATTTATGGACTGTAAGTTTTCAGCATATAAATTAAGTATAAGTGAAAATTTCCATTTGTTTGATTACAGCTTGGTCATCAGCAGTGGTTAAAGTGAATTTAAGTGTCAAGCAAAGCAGCTTTATTAAAACATTAATGGGAATGCACAGTGAAGTAACTAACCAAATAGGAGTAAAAACATAGATTACACTCAAACTTCACTCTTGAAATAAAGTAACTAACTTACTTCAGACATGTTTCGGTGGTTGTTGTGAATGTCCGTTGAAAATGGTGGCAAGAGCCACCGAAACATGTTCAAAGTAAGTTACTTTATTTCAAGAGTGAAGTTTGAGTGTAATCTATGTTTTTCACTCCTAAAGCAGCTTTATTTGTACGTTGTTTGTTTTTTATTTTAATGTTGCTAACTTTGCAACCCTTTGGTGCCATACAGTTGAGATAAAATTATGGTGACTAACAGTATGTTGAGGTGACAATTTGAAGTAGTTTTTTATGGGTTCACATTGAGCACCAATTTGGAATAAGGATTTATTACAGCCCTATATACTGTGGGATATAGCAGCCTAATCCAATAATGGCCAAGTTCTTTGAATATGTATTATCTCCATGTGTATAAATTTAAAATTATTGATAACAAAAACTAATGAGTTTTCATTTGATATTAGCATGAGGTCCATTTAATATCTCAGGGTTCATGATATAAAGAAAACCAATTACAAGAGATGATAATTTATGTTGTTTATTATACATTATAACTCAGCGAACAAATTGTAAGTACATTTTTCTACTTCTTATTATATGAATATTATAATTTCTCCAATAACAATTGTGTAATATTCTCGATATCAATAATTAATTTACGTATCTTAATTCAAAATACAGAGACATCAAGGCTTATATATGCAATGTAATTAACAAAGTGAGTCCAGATCGGAACAGTATAGCCAAACTACTAGTACACAGGATCGTGATGAAAGAATTGAAAATATCTTCTTATTTACTATGGTTTACAGTAATAAACTGAAATAATACATATGCCAAGAATGACCTTTGTTTTAATGTTTCGTCATCATATGAAAACTTTTGTTATATCATGGCATTGCTTAAACAAGCCACATTCTGGATGATGCTTAAAATAAATTATGTTTTTATATTGTACCTACAAGGTTTCTGTGCTAATATATTGTCTCTTCTAATGTCATAATTATTTGTCTGTTTTAAGGGTTAGATTTTTTTTTTTTCTTCTTCCCCTTCCATTTATATAGCATTAACATCTAAGGTCATACTCGTCTGTAGGTTTTTATGTTGGGTTTAAACTACTTTATTTCCTCAAACACACACACATTCACTCTCACATACACACTTCCAGACTCTGTGGGGGATAGGGAATAATTCTGGTTAAAGAAAAATTCCCCAACCCAGCTGGGAATCGAACCCGGGACCTCCGGGTGAGAAGTCAGCTCGCTGACCACTCGACCAGGGAGCCAGTCGGTTAGATATTTTGATATTAAGATAACAGGAACAAAATATACAGATTGTGTAGGTATAACATATTCATAAAATGATCTTTATTGTGAATTTAATATAAAATAAACAGCACAGATTGACTAATATTGACAAATAACATTAATATCAATAAATAGCATAATAACAAAATATCTTTTAAACAGTTGTGCTGATTGTAAACTATCATACAACTATTTATGGAATTAAGAATTATGGAATGTAGTTCAGTTATGTTGTATTGCATTGAATGATGCTGCTTTCTTCTTCCTCTTCTAACTCCTTTGTGCTGATAGGCATGGAGTAACATCGAGTGCTTTAGTGGTAAATAATATGTAACTGGTGTAAGGTGGAGGAAATGCATTGGAAGTTATTGGCCAAGATAGAGAGATAAGGATAAACATGGAATCCAGGATGGAACAGGTGGGAAATGAAATAATGACAGTGAACTCCATGGTGGAGAAGATGAGAAGCAAATTAATGAGTCATTTCTACAATGGAGAAGGTGCAGACAAAAATAAAGGTTGTAAAATAGGAAATGAAGAAAAAAATCTTATGTGTAACAATCACATGACTTTCTCTAGCTGCTATACAAACTTCTTGCAAAAGATTATTTTTCTTTCTACATAATGCTAATCAAGATAAACATAGCAGAATGTTCTTATTACTTAGTTCCTTATAAGTAGAAGTGATCTAAGGGAATGCACTAGGATAATAAAATGCTTTAACAGCTATTGTCATTGTAAATTGCTTCTTTGCTTGGCCAGGAGTAGAACAAAAGAAAAATGGACACTTCCTGTCTGAGAAAATTATAAGTACTTCACAATTGAAACCAATAGCAGGAATATTTCGGAAACGGTTGCTTCCACAACAAAAATGTGGAGGACATATGTTGTATGTTTTGACGAGCTCTACATTTTTTTGTGTAGTAAGTTTTCGAATATCTCTTACGGTTTAGCTGTTAAGCAAAATTCATCCAGAATAAAGAGGCCTTCAGAGGTTATTCCCAGAAAATTCAAGATATACATTTTATTTAGGCAGGAAATGACCAAGTACCAGAATGGGGAGGGGCACATCAGGGCTATCATAATATTCCCTTGGGTGACAATTCATGCCTTGGGCAGAAGATTAGTTCACAGCCTCTTCACAAATGACTAGATACAGGAAAAAGCAGTGCTGGGTACTAGAGGACCCAGGTGTCGCTGTGATTGTAATCATACCTGACATAGCAAAGGGCTTAAGGAAACTGAATTGATTTTAGCAAAAGCATCAGGCAATACCTTTCCTGTGGAGGAGGAAGTCCTGCTGGAGGGGCATTATAAGTTTGTGGGTGTTGATCTTGAAGATGGCTGAGATGTGATACTGTGTCTGGGTGCCCTCATTCACCTCATGTGACATCCTGGGGTCTGCCTGGTGATCCCCACAGAAGTGTGATTGTGCCTGCAAGAAGCAAGGTACATGAGAAGTTATGTCCCCAAGGCCAACAGCTGAGGAATCTCATGGACTGCCTTCATGACGTGCACAGGGAAATTCAACAATAGCCCATCCAGGAAGCAGCGACTTGGAGTTCTGTTATGACCGGCAAGCAACGGCAAAGGTTTTACAGCAGAGAGATCTAGTGTGATTGTATCACCCTCCTGGAACAAGGGGTATTGGCCCAGGCTTCAACAAGCATAGTGTAGTAAAAAAGAATAGCAGTTTCTGCTAAATTCACTTTTTGGTCACTAGAGAACTACACATAAATACAGCACTTATATTTTTAGTACACAAATAACTAAGTCACTGTGTTCACGTCACTTTCTTAGCAAACACCTCTCGCTAAAAAGAACCTAATATTTAATCATGTACAAAAAATAAGGTAAAATTGGAATATTTTCTTTTTCTATCATCATTACTTTTCAAATTGTTGGTTGGTTGGTATCTAATGTTGAGCAGCTGGCAGTGAAGCCATTCGCTCTCTTGCATTCCAGTATTTTGATGTCATATTATAATTTCGACTCAAGGTTGGGCAGCACAGTAGGTGGTTTCCATCCATATCTTCTTTAAGTGTACAGAAAGGACACAGAGAAGATTTCACTATACCAATCCTGAATAAATGTTTATTGAGTTAGAAGTCTAAAAGTTGCTACAGAAGACTTTCCAAATTGTGACTAACAGTTTTTTTCTTGCATAACTTAAACTTTATAGTTGTCTATCATCTGATGTAAACCTTCAGACTTATATTAACTGAAAAATGTTCCTAGCACTTCATATATTTTTGGAGTTAGGAATTGCCCCTGTTTTACATTTTTTCCTGTATGCACATGCTGAAGGATGTCACAGTTTTCTACATTAGGATATAGGTGCTTAAAGGTATTGATTATTAGATTATTGTTTACTGTGACTCTTCATCCTCACATAAATATATTTGTATAATTCTGTCAATTTTCGGCTCCTCTTCTGTTGATAGGACCATGTCATCTGCATACATTATTAGTGTGGCTCTATTCTGTTCATTTTTAATGTTTGTAGTCTTTATATTAAACTTATTGGATCACCCTGCCTTCATCTCAATTACCCATCAAGTATTATCTGTTTAAGAGATATCCATTCTTCCACCTGCTAAGTTATTTGATATGATATATTATTTATTTAATGCTAAGAAATTTACAGTATATAGGATTGCCTACTGAAATCGACCCTGGCTCCTCATTCATAGACATCAACTTCATATACAATAGTAGTAAACTATTATTTGTATCAATTT
This sequence comes from Hymenopus coronatus, assembly GCA_030762935.1. Classification (NCBI taxonomy): domain Eukaryota; kingdom Metazoa; phylum Arthropoda; class Insecta; order Mantodea; family Hymenopodidae; genus Hymenopus; species Hymenopus coronatus. The sequence continues at coordinate 69,690,846 of CM060896.1, read as the reverse complement.
TCTCTTATTTATTCACTGCCAATTTCCATTTCTTTTTAACTTTATTGACCACACTCCTGTCCCTCTGATGCTCTATGCCTGCAAGGTATGGGGCATGGCAGCAGACACCTGGCTTCTCTGGTTACAGCAAATACAGAATAGAGGATTCCGGTGCATCTACTCTGTATGTTGACGCTTACCAGCAAGGCTACTATATGAAGCTTTGGTCCTCCCATATGTGGAGGATGTAATTAGGCACCAGGCTCAAAATTTCTACACCTGATTGGACCAAAATGAGAACATCCTTGTCAGATCACTGGGAACTACTGATCAACCGAACACCAATGTAGGCAGTACTGGGTTCTCCGCATATGGACACCTCCAGTAACAATGGCTTCAACCCAGCCTACAGCAAAGAAGCTGAAAGTCCCCCCTCCCAACCTGGTCATGCTCATCTAAAAATCAGCATCAACTAAAATAAACAAACAAGACATCAGCAGAGCAGAGGAAAGGATGCTGCTCCTGAAAATAGCAACCATTGAAGAGCCTATCAGTAGCGATAACTTCCTTAACACCAATACCCTACACTCCATCACTATACTAAACCTCAACCCATCCCAACATTCCTGTGGTTAAGCCCTTACCAGAGTAGATACACAGCAACTCCACCTAGGCACACCAATGAGTCTACAAGATCTCACATGTATGCACGCATCACACTCCAGCTCTCCTGTTCTTTTGTTGTTTTTAAACTTAAACTTGACGAGTTCATTCTACCATTTTCAGTTTCCTTACAGTCAAAACTATATGTTACAGGTGTTCTTTTGCTCTAGATAATGGGCATTCTCTTGAGTAAAGCCATGTCTTTCATCTTTTAATTTCCAAACACCTGTTCTTATAGATCATGATTATAGGTTTAGATGTGGGGGGTGAGCAGGTTATTTAACTATTTAATTGATTTGCATTATATACAGTAATGTTCTCCTGCATCACTTAGCTATAGGTGCATTCTTAAACAAAAGTTCTCAGAGCACAGTAACAGAAACCTCCTGAGTTACTCTGTGGGCAAGGCCATGGATCCCTGTTAATAGTTGCATCGTGTCTGGTAAATCTTGTAGCCAGTAAAGAAATGTAAGAAAAGAAATTGCTCATTTTGTAAATTTGCAATACCAGAAATTCAAATGCAAGTCAGTTTCAGAAAAATTATTCATGTTTGGATAATTTTATGTTACAGGCCACTTGAAGAACACGTCTCCAAATGGGTGTATGTCATTGAAGCAATGGATAAAGATGGTTCATCTGTATCAGACAATCTTGAAGTCATAGTCCAGCATCATAAAGGAAGAAGAACAGTCAATTATGAGTTCTCTTTGCTGTTGCGAGTGGAGAAGAAGTATGACTTTCCATCTCCAATTGATTATCAACTTAGGGTGTTAGATAGCCTTGCAAGGTTATATGGTGATCTAGATACAAAACAGATAATTGTGCGAAATGTAACTGAAGATGCAGGTCCTGTCACATTCACATGGACAAATGAAACACTGCCCCGCAACCATTGTCCAAAGGAGGAAATAGAGAAGCTATTCCAGGTAACACTTTAGTTTGAGCAGTTTCTTTAAACTGAAGCTATTTTAGAATAATTTATAATAATTTTTGTTAGATTCTGTCTTTTCTACAAAGAAATTCCAGTAATAGTTTTACCTATTTCAAAAATACTCATAGTCAGCTTTCATACATAAATGAACTGTTCATACTAGTGGTAACAGGGTTCATTCTAGTTTCAAATATGTTTGCCTTTTTCTCATTCATATTGATATTGAAGTTCCTTCAATGATAAAAGGGATGAGATAATACATAGAATGATAATTCCAGTCACACACCATTTTTACGAATAACACTTTAACAAATATTTCTGTTCAATGAATAAAACTGAATTCCTGTTCTTTATCTCCATAAACATTTGTTAAATTATTTCAACTGTATGAAAGTCAGTACAACAAAAATATTAATATAACAAAAATAATAAATTCTGCTTAATGAATATATGACCAATTGAACAAATTTTTAAAATGTTTTCCAGTTACTGAACAATTATACTGTTTTCCTGATTCAGAGAATGGTGTGTTATCCTTGACCACACATTGTTGCATGCAAAATGGTTTGTTCATCCCTGACCATATCATTTTTGGCTCTGTTAATGTCATTAAGGGACAAAAGTTTAATAGAATTTCATTTTCAGGGAGTCTGTTTAAAAGGCGCCATTAAAATGGTAAATCTTTGCTTTGTCTGCTGTTTGTAGTCTCCTATGTAGGGACCCTTGATTTTTGCTAATTTTGTTGAAACAAATGATACATGCAAAATTAAAGTATATTGATGTTCGTTGTGTAATTTGTACACATTTTACATTTGCGAGGTTTGCATTGAGAAATCATTTTTTGCAATCTTTTGTCGCCTGGCTATGGGCTGACCACTCATTCCATGTTTTCCATTCTGTGATTTCGTGTCGTTGGCTCCCTGACAGGCTTATGACTCCTAGGCATCTGCTTGTAAGTCCTAGGGCTGTGTCAGTTCTAAAAATATGGGTAGGTTAAGCAGACTATGAATAATTGTAGAGTTTGCTTTTTATGCAACCAGAAATTGAGAGACTATAGTGTATATTTGCAAACTTAATCAAGCTAAGGGCAATAACTATAATTACTTTCTGGCTGCGCCCGTTTGCTGGGTTTACAGGTCTTCATTATATCTAGTGATGAATAGTTATAATCAATCTGAGGTTTTTAGAATAAAAATTAAATCATCAGGCCAGAAAAATTGAATAAATTTTAGTTTAGTCTCCAAATTTTTAATAGCTGCATTTGACTCACAGGGTTTGGTCATTGTGGTTATAAAAGATGAAACGTTATGGTGGCATAGGCAGATATTGGTGTGGTGGGTGGCAGTGAACAGATATTGGGAAAGATCAGTTTATCTCCAGAGTGTTATCTGTGTATTAGCATATAATTGGCTATCATTTTACTTAAAAGGTGTTAAATCAAGAATGCAGCAATGTGGGGCTTCAGCATTTTCAATAGCATAGCACAGCCAAATGGAACAGCATTTTGATTTTACAGTAGAAGGTTTAAAATTTTAATTGTTATCATGTTCTGCTCTGAGGCTGGCTGTCAATGCATGGAGAGACAAACACCAAATTCTTCCTGTGTGCATGTAATGCAAGTATAAAGTTTGGAGTTGGCAATCTATTGCATTTTTGCTGCATCTGCATCTTTTCATTGTAAATGTGACTAAGACCTTCTTTCTGAATTTTCTTCAACAGCAAAACAGCCTATATAATCCAATCATTGGTCACCTCACAGATTAAACATTGGAAGAAAAATCGGTGTCACTATTTATTTTTTATTTTCTAGGTACTTTCTTTAAATGAAGATGGTGACCCTTCACATGCTTTGAAAGATATTCTTCTACCTGCATTTAAACCCAAGAAAGTGTCATACCGAGGGCTGGGTCATTGTGAGCAGCAGTTGGGAAGACAGCTACCTCAGCCACCTCCAAGAACACCACAGCATAACTTCCCTCCTGTTACCAGAAACCAAGTGGATCATATCAATGCCACTGTTGGCAAATTGCTTGTATTTATTGTGCCTGAAGTAAGTACACAATGTATTCATATTAACTTCATATTCATAATGCTTGTTAAGATACCTGAGGATCAAATAGTAAGCATTAATGGTCAATCCACCAATAAATCTGTATTTTATAGAATTTACAATTAAGACCAAAATGTAATTTCCATGTAAAGGAAGCTATTTCCCTTCATAGTTTTCTTTTTAAGATGTTATGAAGCCAATAGTGGCTACACCCAAACCAATTATCTACTGTGAGTTTTAACAACCAGTAAGTTGTAGTACCTCTTCTACACTATTAATTAAACTCATAGCAACAAAGTTGTTTTTTGTTCTGTATATACCATAGTTTTAACTGCATGGTCCTATCAACAGCATTTCCCTATGGAACATATTAACTCGTGTATTGTTTGTTGTCATTGTGTTTCTATTTTCTTTATAGTATTTGTAAGATCACACCACACATTCATATTTTCATTCATACCTCCAGACTGCGAAGAATAGGGAATAATCTGCAATGCCCCAGCTGATACTCAAATCCAAAACCCCTTGCACAGCAGGCAGGAGATCTACCGATTGAGCTACAGGGTCAGCCAGCATTAAAGTTATGGAGTCAGACTCTGACCATATATCATCTACTTTCTAATATATACCATGATTTGCGTTTTAGTAACTTCTTTCTTTTTAGTGTAATCAGTAAATAAAATATGAGTTACTAAGTTAAACTCATCTTTTTTCTACATTGAATTGTACTATAAACACACAATCTGCACATGGGCAACCTTTTATAGAATTAAGCTGCTCTTCCTCAAGTAATCTCTGCAATTACATTAAATCTTCTGGTTATAATCTTACCATACATTCATGATCAGTCTTTTCTTTATCCTTTCCTAAATATGGGAATTATTAAAGACTTTTTTCATATTAACAAAAAGAAATTTAAAAATACTTTAATCCGGAAATTCAATTTTTGCCCCTCATAAATTGTTTTTGGGATTTTAAGCCCTTAATATTGACTATTTTATGGATTACATTAAAAGGGTAAGAAAATGGTTAGCCTATGTTATCCTGATATATGGTGGACTTTGAGACAGTGATGTGTTTTAACAATTTGAAATTTAGTTGAGTCGATTTTGTAACACTACATTACGTTACAAAATCGACTCAACTAAATTTCAAAATAGCCTGTGTTAGTTCAAATATATTGCAATAAAAGCTGAATAATTGCAGTAGATAATGAAAAATAGTTTTGATGTTAATTAATTGTTTTCTCCACACAAGCTGTGTGCAGGATGGGAGTTGGATAGGTAGTCAGACTGAAAGATTCAACGCCATAGCCAGTATTTGAACCACTGTTTTTGTTTAATTTTGCAATTTTAAGTACAATGTGATATCTTTCCTCAATAATAATAATAATATAGATGTAACACTTTGCCATTTTCTCTTTAGTTTTATCACAATAAAAAGTAATCTAAAATAAAATATTTATTTATAGGATTCATTCTACGACCCAGAAGATGGACCAACTCGTAACTTAAAACTGTCTTTGCTAACCATTGATCGAGGACCAATACCTTCAACCTACTGGCTACAGTTTGATGTGAAGAACCAGGAGTTCTATGGTATTCCATTGCCTGGAGATGAAGGCAGAAGAGAATACCAATTGGTAAAAATTGCTCATAAACTAATTTTAAGTGTAAAATAATTTATTGGTCATAAAAGTTAAAAAATTTATTTTAATGGTTCTATTATTTTGAACCTATTGATTACTTTAATTCGTATTTTGTATGCACCTGCATATAGAAAAATCTTTCTCATTTTTTGGGGGAGGTTTGAGGTAAGGAAAACAATCATAATTAATATAAGAAAATGGGGAACACTAAGATGCATTAGTAAAATTTTTAGATGTGGTTGCACATATACATATTTATGTCATTTATTTATCTCAGAACCTGCAGTTTCAAGGAAAGTCTTTCACATTATCAGTTGACTGAATTTATACCTTGCTAAATGAATTACACTAGTATATGATGTTGCTTATAGCCCAGGCTCATTGCCAGTCATACCCTATTTACTTTGTGAGTTGTACAATTTTCTAATTATTAAATCTATATTGTATTATAAGTGCTATTTGTGTTCTCTCTTTTCACGGTTAAATTATACTTTCTTTTTAACTTATTTAAAAACAGACCTAACTTCTTACTATCTTTGCAGAACAATCCACTTATGGCATTTTTCCTGCTAGTTTTGAACCATTTTTCTGAAAAAATGAGCTTTTCTCCATATATTTGCAATACCTTTGCAATCAAATATATGCTCATCACATGATCGTTAGTTTCTAAACCCTTTTTGTCTCCATAAACCAGTTCTTAATCATGCATATGTTTATTTTTCCTATGACCTGTTTTAGCTGCACACAGAAAGTCGAGGAACTTTTATCTGCTATTGCATTAAAGATTTTGTATCCGTCTTCAAATCTTTTTCTTGCAGTCTTCCAGAACCCAATGTTATTTTCTCCCTCTTCTATACCTTAAGTTTTTTCGAAGACAGTTTGCCCATCCATTAGTTCTTAAACTCTTCTCTTGGTATTCTAAACATTGTCTTTAAACATTGCTTTTGTTTCGGATTCTGTATCAGTATTTCATTGCACTTTCCATCACTATTCTTTCTTTGCCCCTCTCCCTGACTCAATTTGGGCTACCGACCATACCGTTGCATAGGGTAATCCTGCAGAACTTCCTATGAACCACATCTATAGCCTCCCACCCTCCATCCAGCCCCCACACATCTATCCCTTATAGCATTCTGACCTCTACAACATGTTATAAATTCTCTCTAGACACTTGACCTATATATCTTGTGTTCTAATTTTGTATCCTCTAATGGCTATCATAACTCTTTTTCCTTTTGTTAATGCTAAATTTATTTTTCTCTCATGAACCTCCTCTGTCAATTTTAACTCCTTAACTATCTAATACACTATTGTACTATCTTATTCTGTAGTCCCGTTTTCTTTCATATTTTGTGTTTGCTTAATTTTTCCCCTTTCTTCTTCTCTGAATCTTTGTTCGGTTAATTTTTAGTTTCCCTGTTTCACAATGTTTATCTATTGCTTGCAAAGATTGTGTTAGACAGGGAAACAATTATTTGTGTGGAAAAATCAACCAAGGTTTGAAATCCCAAAGGACCATTATCTTGCCACTAAACTTGAACAGCCTTCACAAGCAGAGATCATCAGGGGCAGACTATGTTTGCAATCAACTGATGACATTCCTTGAAATAGTTCCGAGATAAATACATGGTGTAGTGAAATTTGTATATGTGCAACCACATCTGAAACTTTATAGAATATTCCCTAACTCTTCCAAATTATAAAGGATCATTAGTATTTCATATATAAAAATTCATTGAATGGGTAAAACTTTAAACAATCTCTTTTAAAATTTCCACATATTACCTCCCAAAATGTTGATGCTTAATAACCAACTTGTATTATTGCTGTCAGCTCTTTCTGTATCTAGGAGCATTTGATAGTTATTATTTTCAATTTTATTAAATGACATTTCCTATTTGTATTTGAATAAGGGTGTTTGCTCATTCTGACTGTTAAAAACTAACAAGCCTGTGAGAAAACCAGATATTAGTAAAATTAAAATTGTTACTGCAGTTTAAGAGAAGTATGCAGCTATAACTTCCATATGTGGTCACCATCAGCTTTGGTGAAGCAATATTATGTAAGGACAACTGCCCGCTCTTTTGTTTTTTGCCGTTGTTCAGTTTACCTCACCAGTTTTATAGCACATTTGTATGTTTATGCAGGTAAAGGTTCCACATTCAGTGGAAAGGCAGTTTGAGAGCTTTATTCTGTCACCAAATAGCAGCTGAGATTAGGTAACCTATTGCTAACTGCTGGTTAAATGAAGTGGATTCAACTGGCCTCCTACATATCTGGCTGCTTTGATTAGTGTGTTGTGGTTTTTCGTCTATAAATGGTGTGAAATGACAGATTTATTAAACACTTCTGTGATAAGACAAATAGATGTCTATAGCTAAAGTTGTTGTTTTTTTTTTGTTTTTTTTTTTCTTTCTTTCTTTCTTTCTTTTCCATGTAAACTTGAATTTAATGTTATAATATCTTTACTGCCTACTTATAGTAATTAGGGGAAGTATTGTATTCTACCTAAAAATTGACATAGAAATTTCATTGGAAATACACCCTTTTAAGTCCCTTGAATAAATGAGAAATAAATATTTCAGAAAACTGTCTTTATACATGCATTCACAAGGTCCTGAGTTGCAGGATAAAAGATGCATGTTTAAGCTCTATGGACTGCAGGCTCATGTGAGTGTCATATGACCCATTTGATTTCATTTACTGTCTGATATGACAATATTCCAATATAACCAATTAAAGACTGGTAAAACATTAAAAAAAATCTACAAAATGTAAATGTAAGCCCATGTGTGGAATAGTTTGTGTGGCTGTGGGTGTGTGTGGTTTAACCATTTCCAAGATATTCCTTGTTATCAGTGTGAATTTTCAAACTGATTGTTATTTGAATTTGTTCTTATGCAAAGAGCATGGAATTTGAAAGTTATCACATAGTGACACACTCTTTAAAACCTATTGGTTTACTTCCATATCCTTGGAAGGTGTAAATGTGTAATGAAGGTTTAACTAGATTTATAGAGGTAAATAAAACAATAAGCTGCAGTAACAGTAGTTTATAAAATGGTAGAGAAAAAGGAAAAATGAAATGGAGTTTTGTTTATGGATGCTCTTTAACTACAATGGTTCTCAACGTCACATTCTATATTGGGTATAAAAGATTGCTTAATTTTGCTTAGGTGCCTGAGGTTCTTTTACATGCTGTAAATCTACGACACAGTACCAACGGCTTTACTTTCCTTCCAAAGGAATCCATGCTAAGGATTTTTACACCCGAAAAAATCCATCATCCTCAGCCAGGTCTCAACCTGTGACCTTGGTTATATGAGACTAGTATGACACACGATTTATTTATTTATTCCTCTCTCACCCTCTTAGAATACAAGATTTGTTTGAAGGAAAAAAAAAGTTGGGTAGTATCAAGCATTTATCATATTATTACTCTGTGATATGTTTTAAAGGGTGGTTACAACTACAGGCAGTTTAAAGGAAACTGCTTTTTCACTGGAAAAATTTTTTCAAATTTGTTTCCCACAGAATTATAAGTTTCCTGTTATACTACTTCTGACAACATGGAAACAATGTGCCTGTCAGTCATGACCTGAACATAATCATACTCTATGTCTGTGATGGTGGTTGGTTTACCAATTATTGATAATATGATTGAGCTTAATTGAGCAAAGCTAAATGACAAGAGCACTGTATAAAAATGTTAACTATGAAGTCTATTGTACATTACCTTAATGTTTGCAAAAGTGTTACATAACACTATAGAAATACTAAAAATTTAGGAAGCTAAATTTTCTAATAAAAGTCCTCAAGTGTGTTCACAGAAGGCATGGAAATTGTGATGAATCACATCAAGAAAGCTTACTAAAACCACCATCAAAATATTCTTAATATAGATAAATGATTCTGCAGTTGAGGGAAATAAAATTGAGTTTTATTTATGGACACTCTTTAACTGCTGCGGTTCTTAGCATTCCATTCTATATTGGTCATGAAGGACCTCTTAATTTAGCTCAGCCTTAAGGTTCTTTTACATGCTATAAATCTATTCGTGAGACCAATTGCTTTACTTACCTTCCAAAGGAACTCTGCTAATCTTCTCAGAATAAGGAAAAGCCCCCAACTCACCCTAAGCAAGCAACCTCTTGAATGCGAGGCAGACATACTACCTCCATGGTACCGAGGCTCAAGGATATTTTGTTCTCTCCAATGATTGCTATTCATAGTTTAAAAGTGGATACTTCTATGTCATGTTTCAATTTGATATGCTTTTTTTATAACATGCAGAAATTTGCAAGCATAAATTCTTTCTGTTTACAGGTATGTGAAGATCATGAGGGGCTTACAGCCCATGACAGTTTGGTGGTGGTGGTTCATCCTGCACCAAGAATACAGTACACTGTGGAGTTTGGTATGAAGCTTGATGTTCCTCATGAAACATTTATGAGCAGCGCATCAATGAAGCGTAAATTTGTAGAGAAGCTGCGTATGCTTTTTGGTGATCCAAACACAAACTCTATATTTTTGAGTAACATTACAGAGGGCTCTACATTGGTAACATGGCACAATCGTAGCTTACCAACTGACACCTGTCCTGAAGCAGATATAAAGCGACTACGAAGAATGCTTATTAATGATGATGCTAGTATCTCAAACCATGTAGGGCTAATGATGGGCCCAGAATTTAATGTGCGAGCCATTACACTCACTCCCACTGGCATGTGTCAAGGAGAGATGACCCCAATACATACACCAGATGGACCAGGGCCACCAGTGGATGAAACACAGCATATTGGAACTTCAGATGAATATTTGGTGACATTTGTGGTACCAGCAGTGATCATAGCTGCAATGCTAATACTTGCTGGTATTGTAGCTTGTGTCCTTTATCGTCGAAGGCGTACTGGAAAGATGAATGTTGGTGATGAGGACGAGAGACAGAGCTTCCGCAATAAAGGCATACCAGTTATCTTCCAGGATGAACTGGAGGAACGACCAGATCCAGGAAATAAGAGTCCTGTTATTATGAAGGAAGAAAAGCCACCCCTTCCACCACCAGAATATCAGCGTGGTGGTGGACCTGAGCCAGAGCATCCAGTTCCCCCTCCAAGTGCAGCTCATCCTCTTTTGGGGGAAAACAATGCTTCAGAAGATCCTCCCTATCAGCCACCTCCTCCATTCACAACCAGCCGGGATTCAGGAAGACAGAATCGTCCCAAACCTACTCCTACATACCGCAAACCTCCACCATATGTACCACCCTAACACGCTTTCCTAGATAACAGTGACCCTTATATTTCTTTGCTCGACTCAGATGAAGATTAAATTGATGATCGATCACTTGGTGCCTTCCATGTACCACAGCTTGGCTCCATTACAGTGTAACTTGACAATATTAGTGCAGACTTGATCAACGTGATGCACGTATATGCAATAACATTCACCATTTGTAACTAAGGCAGTGGTGTTCGAAAATATGTCATTCCATCATCATGTGGCAAGTGTTTATTGTGTTAAAAAGAGACACTGCCATACATTAACTATACTTAAAAACTAGGTAGTTAAAATGTCTCATTAGAGTGATGGTTTTATCTTCTGTTTTTACTAATATCAGCAAGTGTACCCTTTCATCTCCAGCCTTAACATCATCCTGCACTATGTTTTAACATCTCCTTTGTTATTTTAATGGTTCGTTGTGTTTAAGACATATCAAATAATTGGTATGTGCTGTCGTGGGCAATTGATGTCCTGCACTTGTTGAACAGGAATGCAACCTCTCGTCCAAACTTAATATGGCAGCTGTGATGTGTTAGTGCCAGTGCTGTGAATGATGAGATTATTTGCGAGTGAAATGGGTAAGGCAAGGCAATTAAGAAAAAACATTAATGTGCTCACAATAAAGATATATATATTTTGCATGCTATGTCCTCAAGAACTGTGACTCCATTTATGTTTGAGGTATCATAGTTGTGTTGTCTATTGCCATGTTACTATCTGCTGCTAATGCTGTGCTCATGTATTGATTGCACCATGTTTTAAGGAAACAGCACAATTTTTCTACAATTTTTATTAATTATTTTAGAAATTTTTCATGTCTTCTTTACTAGATTTATGTTTTAAAAGTTACCATGGGGCATATGTAACAGGACTCTTTAAGTAGAACGTTTCATCCTTTTTAATTATTAATGTGTTTGCAATGGGGTGCATGTTCTACCAGAAAAACCAATCATACAAATGCACCATATCAGCTGTGGATGATAGTCATTGTAATATCAAGATAGGGGTTCCACGAACTCCACTTAATTATGCGCTATTGCTTGTTCTATTTATATGTTATAAATTACAGGATGTGTGATTAAATAGATTTTGGAACTATAAGCTTTAGATTCATTTAAAAGAATTACAAGATATGTATGCATTACAAAAATAATACAAGATGCTTATAAGCCTCTTGAATCATCATCTGTGGAAAATGTGTTCTATTTGGTTGTCAATTTATCAGAGCTCAGTTATTAAAGTAGAAAATCTAACAAAACTGGTATATTATGTGTAAATTAAACAATAAATGAGAAAACAAAACATACAGTTGATTGTGTGTTTGAATGTGTTGTAAGTACTAGACATCTTAAAATGTTAGCTAAAAATGAAAGTACGTATATATATAGTCTTTTGTATTTCATTTTTACTGTCGCATAGATCTGATCATAAACATGTAAAATGTGAAAACAATAAATTACAAATTCTTTTAAAATAAGTGTACCCCAAAAAGTCCTGTTAAATGTGTTATATCATAATATGAAAGAAAATTTCTCCCATATATTATTATGGTTAATATAGTTATTAACCATCTGAATTGACCTAGGTGTTTTTATCAGCATCTATAATAAAAGGAACCAAGAAGCAAAGAGCTTAACATGTGATTGATGAATCACAAATATGTTCTCTTAACTATTTTAGAGTTAAATTGATACATGTTATTTATTATACATGAATTTATTCATCAATTTTCTTTCTAGTGGAGAATTTTCACGCCCTGATCAGAAATTTGCATTTAAACATTATTCTGAAATCATTAATTTCATATCCAAACAGAATACACTTGCATAATGATATGCTTAATCAAACAACCAACTATGATTATATATGCAAAAATAACACTGCCAATAATGCAAGTGTTGCTCCACATTTACAATTATTATAGTCACTAGCAGACTACAATTTACAAATAGTGATGTCTTCTTTAAGAAGTGTTACTGAGTAATGCCTGCAAAGTTGGCAAGAAATGGAGGAATATTCTCAATAAAATTTGTGAGGGAATAAAAAATCTTCTGCCTCGTATAGTAAAGGACCATTGTTGCAGTTGTGGAGAAAGTAAGACAAGGCCAATATAAGGTACTAAATATATTATTTTGCATATTATGTAACGAAATATGAATAACAGATTAGTAAATAATGATTATTCATTCAACTATTTTTACAAGTAAATTTTTCAGATGAACCATGTGTGTAAGAAAACATGGAAATTGCAGCATTCTTAAGCTTGTAACCTCTTGCTCGTTTGCTAAAACGGCCAGTATAACTTCAAAACCATTAAAATTGTCTAATAAATTAATTGTGAGGTATTGTAATTTTACTAAAAATAACAACACCATAAATTTACATCCACTATTTATTATTTAATCTTGAAAAGAAAAGTATTCTAAAAAGCTAACATATGATTATGATGTCAATAGACATTTACAAAGAATAACTATGGTCTATATCACTCTTGGAAGTGATGTAGATTACTCGCCACACACTCCCCTCCCAGAGATAAACATCCACAAATCTGTTAGGGAAGATGACATGCCATCCAGACCATGTAGTTTGGGTCGGTGATCCAAGAGAGGTCCTATTGATTCCTAGGAGGAATGTTTGCGTGGAAGAATTATAGTACCATTATCTGATGTCTTTTAGACTTATCAATGTAGAGTTGTTAGCATGAAGGCTGGTTTAAGTATTATTAATGCTTAGTTTGTATTCCTGAAGGTGTTGTACTCTAAAAAATTTATTCTTGCGGGACAAAACAAGATATGGCTCATCATATGGTGGTTGTAGAGATTTTCTGGCAGCATCATGACGAAAAAAACAAATTTGCTAGTCATCAATGCTGGGTGTCTTTATCATGATGTTCCTTGGCGTTGATTTGAGAGATCTCATATGTTCTTTTAACTTGTAAACAAAAGTTGGTATATCTGTTCTGTGAAAAAAATTCCAGGCAGCCTGATCGTTGAACAAAAGTCATTTCTGCTTGTGTGGTTTTAATTGTTGGGATGACTTAAGATCGAAGACCTGTTAATTGATACTAGAGGGAGTTTGAAAACCCAGTTCCCAGAGAGATGTGCCTTTAAAGCAGAGTTTAACTGGTGATGCCAGCATTCAATTTTGCCTTGGCTGTTGGGTGATATGCTGTGTTTATTTGTTTTGTGTCTAATGCATTGTAAGACACTAATAAAGTGTCTTTCAGATTATTTTCCACTGTCAGTAGTAATGACTTCAGGCACTTTGAATGCAACTGTTTCAGCTATAATATCTGCAAGGGCCAATTGATGAAACTGTCAATAATTGTAAGCAAATAGTGGAATCCTTGTGAAGGTGGTGAGGTTCCAATGTTAATGTGGCTGAATCTTGCCATTATTTGTGGATACATTCCAACTTAGCTAGCGGTGTCTCCAAACTTTGCTCCTTTGACTTGTTGGTACCCAGGATTGGCTGTCTTTCTTGAGAGTGATGGCCAAACAAACACAATATTTAATAAACCCTCCTGGTTTGCATAGATAAGGAGTAGCTTCAAATGTATTGAACAGCTGACAGCAAGACTGTAACAATGAAAGCGAAGAAAAGTGAATACTTCTGAAGGAAATGCAGCGTTTTATAAAAGGTGAAAACAGTTTTGGAGTGTTCAGTTAACTAATTACATTAGGGTTTCAGGTATGCTAATGCATTTTATGTATTTAGTGATGTGTTTGTTTTTCACTGATGTAGATCCCCAAGCAAGAAAAAGGGTAAAAGTATAAAGGTAAAATATCAAAGCTGTGCTTGACAAAATAAATCCCAAATCCAGTTACTCTATTCACCAGACAAGCATATCTCAATGGATGAAAGCACTATGTCATTCATGGGTATACAATCCAATGAAGCCTGTGAAGTTTGGATTGGAAGTATTTGTATTATCAGGTGGTACAAATGATGATACAGTTGAACCTAATTTATGCTTATATTAAGGGGAAGAGAGAAGATTACTTTAACTCAGAATTGCTTAAAAATGAGATTTTGATAATGCATCTTCTTTTTAAATTAATATGGTGGGCCTATATACATAAAATTTTACAAAGATACATATGAAAAAAACATTGTTTTCACTCGGTCCTGCTTTAAAGAAATCAGTTAATTTTGCGTGTTTCAATATGCACCAAGTACTTGCATCTCATTTTGCAAGCTTATTTATAAACTTAGAGCTTTTTCACTACAACTTTTTGCACTGATGTAATGCTACACACATTTATTGTACTGAATACTTCATTTACTTTAGGCATTTCAAAATTTGAGTTGTCTTCCCCATTATTGTCAGTATGCTTGAAGCTGGTTTGCTTTCTTGATTGCTACCATGTTTTTGGCACAGGTTAGCGATAATCTCTCATCCTACAGTTTCCCACATACAGCTAGATTGTCATCAAAATGCACAAAGGTATCAAAATTTGCATCTTCCAGTACAGCTAGCTCATTTATAGGCACAACTTCATTACTATCAGTACCATTATCATCATCAGAGACAGCCTCTTCATATAAAATATCAGATTTAAGGAAACAGTGTTCTTGTGGATAATGACGCCTGCTTCCAAGCAGCCCAAATAAATTCCATGCAAGTTAATGACTAGATTTTCATTTACTACATAAGTCAGTTTTCTGTAATGGAAACATTCCATTCAAACATTTTCCAAAATTGTTCAAGGTGGATGTGTCTCACATCGATTCATAAAAAGAAGGGTATTTTATTTCTTTTTGATTCTAATGTCTAGTTTCTTTAACAACTGTTCCATTAAAATCATAATCATTCAAGACTTTATTAGATTCATATTTCATAGGTTTTGTTTTTACACTCTAAAAACATCTTGGATTCTTAGATATTCTTATCACAAAAGGAAGAAGTTTGATCCATTTTCATTGGTGACAAGAGGAATGGTTATGTAAGTTTTTACTTTTCTTCCCTCTGCGACATGAGTTGCCCTTTCCAACCAATGTCTTGCTGGGAAGAAGATCTTAGAATAGACCACTCTAATCACATTTCTAGATGTTTTGAGGCTGAATAATCACTTGTATTCCTGGTAGATCCTCTTCTTTCCAGTGTTGCACCAAGATGTCATCCCAGCCTTTGACTCGCTACAAATTGTTTTCCCTGCAATTCATGATAATCTTTAAATCCTTGCAATCATCCTGATGAAGCCTTGAAATCAACAATGATGGTCATAATTTGCTTTTGCTTTTAGCAGGTTGCACCTGATTGGTAGAGCTGCAGCCCATTTCTGCCAGAAGCATGTGAAAAGTGCTATTTCCAAATCAGCATACCTCACTTCCTGCTGATGGCTGCATTTGTTGATTTTGCATCCAAGTTTAAAAACTCATCAAAAATAGCATTTATGTTACTGATTACTCTATTTAATTTGAAGCAGTTTTGGTTTTGTGTGTATTAAGTCACCTCGGAAGTTTACTTTCTAATCTAGTATATGACATTTCCTTTTTGTGTTCTGCATGGCTGATAGAAAGCAACTGAGAACTGAAAGACAAAACTGCTGTTCACCAGTATACATCAGATAACAAAAATTTTTATCTTTACTTCTTGTTTGTTGCTATCATTGTGACAAAAGCTGCCGTCTGTACCAGCAAATGACTTTGTATTTTGTTTCCTCAGTGGAAAGCTGCCTTCCAGGCTTGCATCTTTGTTAACAGAGATAGCATATGCCGTATGCTCATTATGATGTAAAATCAATTATTTATTTAATTTCCAAAATTTTAAATTCCTATTTTACGATTGTATATTAGGGCCATAGTTACAATGTGCACAAATACAAATTGTATGTAATGTAATATTAATGTTAATATTAAGTGTAAATACAACAAAAGAAACATTAATGTAAATAGACAAATAATAAAAAAATAGGAAGATAGAATATTTCTGAATTGGGTTTGTAACACTTAAGTATCTCTTATGTATAGTTTTTCCAGACCAGTTTTGAAGCCCACATAGCTTCAAAACCTTCTGGTAAAACTATATGTAAGTGATACTTAAGTGTTACTAACCCAATTCAGAAATATTCTATTCATATGTATCACTGTTCCAAAACACCCTTTCATTAAAATTGTTGTTAAATAGGAAGATATTGAATGGAAATGTAAAATACCTGTTTATTAACTATTAAAATTAAGTAATTTGAATATATGGGGAAAATGTAGACAATTATTTATAATGAATTAAATATGTTATTGATAGATAATTTAAATTCTGAATAGCAACATTTTTCTGACAATTTGGTGTTAAATGATGTGAAAGATTCATTACAGAAATCTTAAGTTCATTATTATCTGAGCTGTTTTTTTTTCATGTAATGGTCAGTCAAAGTGTAACTGATTAACATTCTGTATGTAATGTGAACAGGCACATATGACACTGTTTTTACTGACTAATTTAAAGATACAACCCAAATTTTCCATATCCTGCCATGAATTTATCATTGTAAATGTGGGCTCAAAATAGTTTATATATAGTTTATCTTGAATTTTGGGAAAAAACATGTGTTATGTGAAATGACCATTAATACTTTCTTGCTATATTGAGTTCCAACTGTTAAGCATGTCTTTTCACATCCTCTATACGTGCTATGTACATAGTGTATAGAGAAGGTATTATATTAACCAAAAAATTTGATACTAAGATTTCACCGGAAATATAGGTTTTGAGACCCCTGAATTCAAAAGAAGGATTTTTATAAAAATATCTGTGTGTGTGTGCGTGCGTGTCTGTGGGCATCATAGCTCAAAAATGAAAAGTCCATTAAATACCAAATTTGGTATTTAAAGTCAGTATCTTCCTAGGATGTGACACAGATTTTCAAGATAATCCCCCTCACCCCCAACTATCCTTTACATAGAAAAATGTGTCGCCCTCCGTGGTGTAATGGTTACCATGCTAACTTCATATACCCAAGGTCGCGGGTTCAAACCCGGCGGAGGACGATGGATTTTTTCGGGCGTAAAAATCCTTAGCATGGCTTCCTTTGGAAGGGAAGTAAAGCTGTGGGTCCCGTGTAAAAAAACTTCAAGCCTGATAAGAGAGGCCTCTGAGCAAAATTAAGCGATCTTTCACGCCCAATATAGAATGGGACGCTGAGAACCAAAGCAGTTAAAGAGTGTCCATAAATAACAGGCCATTTCATAGAAAAATGTTTAAAAAAATTTTATTTTCTCAAAAATGGCTCTAAGGAATTTTATTAAAATATAGTATATTAAAAATATTTACATGACGAATAAAATGTACATCTTGAATTTTCTAGGAATAGCCTCTGAAGACATCTTTATTCTAGATGAATAAAGATGTAAACCATAAGATATAAAGGAAAAACTTAATTAACAAAAACTGCTGATTGAAATCTTGTAAATAGGCAAAGAAATTTGTGACAGTGATGTGATTAAATTAAAACAAAAGAATTTCAGTGGGTAACAAATTGTAAAACTATAACAGAAAAACAAAAATCCAAATTAAAACCAGATCTATCAACCTTACCCAGATTATATGCCCTCGTAACAAAATGAGACCCATAGTAGATAATATCGATGCGCCCACATATAAACTCTCCAAATGGCTCTTAGCAGAAATTCAACTCCTTCACAAAATTCAATAGTAAAAGTGTATCAAATGCATTGGACCTGATCAACCACTTGAAAGATTTCAGTATTTCACCTAAGGATAAGATAGTATCTTTTGATGTCACCTCCCTAATTCCTAGCATACCTGTAAACGAACTCCAAAAACCTGTTAAAACTTGGCTGCAAAGCATAAACATAACAACAGAGGAAATAGAAGATCTTGTTCAATTAACCAATTTATGTATAAGACAGAACTACTTCACATTAAAAAATAAATGTTACCAACAGACAACAGGACTAGCAATGGGGAATCCTCTATCACCATTCTTAGCTGATTTATACATGACATTGCACATCAGAGGCATTCCTGCATATATACAAAAAATGGTATAGGTATGTAGATAACATCATTGCCGTAGTTCCAGAGAAATGCATAAAGATGCAAACTTCTCAACTTGCAAGAAAAATCTATTCAGTTTACCATAGAGGAAGAATGAGAAGGATGCCTAGACATCAAAATAATAACAGAAAAACATAACCTAACATTTGGAATACATAGAAAATCCACAAGTACAGATAATTACATAAAGCACGTAGTCCTGAATAGATTAGTACACATACAGATTAGCACACATTCCCATGGAGAGTAGTGAATTCCAAAAAGAATATCAACAGATACTTGAAGCAGCTACCAACAACGGCTTCCAAAATAGTGCAGTAGACAAGAGAATACAAAAATACAAACAACTGAACCACATAACACACACAACCACCCTACAGAACCTCAGTGACCAATCTCAGTTCAGAAAATTCGTCTATCATCTTTGGGCACAC
This sequence comes from Hymenopus coronatus, assembly GCA_030762935.1. Classification (NCBI taxonomy): domain Eukaryota; kingdom Metazoa; phylum Arthropoda; class Insecta; order Mantodea; family Hymenopodidae; genus Hymenopus; species Hymenopus coronatus. Next base: position 69,671,835 of record CM060896.1, on the reverse strand, counting down.
AACAAACTTCAGAAATTGCTATGCAAAAATTTAAAAGATCCTATATCAGCAAACAAAAAACTGGGAATTTATGAAATTAAATGTCCAGACTGTAATCTAGTACATATAGGAAGGACAAAAAGCAGTTTGGAAACTGGAACTGACATTGAACAAGCAGCCATCTTACAATATGAAAAATTAATCAGACAACCTTTTAATGACTGGGAAAAAAGAAAACCACAAGTAAACCTAAAAACAACAAAGTTTCCTTAATAAAATCAAAGAAGTCAAACATAGATTAAAACTTCCTTACTTAAAAGAAAACTTACAAACAAATATTAACCCATTAGAACTATTTGATATTGAACACTATCTACACTTAGCTGAAGAATTACAAAATCTGAAATCTCTTTGTGTGTTCTGAAACAAATTACACTAGAAATAATAAATTTAAGATACCCTACCAATGAATGGCTGCATGTTTATACTGACGGTTCTAGCTTACCAAATAACAGTGGTACTGGTGCAGGTGCAATATGCCCTCTCTTCTCTTTGTACAAAAGATTAAGTTTAAATACTAAAAATTTTGATGGAGAGATTTCGGCAATACTTCAGAGCTTACAAAACCTACTATATCATATAAATAAATTTGAAAAATTTGTACTATTATCTGACTCTAAAGCAGCTATTATATCCATAACATCTGATGTAACATCTAATAACTTAAATACTGCAGAATGCTGCAAAATCATAAAACAGCTAATGAATTTAAATAAAAGATTAATACTTCAATGGATACCAGCACATTGCAGAATACAGGGTAATGAAACAGCTGACTTTTTAGTCAAGAAAGGTAGTAAAATTACATCAAATTCATCAGATCCAATAAGTTATCACTCTATGAAAAGAATCATTATATCAATATATAATAATAAAATTAAAGACGATAATGTATTACAAACAAAAGGAAAACCATGGGAAAATTTATGTAATAACACTATCAAAATCACTACATTACCAAGAAACTCCTCTGTAGCAGCTTTTAGACTCATAATAGGCCATGACTGCCTCAATAAACATTTATCCAGGATTGATATAGTGAGATCTCCTCTGTGTCCTTTCTGTACACTTAAAGAAGTTATGGATGGAAACCATCTACTGCACTGCCCAACCTTGAGTCGACATGATAATATGACATCAAAATACTGGAATGCAAGAGAGCAAATGGCTTCACTGCCAACTGCTCAACATTAGATACCAACCAACCAGTCTGGAAATCAGATTAAAGGTACACATGAGAAACCTAAAATATAAGCAAACAGAAAAATTAGCATTTGCCTATCATTTTTGGACATCAGGAAACGAAATCATACTTAATATGCAATGTTAAAACCACCATATAAACACATAGAACTAGATGTTAGGAAAAGATCTACATCATAAAGAAAAAGAGCCATATCATGAATTTTTATTTATCACCATACAGCAACCTTTGGAAAGTTCATAGATCCAGCACCAGATGCCTCCACAAGTGATAACCACCACCCCTATCATTGATGCCAACGAAGCAAGATTTAGTCAGAATTAAGGATTGAAAATGGGAACAAGTGTTCCTGAAACCAGTCCCAGTAAGTAAGTTTGTGTTACAACTCAAATTCATTTTGTTGTAAAAATGTAGAGCTCATTAAAACACACAATTTGTTATATATTTTATATATTATGTTATATATATATATATTTTTTTTTTTTTCGTGGAGTTGACCATTTTTTAAATATTCCTTGTTATTAGTTTATGTTTTAAAATACCTTTACTTTTTCTCATACAGGAATTTGTCAACTCCTAGCCATACAAACAAAGGAACTTCGATCACATAGCAACCAGTTTTTAAAAGATTTGACTATCTTTAGTTAATTTTTCTTCTACTTTCAAAGAAGCAAATAATAAGATCGTTTCTCTAATTTAATTCGATTAGCATGAAGTAAATAGAAGAAACTTTTTAACAATAATTTATTAGAGATGTAGGGAAAGTCATGTGAATGGAACACATCAGACTTTTTAAAATGTTCTTTACCAACATATTGTATATTTACATTCTATGACTAAATAGAGGCTCTTTTTGCAAGTTTGCTAATGCTTTCATTGCCTATATTTCCGGTAGTATCACTTCACAGCATAAACATAAATGTTTTTGTAAGGGTATACTGCTTTTCTGTTATCAACTGCTTATACTTATTATTTATACTTAAAGTGCAGATTGAGAAGCCTTAGAATTTTGATATTCTTTAAATTATCCACACTCCATTCGACTGCTTTCTTTAAGGCTAAAAGTTCCACCTGATATACTATGTATTTCACTAAAATTTAATATATATAACCGTGAATTACATAAAATGCATTACTTATAAGGCTCCATTAACATGTTTGGACCTACAAAAATTTATGTATAAATATACAAATTACTTAGAACTGGATTATACATAAAGCAGATTCGACTTTATATACTCCAAGTCTTATTTGGGTATGGAGGAAGATTCATGTTGAAGGCTGCGTGGTCAAAAGCCTTTGTGTTACTCTGGCAAAAGACAAGACCTCACCATCTACAGGATAATTTTAGATACACATCCCTACACCTAGCTGAAGAGCTATTGAAGGTGATGGCTGTGATGATGAAGAAGGAGATAGCAACTTAATTGCAGTCAATAGACCCTTACAAGAGTATTTGATGTTGTCAATCTTAGCTATAAAATCTGAATACTAAATTATTTACAAAATGTAATTATTATAATTCAGTAATATTACACAGTTTACCAGGGGTTTACCTATTTTTTTTTTTGTAGTTTAACGTCCTTTAACCTGGTTTGGTCATATCGGATGATGAATGCAATTGATGATATGATGCTCAAATGATCTCGGGGTCCATGGAGCTTAAAGTTACTCGACATTTGTATTCTCAGGATAAGGGAAAACCCCGAAAAAAAAACCTTACCCGGGTAACTCACCCTAAGCGAGATTCAAACTCACGACTTTTTGAACGTGAGGCAGACATGCTACCACCACGCTACCCAGAGGGTTTACCTATTATAAATCATTTTAGTACTGATTTAAATTTTGAGTCTTTTAGTGATCTTAATTGCCAATAGTAATTTATTATACAATACAGCTCCTATTTTATATGGGTCCATATTGGTTTGAGTCTTATTTGTACTTACCTAATGGTAATTGTTTGCTCCCTCATATCACATGTATGATATTGAGTAGGTTAAAATTGCTTCTTTTCTTTAACAAGCATAATAGTTATGAACATTATAGTGAAACTACAGTTAGGATGTTTTGTGCTACAAATGTTTCTCAATAAGACTGTTCTAAACTAAAGGTGATACATATTTCTTAAAAAAAAATTTTTTTGTATTTTTAGTAATTTGTTCATATTAGTTTTGCTTGCCCACCAAAATTTGATACCATATATTAAATGTAGGTGTATAATGCCATTAGTATGCTCTTTTACGTATATCTGCACTCCTTTATTTTGTTAATTGTCTCAGTAGTTACAAACCTGAATTTATTTTTTCACAAACCATTTCTATGTCTGTTTTGTAAGTTAAAAGTTTCTTCTATATGACAAAGAATTTTTAGTCTCTTACCTATTCCAAAGGAATATTATTAATGTTTATATTTAGACTATTGCATTGTTATGTCATGAATTTCATTTTTCCTATATTTACTTCAATCCATTGTATAGAAAATACTATGATAAAAATCAAAAGTTGCTTGTGGCATTTTTTCTTCCAAGTTTTCTCTGCCATCACCCCAATTATTATAGATGGGTCATCTGCACAGGATATCACCTAGCTATTTTCCAGTTCAGATAAATCATTTATATAGAGCAAAAAAAAAAAAAAAAAAAAAATATCAATCCCAGCACTGATCCCCCAGTACCCCTAATTTTACCAAGTTATTTAATAGTGTGTATAATGCCACTTTTTGCCATTTAGTTTATTTACATTGCATACAGTTTTAAGATATGTTGATAACAGTTTATTAATTTGTTCTCTAAACCCATAATGTTCAAATTTTGATATTAGGTGATCATGATTTACAGAGTCAAAAGCTTTAGAGAGGTCTAGATAGAATCCTGATATGTTTATAATGGCATCCTTCAATTCCAATAGCTAATATATAATATATTCTGCTATAGCTGTGACGGTTGATAATTTATTTTGAAAATGGTTAAGGATATCATTAATATTTTAAAAGCTTTTAAACTTTTTTTATACTAGATTGGTCCATTTCCCTTGTCAGATATTTGAGGGAATGTTTGCTCAAAAATGACACTAAGGCAGTACCAATGGCAGTACCAAAGGCAGTTACCCACATGGCTTGAGGGCAGCCCCGGTAACAAGGTATTAAACCAGCCAATAGCTAAAAGTTGAACCTAAGTAGGTATTCCCCCTCCCTACAGAAGTGGTCATCAAAATTACTCCTAGTTTTGGAAATATAAGACACCAGAGAACAGCAGCAAGGATGCTGCACCTGAAAATGCTACCATTGAAGAGCCTACATGCTACTTCTTAACATCCTCAATATTAAAATCCACAACACCAAACCTACAACCATCCAAAGGGAAAGGTGCCTAAAATGACATACTTGATTAAAATAATGCTAGTATCTTTTGACTTGAATGCATTAACTATTCAACTGTTAGTTGAAATGGTACTCTATAAAAGGTGGCAGGCTCAGTAAACATTTAGAATTCCAGTAAACAGAATGTGAAAACCTTACCAGGATGTTTGTGTGTTCCATTTTGGATACCGCTTCAGTGTTAGTAGCAAGTTGCTTTTATTATAAATATAAATACCTAATATTAGACTATTATTAATCCTTCCAATGATATTAGTTAGAAGTTCATCACTTTGTTATCTTATGCATAATCTCATTTTGTAACACACTGCACTCTCGGGAATGACATGCCATGAGTAAGGATAAAATAGCAGTGAGTCATTTTACCCCCTTTAATTAATCTAAGAAACTGCAGTGGTTTTCTTTCTTGTTTAAAAATATGTTTAAATAACACTAATAGAACATTATGACAGCGGAAGTTTATTGTATTTTATTTATTTATTTACTTAATTATAGGTTCTAAAGATATGATGATGATCATCATTCATCATCATGTCAAAAGCCATAGATAGCTGAATTTAGAAAACTATTTTGAAAAAAAAAAAGGTAAACAAATCCTCATTTGAAAACCTTTGATAAAAATTTAAAAATCTTAATCTACAGTTTGGTTATTGTCTGATAGGGCCTCTAAAAGACTGACCAGCAGCTGCAGATTCCCAAATATGTGCTTGATGAACACATGACTGGTAACAGATGATAAATTTTCTCTACATAGCGGACAGATAGGGGCAAATTCCTCCTTAAGAAGGTAACTATGTGTAAAATTGAAGTGTCCAATACGCAATCGAGCCAATATTGTTTCTTTACGTCAAGGTAGACGAGAGGAAGTAACCCAGTTTACTGGAAGGTTCTTCTCTAAGCTTGTTTCCGTGGAGAGCTGACTACACTTCATGCCAGCACGAGTATCTCTCTCCGCACAACAAGTCTAAAGTCTTCCGATGTTACAAACCATTTTAATATCAGCTCAGTGGTTGCCGTCTTTACTGCCAAATCCGCCAGTTCATACCTCAGCAAGCCAACGTGATCAGGAATCCATGCACACTCCACATTGACACCGGAAGCATGTAAAGTGTGGAGGGCATCCCGGATGCGCTGCACATAGGATTGAAGCCGCAAAGCTCACTAAGGATCTGAAGTGCATTAAGGGAATCAGAATAAGTCAGTCACCCAAACTTCGACGACGAACATGTAGAATGGATCGGTGTATTGCGTACAGTTCTCCACTATAAATGGATGTACTATTATGAACACCGAATGTATACTGTTTGGTTCATAAATATAGAAATACCCAACCATCGGAGGGCTTACTGACTGCCCGCGAGCTGATGGGCATGAAGGGGAGAGCAGAAACATGCCACATAGTATTATCTGAGACATATAAATATTCTCGCAACGTTGTTTTGCTTCAGGCGTTGCCAACTCACACCTTGTTATTGACGCTATGTTTACTCACTGTCACCTTCTCTTAGTTTCAATATGTCGAAAGAAATAAAATCCATGTAAGGGTAGTTGGGGTGAAGAGATTTTCCTAATATCTTCGTGTCGCATCCTTGGAAGATACTAAAATACCAAGTTTGGTCACATCCAGGAACTCTAGGAATTGCTCAGGGTAGTGAATGCCTGGAGACATTTTTCTGAAGTGGCCACAAACTTGTATTACGTTTGTGAAGTTATCCAAAGAGGATAAAGAGTTGCTCATTGTTGATAATCACTTGATCCATAAACATGATGAAGTGCTTAAATGTACCTATAAAAGGAAAATTTGTTCTACTTTGCCTACCGCCCCATTGCACTCACCGACTTCAGCCATTAAATGTGTAATTTTTTGGCCCATGAATGCCTATTATAATCAGGAGATATCAAAGTGGCTGAAAACCTATCCTGGACGAATAGTCGCTCAGTACCGATCAGTGTACTCTTTGCAAATGCATATGGGGAAAGCAACATTTTAATGCTAAGAGTGAATTTGCTAAGACACGCATATGGCCATTGAGTCCTGATATTATTGAAGAGTTTCTCTCTAATCCGGTTCAAACGACAAGTTGCCTAAGGCTGTAGAGTCTGAACAAAGCTCACTTCAACTATACTGAATAGTGTTAAGACATATTTCTTCCGGGGTGTTCACTTGGATTTACACACCTGAACAGAAACCTGTTTCCATAATCATCTTTCAGACACCCAAAGCAGGCAAAATACTCAAAATAATAATTGCTGAACTTTCGCCAATTACTTCAGCAAATTCATGCTTTCCAGGTAAGAGCAAAACTACTCAGCTTTCTACAAGTCTTATGAAGAGAAGACTGAGATACCTGTACGAAAAGATTAAAATTCATCGGTGTATAAATTTCGCCCTACAGGAGTTCTTTTACATGCCAGTAAATCTACTGACATGGGGCTGTCGGTTTTAAGCACGCTTAAAAAAGACAAAAAAACATTGATCTGGGCATGATTTGCTCATGATCAAACCCGGTAGTTGAAGATGATGATGACGATGATGATTTTTTTTATAGCGTTTAACGCCCGATGATGCTGATGATGACTGTGTATTTACTGTTTTGAAAATGTCTCATATTTAAGGCCAGGGGAATCGTGGATTAAGTGCTAGATCCAAAATGTGGGCTCATTGTGAGTGTGCTGGTATTCTTACGAGGGTTCAACATTTTGAGTGGGATCTTAGTAAGCTATAGAAACACATGTAAGGAACTCTGTAATACTCTTAGTTTTTTTTCTCGCCGAATTTTTACTTTTAATCTGTGTATGGTGAAACGTGTTATTTTACCCTCAGAACAAGGATATCATGATGCATTGCTATTTTTTAAAATTCATATTCTGTTTAGCAGTAGAACATAATTTTCTTATACTTCCTGATGTTATTTGTGAAGTTATCATGCTAAAAAAGTTATCATGTTAAAATTCTTGAAGCATATACTCAGTAAAAATGCTATATTAAATTTTAGGGGAAAAAATAAATGGTATGTCATTTTAGGCAGTTTTCTTCTACTATGGTTAACCCTTAACAAGCAACCTAGGCTCACCATGAGCCTACCAGATAGCAATTGGGCGATTGGACTGGCATCAATACAACAGCAAGAGGATATCCAACGTAATGGCGGGCGAAAAGTCAAGTATTTATGCTGTAAATCATTTAGACTTCGGCCAAGAGGCCCGGAAATAACATTTTACTAGTTTTATTTGCGTTATTTCTGCTGTGAGGACTGTTTTTATACTTCACGACGCTGACTTTGGTATTAGCACTTTGTATAATGTATAAGTTTGCCACTGGCAGCTTTTAAATTCAGAAATTCTTTATCCATATGCATGTGTATTATCAACAATTAATGTTGTCTCTACATACCATGAACGTTTGTACATTCTTCCTCCTCCTCTTTCTTCTTCTTCTTCTTCTTCTTCTTCTTCTTCTTCTTCTTCTTCTTCTTCTCTTCTTCTTCTTCTTCTTCTTCACCACCTGGCCGCGCCGTGGTCGAGTGGTTAGACCACTCGCATCTCACCTAGGCGACCCAGGTTCGATCCCAAGTACCGCATGTGGGATTTGTGGTGGACAAAGCGGTGCAGGGGCGGGCTTCCTCCGGGTTCTCCAGTTTCCCCAGCTATCATATTACACCGGTGCTCCATCTTCATCTCCATGTATCAACAGTGTCGTCGCCCGCAGCATCATAGTAGTAAAAGCGGGCGTTAAACACTAACAGAAAACCCCATATCAATAATAATAATAATAATAATAATAATAATAATAAATGGCCACAGAACATCTTGTTTAAAATTTAATAAGAGATAAATGTAAATGAAAACGAAGTTTCAAACGTAGATATTTTAACATTTTGCATTTGTCACAAAGAAATAATACTTTTGGCAGCATTGGGCATGTCAAAGAGAATCATGGAGAAATATTATTTGATAAGGATAGTGTAATTCTATTAGCTTATTCTGAAGTTAACTAAATGACAAATAAGTTGCATATTTACTATTATATTATCTATTTAATTTATACATCTGATTAAAAACTTACATTCATACGGTTTTAATTTAACTTCTTTATGTTGGCTACATGAACTTGTCACACGGTTGATGCGACCTCTTTTGTTAAACGGAAGTACAATGTTTGAATTGAATGGTGGCTTATTTTGTTACTGTGCATTTACTGTATGTCATAAGTTAAACATGTGATCAGCGTTTAATTGAAAAAAAGGTGCTAAGTATTACCGAACGGAACTTCAGGCTCGGGGATCCTCCATGTACTTTTTATCCTTTTAATTAGACTGCTTTGAAGCTGTACATCTTCAAATAAATGTACGATGCCGGACCGTTCAGGTGACTTGCAACTCGGGACAATTTCCGTCACACAAAAGCAGACTTGGCATAATCTTTTAAAAAACGGCGAATTAAAGAAAGTCATCGATCATGTAGAGGTTTGTGATTTTAATATTAAAGCTACACATATATTGAATACTAAACTATATAGATTTAAATTTGCCTCATCAGCGGGGATGTTTCAGCAAAACCAAATGTTGTATAACCACTGTACTTAGCTCACATAACAATGGCTTTTGCAGTTTTCTATGTAATTTATAGGCGGGTACTAGTTATTATGTACATAGCTCTTAGACATTATAGTGACATGTATACAAAATAATTCTGTTAATATTCACTGGATTTACTGTATTTTTAGTATTAGTAACAATAGTAGGAGAAAGAATCCAGGGTAAAACTTTCACAGATCCATATTTGAAAGCGTTTGCCAGATTTGAAATCTGATTGTCGAGATTTTAAATTCTACTTGGGATCATAGATTCTTTGGCTATGCTATGTTGTTGCTCTGCAATGTTACTTATAAAAACCTTTCCTTGGCTACTTTTGCCCTTTATGACCCTCCACCTTGGGTTATGCTTTGCAGCTTAGACCCTAAATGTTTACGGCAGCTATTGCAAACTTAATAAATAACTATGAAGCAGCTCTAATTGCAGAATAACTTAAAGTGCCAAATCTGGATCACTTAAGGAAGTAGTGGGAATTCAGTATTGTGAAGATAAAAAAGTTGATGAACATTAGGTGTTTTTTTAATACTTTTAGTTCTATAGTAAATATGAAAACAGTGAAAGTGGTAGTGAAAATTGCCAGGAATTATTAGGGTTTAAATGCATTCCCTGTCGTCAGTCCTGTTTCTTAGAAACATCTCTCAGCTATGCTAATCTAGAATCGAATGAAATGATCTTCAAATGACAAGAGCCCATAGAGCTTAAAGTTAACCGACACTCATCTTTACAGGATAAGGTAAAACCCCAAGGAAAAAAGCTCTTGTCTGGGTGGCTCAGTTGGTTAGGTGCTGGCCCTTTATTCCCTAGGCCACTAGTTCAAACCTGATCCAGATGATGGATTTTTATTTTCATTCACATTAATAGATTCCTCATTTAAGTGCATAATACTAAACAAAGAGCATTATCTGATATGTTCTATATGATTTGCATACCTTAGTCTATTATACCACCTTGCTAATTAAGTTTTCATGAGATTTCCAGCACTGCAAAGGCAGATATATCTTGCAGCATTTCACTGGCAAATGCTGTTTCAATGAGGGGTTGGGATTTTGCTTGGTACTTCACAATTGTTGATGGAAATAAAGTTTATGCATAATTTGGTAATTATAGAGAACTTGGGCCCCTCTAGAAATTAAATAAATTGTGGTTTGACTGTAATTTTGGTTTATATTTGTTACGTTTTCACCAATTTTTTTTTATCGGAAAAGCTCCATAATTAAGTTAAACGCTAGTTTATTACGTGCGCGTAGCGATCCTTTTTTGTGAATATTTATGAAGTATGCTGCCTAGAAGGAGTAGAATATAAATAAAGAAGACTTTTAGTACTTTTGCAATGTAAATATATAATAATACTACACACTAAAGTGCCTAAAACCTGAGTTTCATTGTCGGCGGCAGGCGAACAGTGTTGTGAAATGCAACACAGGCATATGTCGCTAGACGCTGTGTTGATGTATGACAAGTATGTTTCACGCAGATACAGCTGTTCAGTGAATTTTATTATACTTCGGCCACTCTAAAATCGAATGAAACTAAGTGCGATTGATTGACTTTGTATTTATGATGACAATTTCATAGCCTGTGGATTTAAAATTTAGCGCGAGGTTAGGTTCCAATCTGTTTAGGTTAGTGTGTGTATATAAATTTATGTTTCTAATTTTATATCGTGGTAGTACCTCATCGATATTTCCAACAACTCCTAACAGCGCAATGGATACAACATTAGTTTTTTAAACAATCTCCCCACCCATAATCCCTCTCTAACCACACCGGTCCCGTTAGAGTGCAAAACTGGCATAAGTCGCAGCGGAGAGTGTTAGCGGCCCAACTTGTAAATAATTACTCATAATTTTATTTGGCAAACTGAAATGCTTATTCACTCTCAGATGGAAGTAAAGCATATTCTTAGTTGTTTAATACAGGATCAACAATGAAAGCCAGAAAATGTTGTGCAGCCAATGCTTGATTATATTATTTTTCAAACATTTCAGTTTTTATGTTATTTAACTGCTTAAAGAGCTTTAGAGAGTGCCTGCTTATTTCAGTAAGCATTCTCTTCTGCTCGTTTCAACAGCCTGATTATATCTATCATCCTAAAAAAAACAACAACAAAAACGGTGGTTTACAGGGAATGGTGGTACTGGTTCTAAGGCTCCAGTCCCCAGCCTCTGTCCCCAACTAGTAGTCTTAGTGGTTTGGCCTAATGTTTTCAGGGAGGACCTTTTCTCTGGCTCTCCTCATTCCTCTGAGGTATTACTATCAGGAAGTCATGTGTGTAAAAAGATCTAACCCTCAATTTTTTGAAAGTGAAAAAATGTTTTGTGTATAGAAAAAAAATTCTGATTTATTTCATTCACATGACTTTCTATACATCTCTGTAACAAGTCATTGTTAAAAAAAAACTTATTCTATCTACTTCATGCTATTGGAGATAAACATTGCAGAAATGATCTTATTACTTGCATCCTTGGAAGTGGATACACTATGCAAAAGCAATAGTCAAATCTTTTAAAAGTAAGTTGAAATGTGTTTCTTTGCATGTCCAGGGGTTGATAAATTTCTATATGAGAAATGTTTTAAGATTTTATAACTGAAACCAATAATAACAAGGAATATCTTGAAAATGGTCAATTACACAAAAAATGTATACGTATAACATAAACTTGTGTTTTGACGAGATAATCATTTTTTTGCATTGTAAGTTTTCGTCTATCTTTTTGCGATTTACCAGTTATGCAAAATTTAATAAAAATAAAGAGGCTTTAGAGGCTATTCCCAGAAAATTCAAGATATACATTTTATTTGTCACGTAAAACTCTTTAATGTACAATATTTTAATCAAAATCAAGCCATTTATGAAAAATCAAAATTTTCAAAATTTTTTTTCATCTGAAGAGTAGTTTGGGTTGCAAGGGATTTTCCTCAAAATCTTTGTGTAGCATCCTCGGAAAATACCAAGACGTAAATACCAAGTTTGGTATTTTGCCTGACTTTTCACTGAGTTATCATGTTAGACACAAAAAGTTTTTTTTTATATGGGGTACGTTAAAATTTGTATTTCTGGTGAAAGCTCAGTATTGAATTTTTGGGTGAAGTGCAATACTTTCTCTACCTATGTGCTGTGTACTATGTAGACAAAGCAAGAAAAATCTGATCTGTTCCATTCACATGACTTTCTCTACATCTCTGTAACAAATTGTTAAAATTTTGATTTTCTCAAAAATGGCTCTAACAATTTTGGTTAAAATACCACACATTAAAGATATTTATATGCAAAACAAAATGTGTGTTTGAATTTTCTGAGAGTAGCCTCTGAAATCCTCTTCATTTTGTATGTCTTGCATAACTGGTAAACCTTAAGGGATACACAAAAACTTACAGCACAAAAAATGTAGTTTTCATCAAAACACATATTTATGTTCTCTACATTTTGGTTGTGGGGTTAACCATTTCTGAGATGTTCCTTGGTATTGATTTAAATTCTAAATCACTTTTTGTCATGCAGGAAGTTGCCTGTGTTTCTTTTGTTTTACTTCTGGCTAAGCAAAGAGCAACTTTCAATGATAATCGCATAGTGACAGCTTTTAAAACATTTTACTATCACTTTAGCATAGTGCATTCCTTTAGTTCCCTTTTATTATAAAGAACTAATAAGGGCATTCTCCTAAAGGTTATCTCGATTAGCATAATGTAAAAGAATAATATTTTGTAAGAAATTTGTTTTTAGAACAGCTAGAGAAAGTCCTGTGAAAATAACACATTAGATTTTTTTTTATGCATAGTCCAAAGTTTTTAATTTATTTTTCACTAATGTAAAACATAACATAACATGAATATTCTTGGTCTGAATGAAACATATTTCTTAACATCTTTATTATTAACAAAAAATACTCTTGCACATTTAGTTTAGATTTGTTACATTAGCAGTTACAAGGAGAGAATTAAAATATAGACTTAAAGATGTCCAACAATTTTTCTTTTTTTAAAAAAAAAGCTAATAGTGTGGAATAGTTTACATTTTGTGATTAAAGAGGTCTGGACTACTGGATCTCAAAGGAATCTAAGCAAGCACCAGAAATGAGAGCGTGTTCAACTTAACTTCTCTTCAACATGAGGACTGTTTTAACAAAACTCAACAAATGCCATTTTAAAAATTTTACAGGAAACTTTTTTTTTTTTTTTTTTTTTTAGTTTACTCTTAAGACTTTTGATATAATAACTCTGCAGAAAAATGTTAGTTTTTCTCTTTTTGAGATGCATTTATTGATAGGCATTACAACTATTTTTGTTATTTTATTTATTTGGAAAAAAATATAACAAAACTTCAGAATTTTACTAAACTCAACTCCATTTTTTGAATGCACATAACTTAAAATGTTCAATTTTTTCATTCACAGTTGGCAAAAACCTCATTAAAATCATTAACATGCGTTTTATAGTAATGCTTAAATACAGCTGGATTGAAAATTGGTTAATTTAAACACATTTAACCCTAATTTGTTCAAAATTATTGATATACAGAAAAACTTTAAAGTAAGTTTAAGCTTTTTTTTTATGCAATACCCAAAATTACTGAAAATTGAATGTACAAAATCTCAATGCAATGGTTCCTCATCATAATCCATTCTGTTGCCACATTTTTTGAACTTTGCCATAAAATACTTTACCCTCTTCCAAATCATTATGGAAGTAACTCATTAACTTCTTTATGTCATCAGCTTTCTTCTTGCTGACATGGTTCACCATTGGAAGTTCAGGTGCTTCATTACAGAAGCTGTCTGCCGTGGCTTAAACACTTCAACTTCTATTGGTGCAGAAATATAAATGTTTTGTATGTAACACTGTACATGATTATTAAAAAAAATTTTTGTATGTAAATATTCTCACCTCTGTAATTTTAAAAGGCAATTTACCTTTCACAATATTTTTTGTCATCAATTTTAAATCATAGGTATGCTAGTCTTTACCCAAAACTTTTACTTCCCCAAAGCTCCCCATAATTTCATAATACTCCGATGGCAATGTGATGGATTCGTGTTTTCTCATTTCTTTCTCTATCAAACTGAACACACAGTCCAGAGGAATGTAGCTATGCCCTCGGATAGGAAAGAAATGTTTAATTTTCTGGCAATCAAAGCAAACAGATACATTATCTTTATCATTATTGTCATTTAAAATAGTGAAAAACGTCTTTGTCCCTAATTTATGCAACCTGTAAAAAGTTCTTGATTTATTTTTTTGCTCGAGCCCTACTACAGGGGATTTTATTTCTAGTAGAAGTTTTGCACATGATGAACATGTCAGTATGGGGATTCCCAAAGCCTAAATTGAAATTTTTGTAAAACACTGATTTGTATTTAGAAATAGAACATGCTAAAATATGCCATACATTTTTTTCAAGTTCAGTTCTGGTGGAAGATAACAACGCACTATTTTATTTCTTGAATAATGTGCTGCACTGCACTTATATTTCAGTAAATCTCTCTGAATACTCTGTGTGCTCTTCTTCCCTCGCAAAGTTTCTGAACTCGCCCTCCATGGTTTACCTTAGGTGTAAGACCTTCCAATTTGTATCTTTTAGCAATATGTCTTAATCTATCTCCAGAAATACCTGTCAAAAATACATTGTTGGTTACTAACAAACAGATATTCAATAAATATTTGTGATTACAAACATCAGTCATAATGTACCTGTCACTTTTCTAAATGTAGTAGCACATATTGGGAAATCATCTCCATTTTCACCTCTTATGAAATATGAAACAGACACAGATTTTTCTAGCTTTTTGAAGTCCTCCTTTACTCTATGCCATTTAGGTAGATTAACTTTCATATATCTTAGTAAAAAGTTATCCTGTTCCACTTTAGTATTGTTTTTATATAAATTATCTTGAAAATGAAATAAATCATTTAAGCAGAGAGAACTGGCAATGCATTTACTTCCTTTTCCCTGTTGTAAATGATTACAGTTGGGATTAATGTTTTAATTTTTAGGGGCAACTGCCACTTTTAGTTTGACGCACTCTACTCCTACTCTTCCTGCCCTTTTCAGTCATTTGAACAGCTTCTGAATATTCAGGATTGTTATTAATTTTCGCCACTACTTACAGAACACATTCGCTCACTATAGCAGCCAAAAATACACTGAATTAACACAGAAAATAAAATATATATTGCTTTAACTTCCAACAGCCGTGCCATTGTTGTTGATAAACAAAGCATGGCATTGTTGTAACAATGAATTTGATGATAATGAGATAAAAGCGTGAGATGTTGATTTATTGAAGGATATGTTGAGTTTTGTGAAAATTTAAGAAATGGAGATGTTGAGTTTTGTGAAAACGCTTTATATGGAGGCACTTTTTTCAATGAGAAATATTGAGTTTTGTGATGTTATGAAAAGTACATTCTTTTCCTCTCATTACAATTGACCAGAATCTGTCAAAACCTGCATTTCGAAAAAAGGGGCATGTGTTGAGTTTTGTTAAAATGGTCCCCAATTATACATCTCAAATATAAAATCAGAACATAGAATTGAAATCATGTGATATATATATAAATAAATAAATAACTCTTTGAGCTTAACTTTAAAGTACAGTATTTAACTGAGTTAACAAAAATGCTTAACTACATTTTAAATAATTTAAGAAAACATTTATATGTAATCATGTACATCTGTAAAAAACATTTGCATTGAACTGTTCAGCTATTGACTAAGAGATATAAAATGCTTGCCTTGAATTTAATCATACTAATAGAGCTTTGTAATTGTAAAATACTTTAAACTTGACTAAGTTGCTTTTCAATACAAGTACAATTTACAAGACTTTAGATATTGATACATGAAAGAGAAAGTAATATTCCTATTTCACTTTTATTACATTTCCTGTGATTGGTTTTCTATAAAATTCCCAAATGTTACTCATACTGCCCTTGGGACTGAGTTGACACAAGCATTTTATGTCATCACTTAATTCTTGGTGCACTATTTACTACAGCGAATGGAGAGAAACTACTGTTGCATTTCTACTTATAATTATACAATGCCATTCTTACAGTATCTTGGAAGCAGAATTAAAATAATATGATATGAATATTACTTAACTCTACTACAGAAGCTATTGCTTCCGTCAGGCCTTATTGTCTCATGTCCAAGGCAAAGCCATGTCTTCATACTCCTTGTGTTGATCTTGACTTGCAAGTCCACTCTCTAAATTTACTCTGTTCTACCTGAAGTTTTCTTTTTCTACTCAAAACTGCTCATTGTTAAAGCATAGAGATATAACACACATTCTCGCACTATACAAAGATTCACCCTCACTGGTGGCATAACTTAATGATACAGCATACTAGAAATTAATTGCAAAATCTACCCAGAGACCTATATGGTCAATTTTAGATAATCAATATTGAGTAACTCAAATTGACTCTTCTTCATGATTATCATTACCTTCATCAGAGACAAATGAAGGATTTCTGTAATTTCGCGAAAAAATGGTGGCACAATTGGGCAGTTCAGGTACATCTTTAGGTTTTTGCAGAGCTATGTGGCTTGGATTTTCATACTTGGTAAGGACACACGATCCCAAAAAAGGAAAGTCATTATATTTATTCCCAATCAAGCCCTTTGGTGTTAGACTATTCATAAATTATTATTAATATTGTCCCAAGAGATGGAAGCATTAATCAGAAAATTTTTAATTTTAGGGTTAGATCGCTTTTATGCACATCTCCTCAATTATACTTAGGTTTCTTAGGCACCTTCCATCATCTTCTGCATCTTTAAATATAATTAATATAACTGTGTATCCCTTAATAGGGGGCTTTAAGTACTATTCTCATTCAGATATAGTATGCACTCACTTTAGCAACCTTCTGTACAAAAAATTTAAGTGGGATCATCTGCACTGCTTCACTTATCTGATATAATAGTCTCTGCAGAGGATTAAGTCTAATAGCAACTAGCCTCATGGAAGAGGCAGTCACTAGACCAAATAGGTTGCTGAAGTCTTCATAACCGAGGTATAGCGTCATCTGACCATTCTTGATCAAAAGTCTCACCTCAGTCCAATGACTCTCCTACAGACCCATAAAGTATTGTAAGCCTTCATATTTTATTTTCCATATGCTTCTTTTTGTATGATTCAGCATCCAATATAATTTCTATGTACTTAACTGATTCCAGATCTTCCTTCAGTTTCTTCTCAAACAGGAGGGGCTCCACTGAACTGGGCAGTCTTTTCCTCCTTGTAAAGATCCTTAATTCATTCTTGTTCATATTAAAAGATTCCAGAGTGTTGAATAGCCCCTCTGTTCTTGTTTTGAAAACATTGTATCTGTATTCTGCAACCACTTGCTCGCAACTGCTTCTACAATTTACATGTGAATGGGCATGAAAGGGAAAGTCTGGTTTATTTACCTTGAGGTAGACAAAGTGTAGCAAGTAAATGTGGAATAAATAACATTGTCTGTCTTCTTTGCATGTCATTACTACAGCACAGTTGCCACTATAAAAGAAAATCAGCCATGTGTTTTTAAATTGGAATATTTATCCATCATTCTGGTGCCACTTAAATACAACGCAAGTCTTTCTATTCTTTGATTGGATAGAGATGTAGGGCGGAAACACAACTGGCAGCATTTGGAGACATGGAAAATGAAACAACATAGATTTGATGCAGCATTTAGGAGGGAAAAAAATAGGGTTATTATAGAGAACTTCGGTCCCTCTAGAAATTAAACAAATTGTGGTTTGACTGTAAGTTTGGTTTATACTTGTTACGTTTTCACCAATTTTTTTTTATCAGAAAAGCTCCGTAATTAAGTTAGACGCTAATTTATTATGTGCGCGTAGCGATCCATTTTTGTGAATATTTGTGAAGTATGCTGCCTAGAAGGAGTAGGATATAAATAAAGAAGTCTTGTAGTACTTTTGAAATGCAAATATATAATAATACTACACGCTAAAGTGCCTAAAACCTGAGTTTCATTGTCTGCGGCAGGCGAACAGTGTTGTGGTATGCAACACTGGCATATGTCGCTAGACCTGTGCTGATGTATGTCAAGTATGTTTCACGCAGATACAGCTGTTCAGTAAATTTTATTATGCAGAACTTCGGCCGCTCTAAAATCGAATGAAACTAAGTGCAATTGATTGACTTTGTATTTATAATGGCAATTTCAAAGCCTATGGATTTCAAATTTAGCGCGAGGTTAGGTTCCAATCCGTTTAGGTTAGTGTGTGTATATAAATTTATGTTTCTAATTTTATATCATGGTAGTACTTCATTATCGATATTTCCAACAAGTCCTAACAGCACAATGGATACAACATTAGTTTTTTAAACTATCTCCCCACCCATAATCCCTCTCGAACCACACCGGTCCCGTTAGAGTGCAAAACTGGCATAAGTCGCAGCGGAGAGAATTAGCAGCCCAACTTGTAAATAATTACCAAAAATAGATTAGGCACAGATATTTTGGGGCACGAAAGAATGGTTGCATATTTTATCACATATAATTAATTTAAGCTTAGAATTTACACTTTTTATATAGAATATAACTGAAGGAAATGTTTGCATTTGCCAGACACATTTGGCAGGCGAGGTGATGCAGTTGAAAATTTAATTGATAGACTGTAACTTCATTAGCCCAGCAATTGGACCATAATTTTGTGTTGAAGTTGAGCAATAATGGCAAATAAATTTGTAATTACACATATTTTCTGTGTTGTACAATTTGCATTTAGTGGATTGGATGTTATTCTGCAGAAATTATATGATTCAGGTGCTATAATAAGGCAAATAGTTTTTAATAACTATTTAAATTTCTTTTTTTCTTGTTTACAGCCCTACTTGACAGCTGGAGAACAAGAAGAACTTTCTCTAACTTTAATAGCAGGCCTTGCAACCTTTCTGCAGAACAAATCCAGTTCTGAAGTGAATTGTGAAAACATACATACCCTTTTCTGTCTCTGCTGCAACTCTCTGAAGATAAAGGAACTAACAAAACTAAAATATGGATTCTTAGTATCCTCCCACCATGTTCTGCGATTCTTTATAGGCCAGGTAACAATCTCATATATTGTCTTAATTTTGTGAAAACAGTGTTTGCATTTTGTGGCAGTCAAATCGCTTTTGTTCTTAAGATCCCACAGTTAACAGTACTTGGAGGTAAGGAACATGTCACACAACAAACAAGTTAATATTTTTACTTCTAATTTTCCATTTTAAATAAGCAATTGATATGTGGTAAAAGACACAATTTTTGTTAGTTTTTGTCTTGGATGTTTTCGAAAAGTGTTACATACTATGTGCTTCAAATGTAAGGACATAGCAATCTAATTTCCTTTTATTTCTTTTCCTCCACAGCACGTTATTACTGAGATTTCTGTATTTATTTATATATGCTTCATATCTGAGACTAGTGTTTCTGCATTTGTATAAAACTAAGTACTTATTGCTTATAATATTAGTGAATGCACAGTGAAATATTATGATTTCTCTGAAAAGAAAAATCATGTATCACATTTTAATTTCATTTTAAAAAAGCTTACTTGAGACACTTTTGTCTCCATTCTCATTGGCAATTTACTGGCAAACTCATGGTAGGAGCCTGTAGATGTCTCTTTGCAATGCAGACAAATTTTGAATTGAAAATATTTGCCAATAGTATATCAGCATTTATGAATTTTTTTTGTGTATCAATAAATTTTCTCAGTTGCTTTTAATTAAAACCACTGCAAATGTCAAACATGTTGATGTACCACATGCAGGCAAAAAAGTCTCCTCTCAAAATTTTTCTCCTCTGCAAATATTGACTGCTGTAATAAGTTTGTCATTAAATCCTGCTGAGGTTGGGGTCAAAACCTCTGAAACATGTCCAAGATAGATACTTTTAAAATAGTAAAATTAGAAAGGGATTCCACGGTGTTCTCAGTTAAACTTATTGCTTAGTTTGAAGTCATTTGTAGACATAAATTAATTGTGACTTAAATAGCATGAATAGAAGAATCACTTTTCAATAAGTGCCTAATGTATAAGGTTTGCCTGTGAATTTCCTGGACAGATAAAGTTAGCTAGCTAAGTCCCATCAGATATTTTTATTACTGAAATGAAGCAAACTCTAGAGCCCTGACTGAATGTAATGTTCCTAGCTTTGATAAGCAGTTTACAATTTAGTTTAGAAATTTTGTACAGTTTTTGTTGTAAAACATTTTTATTAACATCTCTTGATATTTTGATTAGGGATATTTGATAAATATTGTAAAATATTTATTTTTTATTTTTGTTCTAAACGAATTTATTTGTACTTGCTTTCAGGGCTGTATTAAAGAAGCACTCAGTATAAGCAGCAATATATTGAAAACGAAGAAAGGTGATCTAGATGAGAATGGTGTAAATGTGTACTACAGTAATTTTTATCATTTACATTCAGCTGCTGTGACAAAAATAAAAGTCTTCAATAACAGCAGCACTGAATTATCTTGTGTGCTAGAAATTATGAATCATGCTTTCGGTCACCTCAGATATTGTGGATCCAAGTTTTTATGTATGTTGTTGGAAAAGGCCAAAGTTATTCCAATGAAGCTATCTGAAGAGCAAGATAAGTTGCTTTTAACAGAATTTCAGCTTAACATTTTAGAATTATGTTACAAAGGAGGTGCAGAACCTGTATCAGATGTAAATACAGATGAATTGGTTATTTCATACATGGGTCTTATGACAACCATTGTGAAGGATCTTATAGGCATGAAGAAATTTGCAGAAGTAAAATTTGCTGTAAACAACACAGTATCAGCTATAAAATCTTGGCTCTGTGATGATGCTGTGATTATAGCATGCACTGAGTTTTTGCAAACTATGATGAATGTGCTTACTTGGGAATCATCTTGTTTTAAAGATGTACAAAAATGCTCAAAGAACCTTGCTTTGCTGTCTTCAAAATACAGAAAAAACAAAACATTTTATTCTGTATGTGTAGTCATTTCACAGGTTACTTCATATATGTATTGGACATCTGATAGCACTAATGATGGAGGAATAAGTAATTTAGAGGCTGCTTCTCAGAAAGCTATATACGAGCTGCTGCTGCAATTGTCAGAGGTAATTATTTTATAAAGTACTAGCTGGTACCCAATATTGTACAGATAGCTTTTTAAGGCATTCTGAAATGACTAAAAAATCACATTTAATAAAATCTTTATTAAAAATATATGCTTTTTGGGGTTTAAGAGGATTTTAAGTCACTTAAATCTAATTTAAATATCTGTCTGCACTCCTTTAAAGCTGCTCTTTTTAGAACATTTATATCTAATTTCAGTTTCTTCAAAATAATATTTTTGAATACTTTTGTATCTTTTTTCCATAAAGTATGAGCGCTAGAGAGCTGAAATTTTTAGTACTTGTACAGAACACTTAGTTGAACTTTCTAAACCTTAAATCGTAATTTTATAACATATATGTATTACTGATATTGAAAAAGCAACAGCATTACACATTTTTACTTTTTCTACACACACTATGTACATAGTATATAGAGAAGGTATTGTATTGCACCCAAAAATTCGATACAGAGATTTCACAAGAAATGTGTGGTTTGAGATCCCCTGAATCCAAAAAAAAAAAAAAGAAGACATTTTTTAGAAAAAATGTCTGTCAGTGTGTGTTGGTGTTTGTGGGCAGCATAGCTCAAAAACGAAAAGTCTGTTAAATACCAATACTTGGTATTTAAGTTCAGTACCTTCCAAGGATGCGACACGAAGATTTTCAAGAAAATCCCCCCACCTCCAATTACCCTTTACCTGGAACATTTTTCAAAAATTGTTAATTTCTCAAAAATGGCTCTAATGATTTTGATCAAAATATTGCATATTAAAGATATTTACATGACAAATAAAATGCATATTTTGAATTTTCTGTGAATAGCCACTGAATGCCTCTTTATTCTGGATGAATTTTGCATAACTGGTAAACTCTAAGAGATAGACAAAAACTTAATAAAAAATGTAGAGCTCATTGAAACACACAATTTGTGTTATATACATTTTTATCATGGAGTTGACCCATTTTGAGATATTCCTTGTTATGGTTTTAGTTTTAGAACACTTATACTTTACTCATACAGGAATTTGTCAACTCCTGGCCATACAAGCAAAGAAACTTTAATTACATAGCAACCAGCTTTTAAATATTTTTCTATCCCCTTAGCCTATGCCTCCTGTTTACAAGGAAATAAGTATTAAGACAATTTCTGGAATAAAATCTTAAAAATTTAGATCTGGTCATTGCATCTTTTCAAAATATTCTCCACACCACATATAAACTATCTCATCCTTTCAAACTATTTTTCAAATTCTGAATGCCATTCTTCTTTGGAGGGTGTGTAAATACACTCTTCTTAAAGAGCTACTGCAGCTTTAGGTGACTCAAATCATTGACCTCAAATTTTTCTTTCATTTTGAGGAATAGAGAAAAGTCCCATTGAAGGGAGGATGGGACAAATATTTAATTCCTGCAAAAATTGGTTAGTTTCTCGTACAGTGTGAATATTGCAATTAAATTCCATGCAGATCTGTCTTAGGAAGTTTCTGTTACAGTTAAATATATTTTTTGATCTTCCTCCATTAAATTTTTCAATCATTTCCTGGTACCATTAGACACATGCTCATTTGTGAGATGGTGGGGGGGATCCAGTGACTGCAGAGCTTCCTAACATCTCGTTTTTTTTTGTTTTTTTTTTCAGCATTGTTTTCTTTACTGTCTATCCAATATTTAGGGCTTCTTGAATCCCACCAACAATGATCTTCCCAAAAAAAATGCTCTCTGGTTTCACTGCATTTTCATCCATAGTTGCTGTAACTCTGTCCTGCTCAGTCTTCATCTTTGAGGAATCCCTTCCCCTTCTAAACTCTTCATACCATGGATAAACGGTGGATTACGAAGGGCAGAGATCCCCAAATGCATGATGCAGTCTGTCAAGACATTCTCTCTTCCTAAATTTAAAATTCATACAAAATTATAGCACAGAAATGCTTCCACTTGAGATTCATCTTAGCATATGGTGTAGCAACACTGCTACACACACACACACACACACACATGCACACCCACACCCACCCACCCACCCACACCCCACACACACCCTGCACACACCCCACACACACCCTGCACACCACACAGTCTGAAGTAAGGAAAATCTGCTTTGGCTTACCATAACTCATTGTTGTCCATTTTCAAAACTTTTGAATTGACCCTCGTACTGAAATGTATTATAAAACTGATATGTAAATGCATAAAAATAAATTGTTAATTTCATATGTTAGTACATAAAAATAAGTGTTTATGGTAAGTTTTGTTTTTCTCAATCTGGGTACTGCTTATTTTGTCTCCCGCCACCTTAATTTTAAGCATGTGTTTGATACCCAGGGAAAGCTTATGACAAACTACATTAAAGCATGTTTCATGTAGCCTGCAGCAACTACCATCTGTGACTAACTTTTTGGTCTTACAGTTGCTGCATTTATTTGCATCAATTTACAAAAATTTTAATCTATTCTAATGAATAAAAATTTTCCCAAACTGGAAATTAAATTATCATTTGTGGTCATCTGAAGCCTATATGTTGGTTCCTGTATTATGAAGTATAAGTTAGCAAATGGTTAGCTCATTCTATGCAATACTTCTTATCATTGGGGAACTTAAAATAAATAGTACTATCACTCACAGAAAAATCTTAAATTCAGATACTCTCTAGGAGGAAATAAATTTATGCTCGTGAATATTGTTTTTCCATGGAATCTTCCTGTGTAACTTAGTGATATTAAGAAAATCTCTTCTACCTCATTGGAATTCATTTAATTTTTTATCCATAGATTATCTAATATCTCTTCAAATCTTGCCTTCTTCATTGCTATGCTCTGGTTAACTTAAAAGAAAATGACATATTCACATAGTAGGAAGAGAAGATATTATATTCCACCCAAAATGTAATACTGAGGGTTTTAGGGTTCCCTGAATCTAAAAAAGGCATTTATTTTCTCCCTACATAGTATATTTACATAGGTAGACAAGGTATTGTACTCCATTCATAAATTTGATACAAAGATTTCACCGTAAATACACATATAAAAATATTAGAAAAAGGTATGTGTGTCTCTATAACTCAAAAATGAAAAGTTGATAAACTGCCAATCTTGGTATTTAAGTTTAGTATCTTCCAAGAATGTAACATGAAAATTTTGAAGAAAATAGTCCCACCTCCAACTTCTATTTACATGGGGAAAATTTTGTATTTCTCAAAAATGTCTCTGACAATTTTGATTAAAATACTCTATATTAAAGATATTTACTTGAAAATAAAATGTATGTCTTGAAGTGTCTGGGAATAATCTTTGAAGATATCATTCTGGACTTTCAGATAATTGCTAAACCGTAAGAGATAGGCAAAAACTTGTAACACAAAAAATTTGGATGTTATTAAAACATACAATGTATATCATACATTTTTTGTGGATTTGACAATTTCCGAGATATTCTTTGTTATTGGTTTCAGTTTTAAAATACTTAAAACTTTTCTCATCTGGGAATTAGTCAACGTCTGGCAATGCAGAGAAATACATTTTGATTGTATAGCAACCAGGTTTTAAACAAATTGAGTCTGTGTACTCCCACATTTCACTTCTGCAAACAAGGGAGCAAGTAATATGACCATTTCTGCTAATGTTTATCTTGATTAGTAATGAGTATATAGAAAAGTTCTATAAGAATAATTTGTTACAGAGACATAGAGAAAGTCATGTGTACACAGATTTTTACATGATTTATCCCCAAATGTCATAGTTTGGTTTCACATATATGGAAAGCTTCTTATTCTTTTTCTTGAGGTGATTCTAGATAATGTTGAAACATTTCATATATTTCTTTTACACATTATAAATAAATTGCAAATATTTCTTAAGTTTGAATCAGATTTTAAAATTACTCCCTTGATTCCCACTCAAAATTTTGAAACCCCTTGAATCAGAAAAGCAGTATCTTTAGAAAAAGGTGTGTGTGTGTGTGTGCGTGTGTGTGTGTGTGCGTGTGTGTGTGTGTGTGCATGAGTATATACACATTCAAAAGAAGTGCGTTGTGCTAAAGCACACAGTTTGTTTTTTTACATATATATATTTTATGGCTTTGACCATTACAAATTTTTTTATGCATTTATTCTGCCTTTAACTGCAGTGCTCATATAGGTGGTATTTTAGCTTTGTATCATGTTGCCTATTGGCAGTGATGTTAACCGGTACACAGCTTCTTTGGATTTTTTTTTTTTTTTAGGGGGATGGTCTTATGGATTAGATCACACATATTCACATTCACACTCATTTATATTTCCAGACTCTGGGGAGGATGGAATAATTTGGGTAGGAAAGAATTCCCACTCCCCAGTTAGGAATGTCCTAAATAGCTTGCAGAGGAGGCAGATGTACTACTGACTTAAGACATGACCAATCAGTACTGAGTTTTAATCACCTGCACTGGTGTTCAAATAGTAAGTCACTGTTCTTTTTTTCTCCTCATGCACGAGCCATCACATAGTGATCAGCTTTCTAAAAATCTGACTTGTTTTTACTTTAACCTTCTTATGTCTAAAATGAAATGTGTTTTGAAAACTTGTATAGGTGATAAGAAGTGAGTGAATAGTAAAGATTTTGTAAGAAAATTTCATAGAGAAGTGCTCCATCACCATCAAATCAATGCTCCTTTAGATTTTCAAAATTATAATTTTGTTCATAATTACTGCATGGCACTTTATGAATGAAAATCCAAAATGATAACCATCTTCATCTCCAAAAACATCTAACTAAATATGGTATTTGTGACTATAACCAAGAAACTCATCAGTGGATCACAGTTTATTATGGAGGCAATGTACCTCCAAAACATTTTGAACATAATTTGTGGCAATAGTGAAGTTTGAGTGTTATATCCATCCAATGTAACTCTTCAATATTAATATTTCACTGATTTCCCAATAATTGTATTTGAATATGAATCAGCCTTTTGTTTTACAAGAACTTATTCATTCTTTCAGAATGTAATAATCTATTTTTGTACTTTTTCTTCTAACAAAACCAGTTTTCAAGCTTGACAGTGTCTAACCAATGTTTAAGTTCTTAAAACTCTTATTGTCTCTTCTTAGCGTGCAGTTGGCTAAGCAATAAATGTCATTGTCAGGGGTTACTTAAGAGAGAAAGACAAGACAAGTGAAACTTAGAGGAGACATAGTGAAATAAAAATGGAAAATATTTTGAGAGTAAAAAGCTATTCAGGTTTGCATAATATCCATTATCTCCAAAGAGAATGTCGGTCTGGGTAGTTCAGTTGGTTAGGCACTGTCCTTTGATCTCAAGGTTGCAAGTTCAAACCTGGCTCAGAGTGATGGTTTTTAAGTGTGCAAGTTCAAACCTGGCCCAGAGTGATGGTTTTTAAGTGTGCTTAAAATCAACAGCCCCATGTCAGTAAATTTATTGTCATGTAAAAGAACTCCTGCAGGACAAAATTCCGGCACAACAGTGACACTGATATCCTGGTAATTGACAGCATTATTAACAAACAAACAAATAATTTTAATTTTTTTAATTCCAAAAAGAATGGGACATCTTGAAAAGTTGGTTTAAAATGTTATTTAAGAATTGTGAGAAGCTTTAACATTAGCATATCATTATAGGTGATCTCAAAATGTGAGGCTGTGGGATGTCGGTGTAAATACTTAACGGATGAAGAAGAATGTGAGGTTAAAAGTGATCCAATCGCATTTCAACTAAAAACTACAGTATTGCATTGCATTTTGACATCAGTTATCAATAAAGTGAATGGCTTGGAAACACTGCTCCCATTAACTGAAATGGTTGTGCAGAGTGCAGCAACTAGAGTCAATATTTTAAAGGAGAAGAACTGTGCAAAATGGCTAGAGATGTGGAAGTTAACAGGTCAGTTTTTTTTAAAGTATAAAATTGTAACCACAGCTTTTGAGCAATCTAGTTCTGGTTTGATATTAGCTGAGATTATTTTAAAGAAAGAAGAACTTTTTTAAATTACAGTAGAGCAGTGTTCTGCAACCGGTGTGCCATGCAACAATAGTGTGTTATCACAAGGTAAAATATGTGACACAAACTATTAACAATTATTGTAATAAATTAAGAGGGTTAGGACTTTTAATAGTGGCAACTATTTATTTACAACTGATACAAAAGAGATGAATGTAACCAAGTTACTATTCAAAGTAGTCACCAGCATTGTATACAACCTGTTATCAGCCTGTGAAAATCATAGGATAACCTTAAGCAGATAGTTCGAATGGAGCTGACAGAACTATCAAATGTGGCTCCTTCATCTTCGGAATCAAGTAGAAGTCACAAGGGCTTAAGTCCAGTGATGCAGCTTCTTTCTCAAAACTGGTTGCAGGTTGAGTCCCAAAAATGAGCAATAATTGCGCATTGATGGCCTGCTGTGGAAAACTGTGTGTGTTAGCATAACACCATCACAGTCATACATGAGAAGCATCTTAACTTTTACATTGCTGGGGATCTCGTGAACTTTCAATTTTCTGAAGCACTTTCTGCAGAACCCACCCACCATTTTCCACGACAATGCATTCAACACAAACTGTGGCTGTTTTGTTTGGTCGATGGAGCTGAGAAGGGCTGTACCATCCACCACATTACCCTTTTAGTGCCCTTGTAATTTTGGCTTGATTCTGAAGACGAAGGATCAACTTCATGGCATTTGATTCAGAACTGATCCAGAGATTCATCAAGCAGTAGACTGCTTTATTTGAACTATCAACACAACAGGTGCTGTTAAAGGTATCCTATGATTTCACATTGGGAGAGAGTTGTTAGAGTTCCAACCCTCATAATTGGTTGTGTGAGATGTTATGAACAGTGTGCTGCTTGCTGATGGCAATAAGGTGTTGCTGTACTTAATTAAAGAACATTTACTGTCATTCAGATGTGTGCAGGTTAATCAAGGCAGCATATAATCGCCTGCTTTTTAAACATTTAGTTCTCCCTTAATACTGTTGTATCCCACTTGTACTTACAATGGAAATGTGCAATGAAACCATTTCTGCAAATGTTTACCTCTGTTCACATGAAGCATGTAGAAAAATAATCTCTGGTAAGAAATATATGGGCAATAGTCGGTAGAGAAAGTCTTGTGAATGCTACACATCGGATTCCTTTAATTTTCTTAGTACTTGGTGTATCTCAGTCCATTTTATTACTTAGTCCTTCTTGAATAAGTTTATAGTAATGGTTAAACATTTGAACAGTTTTGTTACCAATATCTTATGCAATAAGAAACTTGATTTATACACACAGAGGAAATTCACAGAAACAGTACATAGTTTTTATCAATTGAATCAATTTGACCATGATTACACTCACATCTTTTACGATTGTTTTGATTTTCATAAGATTCTTACTTGGTTCATAAGTAATTAACATTATAATTTTTACTTGTATCAACAGGAAAAAAAAGCATCCAACTGGCCTCTTACTGCTTTGTTGCTCAGATGTATCAGGAAACCAAAGAAATACTGAAACAAGTAGTCTTTATTACACTTCAATTTGGAGAAGAGGCTATATTGGCACTGGAGGTGAGTGTTGAATACTTTACAGATACTAACTGCCTAGTTTACATAAGGCTAATTTTATTTCCAGTCGTCAGAATATTTGTAACTCTTATTGTGATTGAAGAATACAATTTTCCGGGACTAGATTTGATGGCAGTTTTATTTATGAGGTTGCCTCAATAGACCAAGATGCAATGGATATTTAACCCCATCTAAATGCTATGTTTTATAAGTATATGGATTCCTTTTCTATTGAGGTTTATTACCAACACTTGGAGATTTTATTTCTCATTCATATTTAGTGTATGTTGGATACCTTGAAAATACCAAATATATACCAAATTCGGGTACTCAATCAGTTTATAATTCATAAGAATGGAGGTCCCATACATTGATTGCTCTTACAAATATTTGAAAATAGGGTTCTCTATCTCCCTTGCCCTCTTTCATTCACACTCACACACTTTGAATTTCAGTTCCTGCCAAACTCAACAATGAGGAAGAACAGTACGGGTACAGCACTTCTATTAGTTGTGATAGTCCTCAATCCAATGCTATATACATACAGTAGAAAAGGACAGTGGAATTTACATCCAAATTGAACTGAATACTTGTTCATATGGCTTTTTTAGTATGAAAAGTGAACTCAAGCATTTTTTAATACATTTCCAAACATATTGTTAAAAAAAGTGTTTACTTGCATGTTCATAGGTTAGGATTTGGAATAAAGGGTTACCTAAAGTATCAACCTTCACAGTGTTTGCTTATCCATCTAGGTTTGAGTCATCCAGCTTTTTCTAAAACTTTAGGAACACATCAAATGCAAACAGATGGAGAAATGTGCAGTTTTACACACTTCTGGACCACAATCAGAACATCACACTAAGCATTAAACTCTTACACAGCAGAGGATACTTGATAAAAGATTTAATCATGAAACACAAACACTGATTAAGGAATTTTGAATTGCTGCCATCAAATCAGTTATAGAAGTACATCACTCTAACACTAGATGTTAACACAAGCAATCAATCCCAACAATTGCCAACGGTTTCTGAAGATGAGAACAAAAATTAGTTCTCAAAATTGGTCAGACCAAAATAATATTGTTAGTGGTGAAAAGTGCTTCTATTCTGACTGAAATCTTTTCTTAAACATATTTAATGATTACAAAACTGAAATCTAGTTTTCATATATCTTCTGTTGTGCAATAAGTTTCATGTAATACAAGATAATTTTCTACATTGATTCTAATTGTAAATGTTGCTACAAATATATAGCTTAAAGAAGAAACAAGTTTAATATCTATGAAAGCTGGAATAACTAGTTCTGATTAACCATTCAGATGTTTAGTATTACAGAGAAGCTTTGATGGTGGAGATATACATCTTGTGTGTGTATGCACGCACGCGCTCTTGCATGTGTGCATGCTTGGAGTTTTCTTGAAGTAAACAACCACATCTATTGGAATAACAGTGACAAGAATTTTAGTTATCTAACAGCTAAGATTGTCTTTCTTTCCAGGAAAATGGAAATCACTTAAGTAGAGGATTAGAATTCTTGATGGATTCCTATAGAAAGCTGGAGAAATTGAGAAGTGCATTGCAGATAGCAGCTATAGCATTTAAGGTGTTGCCTACAGGGAGCATAAGAAACATGTTTAAAAACTGGGTAAAAATCAAGAATTCCTGTTCTGATAACCTCAAGGTATGTTCAGTATAATGTATTTTACACTAATAGTTTAAATGGTGTCAGTGGC
Organism: Hymenopus coronatus; assembly: GCA_030762935.1. NCBI lineage: Eukaryota > Metazoa > Arthropoda > Insecta > Mantodea > Hymenopodidae > Hymenopus > Hymenopus coronatus. The sequence continues at coordinate 69,641,243 of CM060896.1, read as the reverse complement.
TATAACTTATTCCAATTATTGTGTAAAATAAATAAGACTGCAATGTTGTCCAAGCATTATAGTTATATGTGTATGGGGAGGTAGAGACAGGCTGAAAAATTTAATGCTGCAGCCAGGATTTGGACCAGGAAGTCGGTGTTTCAAGTTCAGGCTTTGGCATTGCATTTTTCAGTCTGATTCTACTTCTCCAACTTCTGTTCCATTCATGGCTGTGAAGTTAGTATTATCTGCTGTGTTAAAAAATGTTGTGATTTTTTTTTAAATGTGTAGTTGAATGTCCTTTAACCTGGCGGCTGGTCATATCTGATGATGAATGAAACTGGTGAAATGATGCTCAAATGATCTCAGGGTCCATGGAGCATAAGGTTAATCAACATTTGCCTTCTCAGGATAAGGGAATACTCTGCAAAAAACCTTATCCGGGTAACTCACCCTAAACAAGATTCGAACTCGCCACCATGACATGTTACCACCACACTACCTAGGCAGGCTGTTGTGATTTGTTTGATGTACTTTTGTCTTTTGAATTTCAATATTTTCTTATCTATTATTTCTTGACTGAATCCATTCTGTTCTGCAGGTATGATGAAGAGTTAGTATTCATTGTTATATTCATTTTTCTCAGAGAAATGTTGATTAGTATATAGGCTATTGAATGTAGCTTCTTTGTGGACTGTATGCTTTGATATGATTGTGCGTGTGTTTCTATGTATACCGAATGCTGTCTTATCATCAGTCTTCATTAATTTGAGATCCAGGAAAGCTATGGAGTTATTGGTTACTGTTTCTAGGAGCTTCAAATGTATTTTAATATCTTGACATTTTTAAAAATGAAGATATCTCCCATGTGATGAGTTCCAGTGTGGTCATCAAAGGCTTTAATAAAGAAATCAAATTATTAAAACCTTTGATGGTCACATATAAGGGATCTAGAAGGTGTTTTCATATATCAACAGGAAAGTTCCTAAGATAACAATTTTGAAAATCTTTGAGTTAGCAAAATCTAAAATGATGAATCCCATTACAAGATCAGAGAGAATAGGTAAAATGTTTTTGGCATACTTTAATTTTACATTAATGCACTATACTTCTGTCTGTTTCAGAAATATACCCTCTATGATATATACACTCAAGACAAAGAACAAATTAAATTATTTTGTCAAAACTTCGACATTAATACAGTGGATATGGCAGAGTTGCTTGTACTAGAACTGGAAGCTTACAGTACTCTAAGGTAAGTACGGTAGATGTTATTTTCTGCATCTTTTGCCTTCTATAATTAAACATATTGTATTAAAATATAGTCCCATTTGTAGGTTCTGCAATACCATGCTTTTCCATAAGAGAATTTACAGTGCTTTTCAGTGAATGATGATGGGATTTTTTATTATTTTCATTTTTTTCAATTCTGCTAATTTTATTCAATACAATAAATTATTATGCTGTTACCTGCCAATCTGTGGGTCTGATGCGACAATTCCCAGTCTTGCTTTATAATTATAGTTTATGAATCACTTGTTTTTTTAATCCAATGGAATTAACTGTCAGCTCATCCCTACATCAAGAGATATCACTTACATCAAAAGACAATTTGCCATTGTCACTGTCTTCATCATAGAGTCTGCAAATTTGTGATGATAGGTTCCAAAAACTTGTCAAACCTTATTTCTTTCCAAAATTCTTCTTGTAGTTTTTGTGCATGTCTCATGCAGTTTTTCCAATCTTGTTGTGCCACCTTGTCAATTTCTTTGTGAACAAGTTGTTCAATGTCACTCAAGTCTTATTTCGCAACCCCCTGTTTTATTTAAGCCCATATTAACTCATTTTGATTGTACTGGCAGTGGTAAGTGGGGAGGCAGATTACCTTGTGTCCCATTTCAATTGCAAGTTGATCCAACTGATACACTTTTTCCTGGTTTTTAAAGAGAAATACTCTAATTTTTGTTTCTGATGTCGAAAATTTAACCCCCTTTTTTTTGTTGTTGCGATCATTCAAAAATGTGGTTCTTTCTACTGGCTATAATCGGTATATTGTTTTAAATAGCCGAATGATATGCGCATTATCCATTATAATGCTTCCCTTGTCTAATTAATTTAAGAATCTTTCAAAAACCATTCTTTTAAGTGTATCACTATCATCTGTTTATGATAATCTGAGGTAGTTTTGCAGAGAAGAACCTATTTGCTTTTAGGTAGGAATTCTAATTTAGCAGATTCTATGAAAATGATGAGCCAATTGCCTTTTCTAACAAGTACTTTAGGCCATTTGTGTTTGAGAAGTCATCCCAGATTGACTTTTGAGTGTGGCTTTTATTATCCATGTCTCATCTAAGTATAGATCTTGCATCGCCAGAATTTCTAATTTGGTGTATTTTGTGTAAGAATTTTAACCTTGGAACAACAGTGTCACTCTCGCCATTAAATATTGATGCCCATCATTTGCCTTTCTGTACTTGAACCCTAATTCTCTCAAAATTCTGTAAGTTGATGAAGTTAATCCAGTGTATGAAATTTTAGTTCTAAGAGTGCAAGTTATTTTCTCTATTATTGGAAATTCTCCTTAGTCATACAATTTGAACACAGTTCTTTGTATAAACACAAATTTGCAACTATCTTTAGAGGTCCAATGTGTTTTCTAGGTGACACAAATGCTAGAGCACCACTGGGATCAGATTTGCTTGCCTCTCTGCAAATGCAAGACACATGTGCTTTATTTGTTTTTTCATACAAGCCCTATGTAGGACAGGAGTTGGATAGGTAGAGTCAGCTACTATTTTGTCATGGTAGCTCTGTGGTAAAAGCAACTGGCTAGAGACTGGGGTATCCGTGGCTCAGATCCCGGCTATGGCATTGAATTTTCAGTCTGACTGTACCTATCCAACCCTGCTTTGCTTACACCACACACTTTGGCAGTAAGCCATTGAGAATTTTTGAAATTGAGTTGATTTCTGTATTCCTCATTATTCCATCTTTTAAAAAATGTAGAGACCCTAAAAATAATACTTTGAGCCTGACTTTGCAATACCTGTCTCTTTGACTTTCCACAAAATTTGTTGCTAGGCACCATTACAGTATTTTACACTTGCTGTAATAACTGAATAGTGATTTTGAACTCTGTAGGGTAAATAAACATTCTCGATTACAAAGCAACACACAATCGCAAACATATCATGTGATGGCACACATTCTGCAAATACAGCATTATACAGGCTAATAAGAAGTGAAATTAATTATTATGAAAATGGTTTGAATCAATTATGTACACTATAGTTTCACTTAATATTTTTCCCAGATGCATTCTACAGATATTCATCTTCAGCATTGGCAGAGTAAGTTCCTGTTATAATTTTGCCTGTGCTACTATCTGTTTTCCTTAGGGTAATCTTAAGATGTCTTCTGCTGGAGGTATTTCAAAATTCATAACTATATGTATCCTTTCCCAAATTGATAGTTTTCCCATGTTTATTAGTTTGATGTATGATTTGATGTTGTGTTGTGGTATCCAGAGGTAATTGATGCTGCAGATTTGTCTGTTTGCTTGAGTTTTGTGTTCCTGAGATATTAAGATGAAACACTTGTACTGGAAAAAAAGCTGATGTGTTCCATGGCTTTCTCTACCTCTCTGTAACAAATTATGTGTAAAAGCATATTCTTCTATCTACTTCATTCTAATCAAAAGAAACATTAGCAGAGATAGTCTTTTTACTTAGTTCCTTTTAAGTAGAAGGGAAATCTTTTAAAAGCTGGTTGCTATGCAATTTAAATTCTGTTCTATTTTCATGACCAGGAGTTAATAAAGTCATATTTAAGAAAAGTTTTAAGTATTTTGAAATTGTATATGATACAAATTGTGTGTTTTAACAAGAAATAAATTTTTTGTTTATTAACTTTTTATCTTCTACGTAAACTAGTTGTGCAAAAGTCGTTCAGAATGAAGAATTCAGAGACTATTTTCGAAAGTTCAATTTTGTCTTGTTAGTTTCATTAACGTACAGTATTTTAATTAAAATTGTTAGAGCCATTTTTGAGAAAATAAAAATGCTTGAACTTTTTTCTATGTAAAGTGTTTTGAGGTGGAGGGAATCTTCTTGAAAATCTTTGTCACATAATCCTTAATTCTTGTTTATTAGGGTTTGTTGTTTATTTTTGCTAAAATTTGCTCCAATGATTTTCATTAAACTATCACACATTTGAGTTATTGACATGAAATGTAAACTATGTCTTGAACTTTCTATAACTATCCTAAGATCTTCATTCTCAATGAATTTCAAAGTGAGAAACCAACAAGAGACAAAGATTCCCCCACCCCATGCAAAAAAAAAAAATTAGCATATACATCTGCTTGTGATGCAAACATTGAAGGCTGGATATACCAGCCAGTATTAAATTTTAATACTGAAATTAATGTAAATTTTACTTCATCAAACAATGTAAGCAGTAACATCATGTTAAGCTTTGTGTTGAGTTTATATCAATGTACCTTGTGTTAGGCATTGAATAAGAAGTTAGAAAACAATTGCCATGAACCTAATTATTGATGAAAAATTACTGTTTGGTATTGTTAAATGGTGTTTCTAACTGAAGAAAAGTCGTGCATAATGATTATTTTCAAAACGTGCAAAAGGAAATATTTTTAAATGATAGTGTCCAAAGCAGTCATGAGCAGTGTTGTAGAATAAATGCAAGAGAGGTTGGAATACTACCAACATAAAACATGCCTTTTGCTATTAGGCTAAAAGTATTATTTATACTGAGATCAAATTATACATTTAATGATATGCATTAGTGTTGCGTATATCATTGTGTTGGAATTTCTGAAACTAGCTCTTTTGGGTTTATTAAGCAATTGCTTCAAGAGGTGAACAGTAGTTTTGTTAGTCTGCTTGATGCTCAATTTGTAATTTTGTCCAATTTAGTTTCAATGTAATGTCCATTACCAGTTTTTGCTGTATTTTATGTTAGGATAAAAGTGCTGCAACTGCTTACTGGGAGAAATGTGTCCATTGCAGTTATATTTCTTGGGAATTTTTTTTCCTCAGTCTGCATCCTTCTCCTTTAATTTAAGCCAGTCAATGGTGGTGGTTGTTGTTATTATTATTATTATTAATATTAATATTAATTTATTTTTTTGATAATTCCTGTATGCATAGTTAACGGTTTTGCTATTAACTATGTTTCAAATAGTGACAAATTAATTTGTCTGTACATAGAGTGTAATTTGACCACACTTCTAACCTCAATCAGGAAAATAATTCATTTATATTATATTTAAATTGATTTTTACTATGAAAATTGAGTGTCATGTGGAAATGGTCCATTGTTCATTTATATAGGTAACTAGTTTTCTGCTAATGTCTCTTTCTGCTAATGTCTCAGAGCATGTTCAAAAGTGCATCAGAGCACATTCCAAACTGCATACTTTAGTGACCATATTCTGAAAAGCATCATTTGCTGTTGTCTTTGTGTTAACAAAATGTTAACTAGCAATTCTCTGTAAAAGCTTGACGAAATGCACGAGTTATAACATTATGTTAGACTATTAAAAGAATGTTAGTAAACACAAGAGTATTTTTAATTTTGTTTGGTGAAACTAACTCTGTGTCATTTCTGCATTTTGCATACAGCCAAATTTTTATCTAGGCATAGAATTATAAAAGCAAAGAATAGCTGAATAATTTTTTATGAATATTATAAAATAAATAGATATATATATATATATATATATATATATATATATATATATATATATATTAGGTGCATGTTAATTAGCTCCATATAATATATAAAGGCAATGGGCAGAGAAAATCATGTCAAATGTTAACATTTCACATATTTCTAAAGTATTACATTGCAGTTTTATAGTATTACAGTATTCATGCATTTTTCTGTGCAGTGCAATGAACTTGGACTGTATAAAAGCAGCATATACTACTTTGCTAACTCTACCTTCTGTGAACTGGATGCAGTTGGCTCGAGCATTACTAGTGTACTGTCCCTTTGTGTGGAGGCACCACACCTTAATGGAGTGCAGAACTACTATAGCTTCCTTAAATAAAGTGATAGAAGATGTTTCAAATACGGAAAATGTAAGTTAATGTTACTGCTTGTCTAATTCACTGGATTTGTATTGTAAAGTAGAATGTTCTTTAGAAATCATGAAATGGTCAGTTTAGATTTAATGTAAATGGGAAACATAAAAAAGGGTGATATGCATAAAAAACAGCTTTTTAAATTTTTTTTAAAATTATGTATTTTTTTTTTTTTACATATATATATTTCTTCAAATTTAATCCTTTTTTAAAGGATTATAATAATTTTAAATCCTCTTTTAAAGGATGAATTTATTGCAAATGCATACTTTGTGTTTGTTTAATATATATGAATGAACTTACTGGCAGTGCCAATTACATGCTGATAATTGGAACCTAAACTCTTGTGTAATTACTAGGGCCCAGATTTATAGGTTTTAAACTATTTTTTTCCTTGCTATTTTTCCTTCAAGAAATACGAGGGGCATACTGAAAGTCATGAGCAACACTGTTTTACAATTTTAATATTTATTTTTAAGCCAAACCAAATACATCATCATAATCTACAGACTTTCTTTCACTTTTCGACATAGTTTCCATTGTTTTGCACACATTTTTCCCATCGTTCTACAAGTTTGAAAATTCCCTGTGATAGAACTCCGTTCCAGCTGCCTGCAGACCCTGACGCACTGCTTTCCGAATATTCTCCAGCATCTCGTAGCGTTGGTCACGCCTCTGCTCCTTCACAGATCCGAAAAGATGGTAGTCGGAGGGTGCCAAGTCGAGACTATAGGGAGGATGTGGAAGAGTTTCCCACCCTAATGCCCTGATCTTCTCCATAGTGGCACGGGCAGTACGCGGACGCGCATTATCCTGTTGAAGGATGATCCTATTTCCAGGGCGTTTATCACGCAAAGCCCGACGGAGCTACAGAAGTGTCTTGATGTAGCGGGTAGAATTTATGGTTTGTCCAGGTTCAAGACAGTCAACCAGAATGCAACCTTGTGCACCCCAAAAGACACTTCCCATAACTTTTCCTACAGACTGCACTGTCTTCGCTTTCTTCTTCGATGGTGAGTTCAAGTAGTGCCATTCCATACTCTGATGTTTCGTTTCTGGCTCATAGTGATGGAACCAGCTCTCATCTCCAGTCACAATACATGTCAAAAATTCATCACCTTCATTATGAAATCTCTGAAGAAGGTTTTGTGCAATGGTTCTTCTCTGAAGTTTGTGGTCTTCAGCCAATAAACGGGGGACCCAACGGGCACAGACCTTTCAATAACCCAAGCTGTGGATCATTTCTTGTACTGCACTATATCCTATTCCAAGTTGCACAGCAATTTCATTCACAGTGAAATGCCTATCTCCTGTAATGAGCTCATCAACTCTTTCCTTGTTGCGTTCTGTAGAGGCAGTTCGAGGACGCCCGCTACGAGGCGCATTTTGCAGACTCGTGTTTCCATCTTTGAAATGTTTCACCCATCTTCTAACACTGCTGGCACCCATGCAGACACCTCCATATGCACGTTGAAGTCTGAGATGAATTTCAGGAGCAGATTTTCCTTCTTTCACAAGGAATTCAATGACAGCACGCTGTCGAAACGAAACATCAATGTCAGCCATTTTTCAAACACTGTCTGTGGTCACGTGATAGAAGCTAATGACGTCACAATATGTCAACATGTGGCTTAAAGTCTTCTGTAGATTATGATCCTGCAATTCGTTTCGTTACATTGTTGAAATTTAAATTTTTACAATGGGTTGCTCGTGACTTTCAGTATGCCCCTCGTATATTTGTTTCACATTTCAGCAGAGCATGTGTATTTCATTGTACTTATTTTCCCTTGAAACTTGTCAATGACTTGAATGAAGAAGAAACTTTGTTTTGCTAAGGCCTAGAAATCACTCGTGTTCTCTCTTATCACTTTCCTTGCGTACATGAAAACACATTTTTATTTTATGCCAGAAGCTATCAGCAGTTAGAAAGTGCAACCTTGCCACTCAGTGGTGCTTTGAATATCATTGGTGATATAGAAAAATATATAGACTAAAGGCAATTGCTATATCAAAGTGCAGAGGATTCTTCAACACAATCGTGGTTTTGAAGTAATGAAATTTAGTATTATCAGAAGAAAATTATACAGAAAAAAAATAACCCTAAAAATCTGTTGCATTGATCTATTTTCCATTGAAAGAACATTTTCTTCACACAATGTGTTATTTCATAATAGGAAATTGATTACAGCATAAAATTTGGGTATGAATGTAGTTTTTTTTTTTAAAAAGTTCATAAATAAATCTCACAAGGTAAGGAAAAACTGAAAGTTATTGGTACCTGTACTGATTCATGGATCAGAACCTAAAAAAACCAACCTATTTTAAACCGACAATAAACCGAAAATGAAGATTGTGACCCCTAATAATCTTTAAGTACATATTCTATTCCTTTAAATGTGGACATGTAGAAATAAAAAGATGTCTATAAATTAAAGTACATACATTGCTTCACATATTTTTCCAAATTTCAGGGCATGTTACATATTTTGCAAAAATAAATATTTAGCCATTTCTTTGTTTGATTATTTATATTTTCTCTCTTTCTATGCTTATCCATATTTTTCTTGCTTTAAAAATGGGAATAATAATTGCAAATTGAATCAGTCATTTTAGAAAGAGCCTCATTTGAAAATAATTTTTTTCAGGAATAGAAATACAGGCCTAAAATGAAGTTTGAATTGCTGTAACTATTTTGCTCCCATGGACGGCTGGCTGGAACAAAACTTTTCAATGAGAAATATATGCATATATTATTAAAGCTTTGCTGTGGTGAAAACATTTTTGGCAATTTTAGAAAATAAAGCCCTTTCTTTAATGACTGATTCAATTAAAGTTGAGATTAAATTAATATAATTGATGTGCAGCTGCAATGATTCAAGTATTTGCTCGATATAACAATCAAAGTGTAAAAGTTCAGAATTAATACAGGTATATTGGTGGAGCTGGTACTTACACTTTTTCTATGAGGGACTAATTTCAAAATTGTTGCTTCCATTTTCAACCTCAGGGATCTGACTGCTGCTGCTGGTGCTGGTTGTAGTTGCCTGCAGTCTCCTCTTAGGCAGTGGATCAATGAACTTCTTCATTAAGCTGTCAACTGGTGGAATTTCAAGGTCGAACATTTCCATATTCAGGTGTTTTTCCCATCTTCTGAGGTATTTGTGTTTTGTCATGCTGTTTATAGAATAGTTTTGGATTGGGTCTAGTTGTGATTTTCTTTCCAAATGTGAAATGCTATTGCTGATTTGTCCTGTTGCTTAAATTTAAGATTTCTGAAATGTTCTTTGGACCTGGTTTTTAAACTTCTTTTGGTTGTTCCTATGTAGAACTTTTCACAATTTTATTAAGCAGTCTTTATGTTACCATATTAAAATGTTTTCTCACATGAGTTTGTTGTGGCCTGTGAGCTTTTTAGTAGTTTTGAATTCAGGTTGAGGTCATATTTTTCTTTCTAAAAGTGAAATGCTTGAATTGCCCTTTTGCTTGAATTTAAGATATCTGAGGCGATCTTTGGATCTAGTTCTTTAACTTCTCTTGGTTTCCCCTATGTAGAGCTTTTCACAGTTGACAGCTTAGTGAAGTTCATTGTTCCACCACTAGAGAGGAGACTGCAGGCAACTACAACCAGCTTAGGAGTTAGAATATGATGTTGAAAAAGAAAGCAACAGCTTCCAAATCTTGACTGACTTGACTTATTTCCTGTTGTTTCTAAGTAAAACTAGGTTAACATGCTGAAGGTTCATCTTAACCTACTGGAGATCTTGTGCTAGGAAGCCATATCTGATTGGTTGGGATTGAACACAACTACAGGTACACTTCCAAGTATAAATATTCATTTTTACTCCAGTTTTGCCATCTCCCTGACAAAGACCACAGAGTTAAGATGGTCAAAAGCTTGGGCTTTTATGACTCCAATTTAACTTGGTTGTTATCTCGTGACAGTTACACTGTGATGTGTTTTGTGGCACTCATCTAGCAGATGTTTCCATACCCAATTCTTCAGTCGAAATGTGATATGCCCATTCAAATGATAACTCTCCATATAGCTGCATAAGTTTCTCACACTTTTTTACAATAATTTCTGGGGTAGTGACATCTTGGCTGACAACTGTGTGGATCATCCTCTAAGCTCTCCTGAAGTCCTGATCATTTAAACTCATTGATTCATTTGGCAACACTTGTATGTAAAGTAGCAAAGTCCCACAGTGTGTTCTGAAAATAGGCATGCATTCTATTTGCATTTATACTTTATTTATGACATACTTTTTAATGCTTGGTATATCACTTATTTACTCTTGAAGGATGACTAATTATTACATTAGAACTCGATTGCACTAGTGCTGACGCTGTTACCTAGTTATTCTGAGAACTTTTTAAATCACCCTGGTACCTGGTGTGTCTCTAGTGGCTTCTCAACAAGCTTGAAAATTTGATCTTCTGTTTTTAAATAATGAATTTCATAAGCTTCACATTTGTTTGTTAACATCTGTTTCCATCTATGTTATTTTTTAATAGTTATGATAACTATGTTTAAATGTATCTCATATGGTTTTTCAGGTGGAAGGAAAGATACTGTGTATCCTTGGTCATTTGTATTTCTGCAAGTTTTGTTGTGAAATGAAAGCTGCAAGGCTGAAGCAGCAGGTATGTGTCAAGATGATTATTTCAAAATATATAAAAAATAATGATTAAACCGTACAGAACATACAACTGCTTGAGGCACTGAAAAAATATTTCAAAAGTTTGCAAAGATTGAATGTGTATTTGTTGTGAATTTTTCAGCAAGACATATCATGCTGTGACTTGAACACATCAGGAGAGGGGGACTCAGGAGAAATGCCAGATCCTAATGACAAATGTGATGTTACTCCTACTTATTTACAACTCAATATAGAAAATGAGTCTAATGTCCTAAAACACTTGAAGTGTGCTTTAAAAAATTGGTCTGAAGCCCTCTATAAAGTAAGAATCTAAAATTATTATTTTTCCTTATTGTTTTATAAATCATTTGTTTTCAGTATGAACTTATACCTTAAGAGATAATATATTTGCATGCATAAAAAGTGGCCCATTGCTGAGATTGCAATAGTGTTTTTGTCTCAGTAAGGTTTCCAATTTTCATCCTTTGACCAAACTTTGGTTCCTCTTGGTTGGTATCAATTCTCTGTGTATCTGGCCTGAAAAACAAACAGGTATTAAGATTAATAAAAAATACAGGAATTAATACACTGAGGTTTTCATTTTAACTTGAACATAGCTTAATACACACCCTTGAGATTTCAGTTACTTTTTTTAGAAAATAGAAGATCATGATTTTGCCATAGTTCATGGCATCCTCAGTTTTTTTACAAAGTAAATGAAGTCTCAATAGTGTATTTTAGTTAAAATGGGGGAGAGGACAAAAGAACTAACCAATTAACAATATTATAATCATCGTGAAATGTAGCAGTGGGTCGCATACTGTCTGTATGAAGATTTTTGCTATGTTTAGTACTCAAGGAATGGCTAAACCAATTACAACATCATTTTAGAGGAAGAGGTAACAGCTTATTTGCATAGCTACGTATATGAAAGGTTTCAGCAGTGATGTGTAGATGAAGATTTAAGTTGAACAGGAATAATTGATATTCAGAAAAGTGTAGTGTAATATGAAAATGTAAGGTTAAATTTGTAATGTTAATCGTCTGGACTTGGTCCATATTTTAGGGGAGGTAAAGTACCTTCCAACTTAGTGACTAGAATTTTGTTCAGGGAAAAAGAGGCAGTCACATTTTCATAGGGTTTTATTAGTACCAAAGTAAACTGCTCCATTCCATTATGGGCCATATTTTATGCTGGTCAAGTATACCTTATGATACTGTACAAACAGACAAAAATATTGGTTAACTACATGTATGTATCTGTATTTGTTATCCGTAGTGAATAGGAATTGTTGTTTTACAGGGTTATAACAAAGATGATGGATTTACTCCTTTAAAGAACTTGGAAATAGCATCATACTTTTTTCATTTGTATGGGTATGACAGTGAAGTCATCTTAACTTGGTGCTTGTATTGTAAATTCAGCCAATCATTGAGAGAAACTGAAGCCACTCTTAAGGGTAAGATACTTGCAATTTTGTGCTTTGTGTTCACTTATGAATTGATAGTGCATTGTAGCTGTTTGTGCTCTCTTCGTAGGTTTATATCACCTTTTGGAGTACTGTAATTGTCAAGCATCTAAATGCTCCTTGCTTGCTGAAGCAGAGGCTGTGTTCTCAGAACTGAAGTTAAAGGAAAAGGAGGATATGGATTCACAGCTGTTATATCTGAACTTTTACCTTGCATGTGCACAACATTGCTTTACAAACAAACAGGTAAATAACTGCATTAATGCTGTCTAAAATTTGCAATAAAAATTATGTTAAATATAGGAAATATTTTCTTACTTAACATGGATTAAATTATTATTCTTAGGGCCTTTTTCTTAAATAACAGTTTAAGATCAAACACCCAATTCTGAAATCTGAAATGACAGTTTAAAAGTAGGTAAGGAAAATAGTACAAAAGGAGGAATTTCTTAGTGTGCAGTAGAAAGAGAGATCGGGTCTGGCAATTTGCTGGGAGGATGAGGATGAACTGCATGTAATGTAATGTTTAAATGCAAAGGAACAAATGAATGGAGAGAGGAGTTGATTAAATGGAATTGGCTGGGTAGAGATAATGAGCTAGGGATAAAGAACATTTTTAAGGATAAAGGATAATTAAGAAGTCAGGAGAATTCTTATAGAAAGTGAGGAAATGGGGCAAGGAAAATAGATAAGGTGTAATCAAGAGAGCTCATGGTAAACTAATAGTATGATAGCGGTATTGTAGTGATGAAATAGTATGTTAAATGGATGTTGGTGGCATACCGAATAGGCCCGGGCCATAAGAGGTTGCCACCAGTATATTGTATGGAATTAAACACTCAAATAATAATAATATTATTATTGTTATTGTTATTATTATTATTAAAGTAATATTGTAGAAGCTTAGAGACAGTGAAGCACCATTGAATTATATTTATGAATTGAGGTGTAGACACTTGTTGCTTCACTTTTTTTTTTAAAACAGGACATGTTTCAAAAGTCATTGCTTATATCTTCAGCTGTAGTTGCTCGGCTATTGTGGATGGCGTTGTCTTCTCCATATTTGTAGCTTGTAGATGGGTAATGTACTTGCTGAATACGTCTGGGGGCGGTATTTCAAAATACGTGACCTGGTGCAAGTTCTGTTTGATAAATATTTTTTCGCAAACATATAGGTTTATGGAGTGATTCACAGGCATTAATAGCTCTTGTTTTCATTTATTTTGTGGTTGGAATTCTAAAAATGTGCTGCAACTGCTGACTTGTTTGTTTATGTTGTATATATGTTTTTTGGTCCGAATGCTGACATTTCTTTTGGATTTTTCGATGTATACTTTATTGCAGTTTATATGATAGATTCCTGGTTTTTCTTTTTGGGGTATTGGATCCTTTGGAAATGCTCTTAATGAATTTGTCATTCTGGATGACTTGTATAACTGGCAAACTGTAAGAGATATACAAAAACTTACTATACAAAAAATGTAGACATTAAAACACAATTTATATCATATACATTTTTGTTAGTTAGCCATTTTCAAGATATTCCGGATTATTGGTTTCAATTTTAGCCACTTAAAGTTTTCTCAAACGGGAAGACATCTTTCTTTTTGTTTCTCGTTTGTTTATTCCTGTCAAGCAAAGATTGGAATTTCAATTGTTTCACATAGCGATTGGCTATTAAAGAACTTGACTATCACTTTAGCCTGTGCATTTTCCTATTTCTTTTCTACTTACAAGGAAGCTAGAAATAAGACTAATTCTGCTTATGTTTATCTTGATTAGCATGAAGTAGATAACAGATTCATGTTTTGAATAAAAGGTTTCTTTACTGAACAGCTAGAGGATATCATTAGATTTTTTCCCTTCTACTTACAAGGAACCAAGTAATAAGGAAAATTTCTGCTAATGTTTAACTTGATTATCATGAAGTAGATAGAAGAATAAGCCTTTTAACAATAATTCGTTACAAAGTCTTGTGACTGGAACACATTAGATTTTTAGTTTGTGGAATCATTGGTTAATTTGAGGTGAATTCATTTTTCTTTTGCTCTATTTCAATATGCTCAGAATGTCATTGATAATCATACCACAGATTCAGCATTTTTTTAAGATATGTTTCCTTACACTGTGATAGTGTTAACATATGAATATCCCTGCATAATATGAAAATGGATTACAGTGCTGTTGCATGGAATCCTGATGTTCTTCATTCTGTTGATTTGCATTGAATTCTTAACCACCATTTGATAAAGCATAGATAACATTTATTTGCATTACAATATATTATACTTATTTTTATTTTTTCAGTATACCATGCTGCCAACCTACTTGGAAGTTTTGAGTGACGCTGCAAGCAATAAAAAGATTAAGACAGTTGGTGGTTTTCTTGTAAATGGAATCCTGATGTTCTTCATTCTGTTGATTTGCATTGAATTCTTAACCACCATTTGATAAAGCATAGATAACATTTATTTGCATTACAATATATTATACTTATTTTTATTTTTTCAGTATACCATGCTGCCAACCTACTTGGAAGTTTTGAGTGACGCTGCAAGCAATAAAAAGATTAAGACAGTTGGTGGTTTTCTTGTAAATGCTCGGATAACATTCTTAATCACCCAATGCAAGGTGATGTCAGATCCTTGCATACACTGGCCAGGCAGAACAAATTTATCAGCTGTGAAGGAAGCTAAGGAAGCATATCTGTGTTGCATTTATCTACTGGAGCAAAATTTTGGTATATTCTTTCTGTAATAAGTATTGTTTTAACAAATATTTAATTGAAATGTATATATTGAGTGCTCTGATTTCTTATTGATGGCGACTTCTTTGTAGTATAGTGGGATGTATTTAGTAATCCCAGTTGTGCTTCTCGTAAAAAGAGGTTCTTTCCGAACTGTGCTTGTCAATCCAACCAAAATGTTAGCACATTAAGTAAAGTTGTGTGTATGGTAAAATATGTTTTATAGTTCCACATTTATAACTCATTAGAAGAGCGAAACTTCATTTATACTATGGCTGGTTTAACAGTTCGTGTCATAAAATTGTTGTCTCAAGAGGGCTTTATTAATAAAATAAAAAGCATTATGTTAGATACGATGGTATAAGTATGACAATATATTCAATAAAGGTATGAAGTATAAATTTCAAATTAAGTTTTGCTTAGCTGTCAGTTTTATAGTTAACTGTATCAATAATTTTTTGCATCATTACCAACTATTTAACTGATTGAAATTTTGCATAGAATTCTTGGTCATTGCCTCTATTTTGGTTGCTAAAAAATCTTCCAATTAAAAGCTATAAAAGTGTTTGTACTGTATACCTGGAAACTGCTAAATTGTTTTGATGGTTTACCTTTTTTCTTTGAAGTCAACAGACATCATATTGCATTGTTTATTCTCATACAAATACTTGATGCTTTTCATATCCTGCCAATGGAAACTGCTAAATTGATTTGACCGTTTACCTTGTTTCTCAAAAGTCAACAAAATCACATTGCATTGTTTATTCTTGTAACAAATACTCAATGCCCTGCCAATGAGCATATCATTTCAGCCAATAAAAAGCAAATAAAATTTTAGTGTTAGATTGCTGTATGAACACGTTTAGTAATTCCATTGCCATACATGTGTAGTACCATGGTCTGGATTTATTTGTTCACTTTGCGTTGCTCTCCCAAACATTAGGCAGTAAATCAGCCTTCATTAAATGTTTCTATGGATTTTAATTATACTATGAATACCCTAGACAGTCATACACTTTCTGATACATCACATCATCTCAGAGGAGTATTTGACACAGTTACACGATTCTGATGTTGAAAATCAAAACAACTGGAAACTAGTCCCTCATGAATTAGTGTCAACTGACGTATTGTTAACAAAACACCTCCACAATTAAACAAACAAAGGCTTATGGACAGTGTGAATTTAGGAGCCTATTTAGGAAATTGCTTTATCTTGTCACAATCATAATTTTCTGATGCAGCATCTAATTTAATTTTTCTGATGTAATAGATGTTTATTTGTGTTTGATCTACATGTTTTATTCTATGGTAGTATTGCTTTTTATTTTTGTGTTTTCGTACACACCATGCATATTAATACGTGTTATAGCCATATTTATGTACATTTCACTTTTATTTCCCCATATATAGAGAATGCACCTGTTTAATGTTAGTGATATTACATATTTTGTTGCTGATATTCAGTAAAAACACCATTGTAATACTGATAGTTTATTTAGTGTGGTTGCCATAAGTAATAGTTGTCGCATAGAATATATAATTTATTGGATTTCTTACACAGTGCTTTATAAATTTTTTTCTGATACAAGGTTTGTAATTTTTATTTTTCTCTACCCCTTTTCATTTACCTAGTGTATGCTTTCACTTACACATTTTTTAATCTCTTGTTGCTTCATGAGCTTCTTCATTGACTTGTTTATTTGCAAGGACTTCAGTTCTGATGAGCATCTTTCTCCAAGGTTCAATATTGTTTGAAGTTAACAAAAGCTATATTAATAAATGGGTCCAGTCATTGTTTGGTAGGATTAGGTTTCAATGAAGCTGTATAGATCATATGGAGAGTTTGAAAACAATAACAAATTGAAACTTTTGTGTACAAAACAATCCTCAAAAGTAAAACTTCTGGTTTCAAACTATACCACTGTATGTTTCAGCACTATTTAAAGCTTAACATTTTATTTCTCTTACAGCTTCATTGGCAGAATATTTACAATTACAGTGTCTTATGCTGGAGGTGTCATTGTGGATGGGTCAACTATTTCTAGAGATGCTTTGGCCACGTGAGGCTCGATGCTTCATGCGAAAACTACTGCAAGTTTCACAAAGCTTGAGTTTAGCTACCAGGTTAGAGATTTTGAATATAGTTTAGAGTATGAATTTTTTCTCTCTTACTCCCCCTGCTCTCTCGTTTACAGAAAAAGTATTTTTATAAAAAAAACGTCTGAGTATGTATGCACTTGAACACACTGAAAAAACCATTAGAAATTTAGGTTTCAGAACTTAGAAAAAGAAATCTAATTTGTGCCATTCACAAGACTTTCTCTAGCTATTACACAAACAACTTTCCTTACAAAAGATTACTCTTTTATCTATGGCATGATAATCAAGAATAAACATTAGCAGAAATTGTCTTAATACTTGCTTTCTTGTATGTAGAAGGGATATAAGGGAATACACTAGGCTAAATTAATAGTCAAATCTTTAAAAGCTGGTCATATACAAAACAACTGAAGTTCGGTTCACTTTGAATGGCCTCCAGTAAAACAAGAGAAATGAAACACTTCCTGTTTGAGAGAAGTTAAAGTGGTTTAAAATTGAAACCAATAACAAGGAATTTCTTAAATGGTCAGCTCTACATAAAAAACGTATATGATATAAATTGAGTGTTTTAATGAGATCTACAATGATCGTCTGAATAACCATCTCTATAGGATTGGCCTTTCAACCTCACCAAACTGCCCACAATGTACTAAAGAAGAAATTTAGAATATGGAACATGTAGAATCATGCCAAGCTTTGAAGATGTATCCTAACATTGTCGCCATACACTGGGAATCTAGAATTGTCAATTCCTGTGCATTAATCTCATACACACACATTTTTTGTGTATTATCTATCTCTTACGGTTTAACCATAATACAAAACTCATCCAGAATAAAAAGCTCTTCAGAGATTATTTCTGTAAAAATTCAAAATAAACATTTTATTTGTGATGTGAATTTAATAAAAGGTATTGTAATTAAAATCGTTAGTCATTTTTGAGAAAATCAAAATTTTCGCACACACACACACACACACTCACACGACCTCAAAACATATATTTCCGGGAAATCCCGGTGTCAAGTGTTTTGTGGCAGCATGGTATTATTTAAATCTGGTTCAATTTTCCAAATTTGACCTGCACATGGCAGTGAGAAAGAACAATTCAAGTTTATAAGCAATATTTTTGCATAAGATGACTTATTTATACCTCTAGGCAAATAACTAGGCATGGTTGTATAATTTAATGAAAAATTTGTTTTGTTTTCATGTTTGTAGTTTAGCAAATATGTGTGCAAAACAAATCTGGGTTTTTAGGCCCTTATAAAGCATTTTTTTAGCAACTAAATTAGGCTATTTAATTATAAATCAGGACATTATCTTTTTTTTTTTTTATTTGAAAAAAAAACCTAACAACTTACCACATTTGCAGGCTACTATTATTGACAAAGTATGATATACAGTGGAAATATTAAAAAGAAAGTCTATGAGTAGTTGTAAACATATTAAGTCATGTAAGAAAGAAAATTATGCTTAATATTGATTTCAGATAATATTGCGGGAGTAAACATTTAACATTGGTGTAGGATAAATACTCTGTTGCTTTATGATATCTTAAATTGATCAGCGATTCTCATGCCTTAGATCCTATGGCCATTCAGAAACATAATAACTGCCGTGTTACATGATCTTATAATGCTGCATAATGATAAGATTGGTTTTTATTTCTATTAAAAAAAAAAAAATTGTATAAATGCATGTATTTGCAGTCATTTGAAACCCTTCAGCATCTAACCATGCCCTCACAACAATTGCTTTATTGACCCTCTCCATCCTTTTATAAAGTTTCTCATGAATACAGAACATACATTTTACCTGGATTCAATCCTTGATTTAATAGATTAGCTATTCTTATCATGCCATGAATCCAGATGTCGAAGTTTGTATTATTTCATGGAGTTAGCTGTTGGTAAATTGGGATATTGAAGTTCTGCACAGAACATCATATTGCATCCATATCATTGAAGGGGTTAAAGTTCTTTTATTATGAATCATGATTCCATAGGCATGGAAAATATATAAAATTATGAAGAGTATTAGGACAGTAATTTATACTATAAATTAATTATTGATTTATGTTGATTGTAACACATTTTCATCATTTACATGTGTTGAAAAGTTGATAATGGAAACAACAATACTTAAGAAACATGTCCTAAATAATTAAACTTGTAAATTTTAGAAGTGTGTTACAATCAACTCAATGTTTAAACTAAAATACATTTTTTACAAATTAATTTTATATGATTAAAAGAATCAAGATACTGGAAGTGGTACACAGTGAAGCATAATTACACATTGGAAAAATGAGTCGAATTTACACTTAGTGAAGCAAATCAAGTGTAAATTTGACTCATTTTTCCAATGTGTAATTTTATATATTGTAAAATATGTTTCCACTTTCTAAAATCTTAAAAATGCAATTATTGAACATTGAAAATTATGCTGTAACAAAAACGATGAATTTACTTAGTTATTTTGGGTTAGAAACACTTTATTATATCTTAAAATATAAATTTATGGTTGCTAATATATAACAGCTTATGAAGCTGGAAAGAGACTCTCAAAACTTAGTTGGAATGCACCTGCATTATAGATGTATCATAGTGTCATAAACACACTAGTACTGAAATGAAGCTACTCACTCTTCTCCCAAAAGTTGTTTACAAGAAACACATTTACTTCCTTTTTACTTTCTCTACTATGCTTACACTATACATAGTGTATAGAGAAGGTATTGTAATGCATCCAAAAATTTGATACCGAGATTTCAGCGGAAATACATGAATCCAAAAAAAAAAGCATTTTTTGTAAAATGTCCGTGCACGCGCGTGTGTTTGTGCGTGTGCGTGCCTGTGTCTGTGGAACAGCATAGCTCAAAAACAAAAAGATATTAACTATCAAACTTGGTATTTAAGTTTGGTATCTACCAAGGATGCGACATCAAGACTTTCAAGAAAATCCACACCTCCACCCTAAACTATCCTTTATGTGGAACATATTTTAAAAATTTTGATTTTCTCAAATTTGGCTCTAACGATTTTGATTAAAATGCCTTTCTGAAGACCTATTCACTCTGGATGACTTTTGTATAACTGGCAAACTGTAAAGGATATACAAAAACTTACTACACAAAAAATTTAGATCTCATTAAAATACACAATTTATGTAATATACATTCTTTTTTGGTAGAGTTAACCATTTTCGAGATATTCCAGAATATTGGTTTAAATTTTTTTTGAATGGGATGACATCTTTCTTCTTGTTTCTTTACTCCTGTCAGGCAAAGAGATTGGTATTTCAATTGTTTCACATAGCGATTGACCTTTAAAGGACTTGACTATCACTTTAGCCTGTGCATTTTCTTATTTCCCTTCTACTTACAAGGAACCTAGTAATAAGACTAATTCTAATATTGATATAAAAATAATAGTTGCAACAAATCTTCACTTATCTTTTGTATTATTTCATGGAATTAGCTGTTGGTAAAATGGGATATTGAAGTTCTGCACAGAACATCATATTACATCCATATCGTTGAAGGGGTTAAAGTTCTTTTATTATGAATCATGATTCCATAGGCATGGAAAATATATAAAATTATGAGGAGTATTAGGACAGTAATTTATACTATAAATTAATTATTGATTTATGTTGATTGTAACACATTTTCATCATTTTCAGGCAAGGATTCCAAAAGATAAGTGAAGATTTGTTGCAACTATTATTTTTATATTAATATTTGTGTTATTCTTCACTGTTACTAGCTTCTTTTTACATTTATAAGACTAATTCTGCTTATGTTTATCTTGATTAGTGTGATGTAGATAACAGATTAATGTTTTGAGTAAAAGGTTCTTTCTGAACAGCTAGAGGACATCATGTGAATGGAACACATTAGATTTTTTCCCTTCTACTTACAAGGAACCAAGTAATAAGGACAATTTCTGCTAATGTTTATCTGGATTATCATGAAGTAGATAGAAGAATAAGCTTATAAACAATAATTCGGTACTAAGATGTAGAGAAAGTCATGTTTTTGGAACACATCTGATTTTTCTATTGTAGAATTGCAGTGGCTTTTTACCATATTTATTCAAATACAAGACATGTTTAGTTTTCAAAATATTAATGTTCAGAAGTGAGGGTGATCTTGCATTCATGATATATGATTTCCGAATGCCATACAAGCAAAAAGTGAGTATCAAACTTCATGGGTACTCAATGGCGTTGTGTGGGAGAAATGGTATAGATTACTGCCAAGGTATGTGGCATTACATTTCACACCAAAATTAGCTGTTAATGGGCCTATGAGTATTCTCGATGGAAAAAAGATTATTTGTAATTTCCAAGACTAAAATAAATTAGAGAGCTTCTAAGTGGTTATCTTAATAGATATTAGCATCCATAATTATCATTATAGTTTCTCTCCCACCACCACAGACCACTGCCATTGTAGTCACATTGTATCATTGCACACATGCTGTACATTTGTCCTTCATTTCTCCTGCTCATAATGTAAATTTCTGTGCAAATTCAAATTAGGTAAAATCATTAAGTGTTGTCTAAATACAAAATTATATCCATCATCATCGTTACAGTTATGCTGCTGCCATCATGTAACATCACACTCATATTGTACATTTCTGTATTCCCCTCTCTCCATATGCTCAAAACGTGATTATGCTGCTGCCATCATGTACCATCACACCCATATTGTACATTTCTCTACTCCCCTCTCTGCCATCTGCTCAAAACGTGATTTTCCATGCAATTTCAAATTCAGTAATATAGAAAAATAAATAAATATAATAAAAAAATGTAATGGACTTAACTAGCTTGAGTGTCCATTTGTTTGTTCAAATTATATGACAAACTATAAATTTAATTTAGAAATTCTTGTTAAACATAACTCTTTTTATATATGTAGATCAGTGATGGCCAATTAGTAATGCACTGAGGGCCAGAATATGATAAGGACCTTTCTTGACATTTTTTGTGTGGTAAGTTTTTTTTTCTATCTCCTATGGTTTAGCAGTTATGCAAAATTCCGTAAAATTCATCCAGAATAAAGTAGTCTTCAGAGGGTGTTCCCAGAAAATTCAAGATATACATATTATTTGTCAGACAAATATCTTTAATATACAATATTTTAATCAAAAACGTTAGTCATTTTTGAGAAAATCAAAATTTTCGAAAAAAGTTCACGTAAAGGGTAGGGGGATTTTCTTGAAAATCTTTGTCTTTTCATTCTTGAGCTATGCCCCCCCCCCTACTCACCCATGCATACACGCACTCACACACACACACACACACACACACACACACACACACACACACAAACTTTTTCCAGAAATGCTTTTTTTGGATTCATGGGGACCCAAAACATGTATTTTTGGTGAAATCTCAGTATCAAATTTTTGGGTGCATTACAATACCTTCTCTGTACACTATGTACATAGTATGTGTAGAGAAAGTAATAAAGTAACAGCAATGGCAATTTAAGAGCATATTATTTTTAATATTATTACATGCATAGTGAAGGAACAAGCATTGCTTTTTACTAAGAATAATGAGACCATTAAAATCCACTTCCACTTCTGCAATTTTAAGAATATAAGATAATATTGAATCAGTTAATCTGTTTCTGGATTTTGAGTTCACTAGTTTTGTAGCAGAGAAGGCAGTTTCACATATGTAAGGACCACCAAATATGAAATTAAGTTTTAAAGCCCACTTTCTAAGATGTGAAAAATGCTTCTTTGAAATGAGTTTCCAAAAATCAACACCAGAGCTCACTTAGTAGATCCCCAGGCTGGCACTCTACTTAACATCTCGTGGCATTGTTGAAAAGTTCCATCTGTGATTGAAATACTTCAAAATCTTGATACCTA
Source organism: Hymenopus coronatus (assembly GCA_030762935.1). Classification (NCBI taxonomy): domain Eukaryota; kingdom Metazoa; phylum Arthropoda; class Insecta; order Mantodea; family Hymenopodidae; genus Hymenopus; species Hymenopus coronatus. The sequence continues at coordinate 69,618,302 of CM060896.1, read as the reverse complement.
CCATCAAATTCTAAAATGTTACCTATGCAGGAAGTTAATAAAAGGACTAAATCATATATTTATTTGTGGGTCAGATGAAAATACTCGCAGGACGCCATTTGGCCATCACAGATGTAGATGTTATTCCAGATTCCAGAATTAGTTCTGAAAAACTGGGGATGTCTTGCATTCAAATTTGTCTTGTATTCTTGTATTCAGATATTCTCTACCATATGTAGGCAGAAAAGTTATTGCATTCCTCCCTAAGATTGAGATTTTCCAGAAACATATGTTTTGAAGGCTCCCTGAATCCATGAATAAAGCCTTTTTAGAAAAAGGTCTGTGGGTGTATCTGTGTACAGCAAAATTAATAAATAAAAAGGCAGATAAATGTCAAACCTGGTATTTAGTTCAGCATCTTCCAAAGATGCAACATGAAGATTTTCGAGAAAATCCCCCAACCTAAACTCAAAAATGATTATAAATTTTAATGAAACAGCACTTATTAAAGATATTTTATAAAACAAGGGGTTGAAACACATTTAAAAAAAAAACAATAGAGAAATCTTGTACTCAAGCATTTCAATGATTACTGAAGAGAATGATTGTGAGAGTTTTTTTTTTTTTTTTTTTGGTAGTGTTTAACGCCCGCTTTAACTACTAATGGCATCGCAGGCGGTAAGATTGATTGTGAGAGTCATGAAATGATGGGATATATGTCTCTGTCCCTATTTTTGGAAGGGATTTATGATATAATACAATCAGTGGCTGGTACCTAAGGATGAAAAAGAAACCATAGGGGATAAGTATTCTAATTTTCTTTTTATAAAATGTGTGAGCCTGTTAAAGTGTTCAAATAAACCAGTCTTTATCATAGAATGTCTCATTCCTACAATCAAACTTATTAAAAAAGTCTTTGAATGAAGCCAACTCCATGATAGGCTTTAGCTTTTGTTGCTGCATGAACAGTTTTAATGAAACAATACTAATAGTAAAATGGCATTTAAGTCTCTGAAACTTTCTATATAAAACCCTTTATATGCATTTGTATTTTATATAAAATATGAAGATATTTAACTAGTTTTAGTCTATTTTTAATACATAACTAAGAGGTATTTAGCCTAAAATTTGAGATCAATTCATTGCATATACATTAATTACTTCCAGTATAAGATATCTCTTTTATTTTCAGGACAGCACAGTTCCTGGATTTGTTGGCACAAGTTGATGTCATTTGCTCCCAAATTGATGATGGTATGGTAAAGCTTCAGGGTCTACAACTCATACTCCAGCTGGAGAACAATCTAGAAGAAGATTCCAAAAGCAGCTTGGCTGTAGCAGAATATATTGACTCAGAACTGGCTACTTGCTTAGACCAATTAACCATAGAGAGGGTAAATAGCCCTATCTCACAATAACAAAATACCTAAAAGCTACTGACAGCTTTATTATAGAGGTCCCTACAGGCTTGGGCCAAGTCCTCTGTAGGGGTTGGGTTCAGGCTTAGTTTGAAAAGTGTTTATTTGGCTTGGGCATCAAAATAAAAATTGTTGAGCTCAGGCATCTAAATAAAGATAAGGAGGAATTAATTTACCATGTTTAACATACCATGCACTTTGTCATTATAAATATCTCAAAATTATGGTTTTTACTTAAAATAATTTGTATAATTTTTGATAAAAATAAAAACTTTTGCATGGAAAGAGAAAATAAATAAAAAATAATAATCATATTTATCTGAATACAAGACAATGTTTTTTTTCCAAAATATTAATGTTCAGAACTGGGGGTCTTCTTGTGATATATTTTTCAAATGCCATAAGGGAAAAATAAATTTCGAACTTGGTGGCTATGGCAATGATGAAGCCTGGGGGAAATTGTATAGATTATTGCCAAGGTTGCAAAGTATGCCACAGATTTTGAATGTTTCATTTCGTGTCAAAAATTATCTGTTAAAGAGCATTCTCGTTGGGAAAAAAATTGCTCTTCGAAACTTCCTTTCTCATCAGTGGTTGTGCGTAATGTATTGGAAGTCAGCGATCAAGAGGAAAGAGAGAGTTTAGCTGCACATTTCTCCTCCTAGGGCCACACGAATACCGCAGTGTGTATTTGTGCAAATTCAAACCACAGAATAGCAAGTATACAGAAAGAAAACTTGACTGTAATACAGTGTCGGCTCATGGCCAAATTATATGGTAGGGCACAATTTTAAGATCGATTAAAATTAAAACTAAATTGAATTTTATTTATAGATGCTCTTAAAGTGCTATGGTTCTAAGCGTCCCATTCTATTTTGGGCGCGAAAGACCGCTTAATCTTGCTCAGAGGCCTCTTTATCGAGCTTGAGGTTCTTTTTTTTTATGTGCCGTAAATCTATGAGACAGTATCAACGAATTTACTTCGCTTATGAAGGAAGGGATTTTTACGCCTGAAAAGAGGCAGGCATGTTGCCGCTAGATCACGGACGATGACATATTAAAATTAGTGGATTCTAAAAGCTATCAGTAAAGATAAAATGCTAATATGTGTATTAGCATTAACCTTTCTGTTTGTAGATGAAGTCCATCCTTTGATCCTTTGCTTGAAAAAATACTTCAATAACTCTTTGATTTAAGTCGGAAACTGAACACGACATGTTCCGAGAAATTTGAACACGAACTGATACCTTCACTGTTTACCGTATATCAACAAAATTATCAGAGAAGTGGTTCTGCTGCAAATTAATGCATAGCTCAGCTTACAGCTGATGCACTTGAGTTTGATTCCAGTCTTCAATACTACCTTACATAACTTTAATAGCATATGTATGTCAATTACAACGTTCACGATGTTTCTTTTCACAAACGAAGCTCGCTTTCCTCTCACTAAATTATGGAAACTACCCTTAAAGTAAAGTAGATCGCAATCGTGATATTAACTGAAGCAATTTCTTTATAAGCGATTGCATACCTTACAAACCATCGCCTATCCTTCGTAACAGTGTTTAAGATATTCCCTCTTAAGGCGAGTTTTAAAACGGCTGTTTCTTTGAATGCTAGCAACTAATAAATCAGCATATTATTCTGCAGTTAATTTCACCAAATTATTCTCCAGTGCATTCAGATTATGTTTCATTACCACGTGAAATACATTCAAGGCACTGTTTCACCACTTCTTATCAGTATGGTCTTAAGGTGGATATTGTAACTCAGCACTCATTTTCAAAACACCAGCCACTAATCACCTCTCGCAAGTAAGGTCCATTTTACTGTTTGTTCACATCCATAATTTCAACAACTATTGGTTATTTGGCCTTTTCCTGTTTTCAAGTGAAGCTTCAAATGTTTTGCAAATCTATTTCCTAGTAAACTTAGGGTAGTTACACAACACATTTTTTGTACGCCTCAAGCGTTGGTGTGCGAGCATACCTTGTTATCTGCTTGGTACCAAGTGCTAACTTGTATATTTTTAACAAATAAGCTTCTTTATGTATATTTCATTCGGGAGGTTTATAGATCAACTTTGTTTTCAAATAATAAGACATTCAAACTTAAGAAATGTTTCTTATTATTTACTCTTATATGTGAAGAGAACCTGGGCTAAATATTTTTGTCAGGAATTTGACTCAAACTTTAAGTTTTCCTTATTGTCGGTTCTTACTTTCTCTTTGTGCATGCACAGCAAATGACCACAGAGGCTCCCGTGTCCTAAGAGAACCTGTTGAAGCTGATGCTGTTAAAGCCTACATTTGGCATGTGCATATTTGAGCACTGTTAGTAATTAGAATGTTCAAATATATATACATCATCTTATGTGTAAATTACCATTCAGACTTTCTTCTTTTCTTTTGTCAAGTTCATGCAAATAGAATGGGATTTTAAAATCACACATAGCAGCTGACATCAAAAAGATTTGACTATCATTTACACCTATAATGAAATGCACAATTAAAATGCATCTTTATTAACAAGAAACAAAAGAATAAGCAGTCATATAAATAGTTTGTAGCAGAGAGTCATATGTATGCCACACAAGATTTTTATTACATATGTTTGTGCTTTATTATTTAAAAATCTTATGCAATAAACAGCTTTTGCATTGCATTTACTAGGTCCCAGTATGGCATCTAGCGCAGAGCTTGGCTTCATGCACATCAAAGGAATTGCCCTCAAATTTCCTTTCTGTATACTCTCTATTGTGTGCTCGAACTAGGTAAAATGTTTTACGATATATTATGTTGTAACAGGAAATGGCATCCATAAATAACTGTTGTTACAGTTTTTTCATCTCGTGCACCATATATTTTATTCTCCCTTGTCCGGTAGCTTGGCTGTAATGACTATTATAAATGTGATCTTCAATTAAGACAACATATTTAATATATTGTAAAACATTTTATCCAGTTGAATTTGCACGTAAATTCATATTTTGGATATGAGAGATAGAGAATGGAGTACAGAGATGTACGGAATGTGTGTGATAGCACAACGTGACAGTGGCGGGTAGCTGTAATGACAATTATAGATGCTATTTTATATTAAGACAACATTCTTAAAATTCTTCTAATTTGATTTTACTCTCGGAGAGTAATTTTTTTTCCACTGATAATGCTCATAGGCCCTTCAACAGCTAATGGTGCGAAATGGAGTGCACAAAATCTCCTGCTTATGTCACAGACTTGGTGGTAATCTATTCCATTTCTCTCAGGCTTTGCCACTGCCATACCTGTGAAGTTTGAAATTTACCTTTTCCCCGTATGGTATTTGGAAAACATATCGCAAATGCAAGACAACCCTCCAGTTTTAAGCATTAATGTTTTGAAGAAAAAAAAACAAAAAAACATTGTCTTGTATTTGGATAAATACGGCAATATGCATTTCTAATTTATGTTGGTAGAAGTTGAAACTATCTTGGTAATATTGCTCAAAAGTTAACGTGTCATGGTGCTTGCAATTAGTGAGCAATGTACCAACTGCTAAACATAAACATTGCTGTAGCCAAAGGAAATGAAGAATTTGGTAGAGTTGCAAAAATACTACATGCTACAGAAATAGAAAAGCGTGAAATACTAAATAAGTGGAAAACAAAATGTAAAACAGTAAATAATTGCAATTTTTCAGGTGCAAAACTATCTTTTTCTTGCACCTTAAAAATAAATGCATTACAAAACATATTATGACACTGTGGCTGCTAGTTGCTTTGCAGTAGTTAATAACTTTTGTCATTTTTTAAATGCACTATATAAAGCACCTGTCGTTTCTTTGCACTATTTCTTTAAAATAAATGCATTATAACAGTACAAAACTATCCTCTCCTTGCACCTTTAAAAGTAATACATTACAAAACATATTATAACATCATATATAAATATACTGGGTTGCGTGCCTAGACAATGGAAAGTGGCAGAAGTTATTATGATTTTAAAGCCAGGGAAGGACCCTAATGATAAAAAGTCATACAGATCTATATCTCTGTTACCACAATCTAAAGTATTCGAAAGATTGCTGCTTAGCCGTTTAAAACCTAAATTGCAACATAGAAAACTAATTCCAAATCATCAGTTTGGATTCAGAAGCACACATTTAACCATCGATCAGGTACATAGAATAACTTGAATAATAGAGGAGTCACTGGAAAAAGAGAAAATATGTTGTATATTTCTTGATGTAACCCAAGCTTTTGACAAGGTGTGACATGCTGGGTTAAATCATAAGTTACAAAGTCTCTTACCAAAGCAATACTGTGAAATATTACAATCATATGTCTCAGAGAGGTTGTTTCGAGTTAAAAATGGAAGTGAATATTCAGGCTTCAAGGAAATAAGCGCGGGAGTCCCGCAAGGAAGTGTCCTTGGTCCGATATTGTACCTGCTGTATAGAAGTGATATCCCACAAAATCCAGAAACGATGATGGCTACCTTTGCTGATGGTACCGTCATTCTAGCTGTTGAAGAAACAGAAGAAGCAGCAATTAATAAGTTTCAAATTGCAATAAATGAAGTTAACGCTTGGACAAAAAAGTGGCGTATTAAACAAAACCTCCTCATGTTAATTTTACAAATAAAAAAATAATAAACCTACCTGTGATTTTTAACAAACAAATAATCCCATGTGCAAACCAGGCCAAATATATGGATGCTAAGTTGAAATGGAAGGCACCTGTTAAACAGAAAAAAGAACTTGACATAAAGTATAGAAAGTATATTGGCTCTTAGGAAGATATTCTGAGCTTAATATACAAAATAAATTGCTTCTGTATAAGCAGATATTAAAACCTGTATGGACGTATGGGTTGCAGACCTGGGTATGCACCAAGAAAACAAATATTAAAATTATGCAAAATTTCCAAAATAAAGTGCTACATGGTATTGTCAACGCACCATGGTACATTAGGAATGACAGCATTCATAGAGACCTAAATATGGACACAGTGAAGAAATAAGAACCAGGGCATGAAAAATGAAGCATAAAAAATGATTTCACAAACATTCAAACTCTCTTGTGCTTCAATTATTGGAAACCAGTGCAGTACCAAGAAGATTAAAAAGGACAAAACCTGAGGAATTATTACAGTGATGTGTGTTATTGCATGAAAAATGCAATGATTAGCAGAATTTAATCATTGGAATAAATTACTGCCAAACAGTGATATAAATAATCATGATAATGAAGTTACTAGATAATTGTTATATTAGCTGTGTAACCAATGTGAACTGTTACTTAATATGTAATGTTTTTCGTGTTGTGTTGAAATGTATTTGTGCCAAGATTGGTTGAAATCGGTGCAAAGGTATAGAAATGTATAATAAAAATACATAGATATACTGATTTTTATATATTAAGATAAAATTAGACAGTTGGGCTTGGACTGGATGATATGTATAAAATATTCTTAGCCTGGACCTTTATTCTATTGTCGGATAATGAGAAATGTTTTATTTCAGAATGTACTGTACTGTAAACCAGCAGTTTTTCTTTCAGCCACAGAAGTATCAGAGGAGCCCAAGAATGAAAGTAAGGTCACCTAAGTGTATGTCTTCCCCACAACTTCGTAAAGCCACTTTCACCATGCCAGACTTTGTGCACCATGATGATAACTGCAAGTGCCCTATATGCAACTCACTTATGTTGCAGAATTTAGTGCTGGACACAATATATCTTCAGGTAATTAATGTTACATGAATGTTATTTTTGGGAGATGAACAAATATTACCTTTGCAGATGATTTAGTAGCAGGAGCTCCATATAACTAAAGTGGGAATAGATAGGTCAATAGAAGCAATGGATAAATTCTGTAACAAATTGGGTCTAAGAATTAATGTAAGTAAAACAAAATTATGGTATTTAAAAATGGAAAGATGAGAAATGGTATTGGCAGGAAAGTGAGGTTGAGGTGTTCAACAAATATGATTATTTGGGGTACAACTAATTAGTAAAGGTGGTTAGAGTGAGCAAAGGAGAAAGGCACTGGTTAAAGGTAAAACTGCATTAAAATCTATCAAAGCATGCTTAGATTAATTACCAGGAATGCAAATAAAATGGCTTGAGAGAGTTTATACAGCTGTAGTGGAGGCGAAAATGCTCTATGGAGTAGAGATATGGGGTTTGGAGGGAGGGGGTGCAGTCATGGATATGTTCCATAGAAATTTTTGCAAACTAATTCTGGGCTTGCCAAGAACATCACCAAATGGAGTGGCACAAGCAGAATTAGGCAGAATGGGAACTAGAGGGAAAATTGTGGAAACAATGTATTGGGTGAGAATCAGAAAATTTGATGAACATAATATTGTACATCAATGTTTGGTATTACAAGAACAGCTGAATCAAAAAGATTCTTGGCTAAATAAGATAAAGGAAACTATGTTACAAATTGGCTGTGGAAAGCTAGGGAATCACTACACAATGAGTTCTGTAAAGAAATTAGGTTAAGAATGTAGGATATTGAAAGACAAGAAATAATAGCAAGTTTCAATACAAAAAGCTCATTGGCATGGTATAGAGTGATAAAAATGATATGCAATTGGGAGAATTATATTGATTTTTGTGATAGAGCGGCAAGAGAAGGATTTGCTTGGACTAGAACAGGGGTGATGAAATTGAAAGGCCTGAGAAGAGAGAGCGATATAGAGAAATGTCCACTGTGTCACCTGAAGGATGAAGTTTTAGAATGTGAAGAAAATACGATGCTTAGGGAGAGGATAGGGAAAAAGGAATAGGCAACGTTACCAAAAGAAATCCAAGCGAGCAAGTTAATCAATATAAAAATCTAGGAGAACCTTAATTGAAATTGGTAACTTTTTGACTAGCCAAATGGACAAAGAAGATTAGTAAGCAGGATAAAGAAAATTAAACACTAAGAGGTATTAGATTTAAGATATAGTAGCACCCAATAACTTGGCAACCACAGGGTTTGAGCCTATTAGGTCCCAAGGTAAACAGCAACTCAGTGGAGAGATAAAAATGTAAGGACATTTTTAAAATTTATGAAAACAAATATTCATATTAAAAAAAAATAATATTGGTATAAATGGCACTCTTGAGTCATTACTAAAAGCAGTAGTTAAGAAATTGTAAAACCTCTTTTAGAAATAATAAACTATTGTTTGGAACTATGTATCTTCCCAGACAAATTAAAAATTGCTAATCTTTGCATTATCTATGGCAAATCCTGCCTTGTGCTTTCTGTAAGTCAATGAAGATGCAGGAGTGATTTCACAGCAACTGTCTGCTGTGGTATTAAACAGTTGGTTTCTGGATGTAAACAGTATTCCAGATGTCAGATGACTTGTATGAATTTTATGTTTGGACTTGTTGCTCTGTTTAATAGTATAAATCAGTGTTAATTAAACTCTTAGATATTTATATAGAATATTATACCATGATTCTAAAATTTGTATTATTATTGGTGTGATTGATGAGGGGGAAATTAACTAAAATTAAACAAAGGTCCTTCCCAAAAAAGTAATTTTACCCAAAATTCAAACCATGACTAATTCCTTTCATGTATAGCTACTGTTGTGCTGGTCTCCTGGCACAGACCAGCTTATAGCGAAAAAGGAATAGTGTGAAAGAACAGTTATGAAAAAAATTGGTCTTAACTTGCAATGCTGTTCCAAACCAGTTATATTCAATAACCAGTGACTTGTTTTGCTACTGGTGTGCCTAATACAAATTCATAAATTAAAGCAGAAACTTTATTCTTGGAACTTAAATGAAATACAAAGCTTTATAACCCAGTGGTTCACAAACTAAGGGAATGTGTTTGGCTAAGTTACATAGACAACATAGAGGAAAAAGGAAGCATATGATCTGATAAATAGAGACGTTTGAGGAAGGCTTTCTGTCAAAATACAAATCACTTTAAATTACATTAAACTCAAATTATTCAAATAATTTTATTCAAAACAGCTTATTATTTCTGACACTTTTGTGTGCCAGATTTGTGAGAGAGAGGAGGAGGGAGATAGACAATGCTTTAATGCAATGGTATTCATAGTTTAGAGAATGAAATATATTGGTCATAAATTTGATCCTGTGATTATAAATGTTAATATTCATCCACTAGTATTGGTATATTATTTATATTCATGCAGATGACAGAATTTATCATTCTTAAATTTACAGAAGAATAAGAGGTTATTGTCAAGATTATTTATGCTTATAATGCTTAAATAAAACAAGACTTTGAATGTTCTACAGGCTCAGATATATAGTATACAGTCAGAAATACGAGAGGCAGTGAAGTACTTCATAGGAGGAATTCGCTTGAGGGAGATGCTGAGCCAAAAGCATGACAGATGGATGAAAAGATTTCATTCAGAACTGCAGTCTGTATCTACTGATGAGACTATTATTAATTTGAAGCCTCATTACACTTTGTTACCAGGTAGGGTACACAATATTGTGGGTGATAAATTCAACCATTATATAGTAAACTTGGATAATGAAGAATGTGGATTGCATGCTTGGAAGCTCAGTTAATAGTAATGCGCCGAGTCTCATTTTACACAAGGTTTCATTAAGGATGTTACTTAGACATAGGAGAACCAGTATCGAGTCTCTGTCGTACATCATCACTGCATAAGACTGGTGAAGCCTTGTGTAAAACAACTCATACTAAATGAGTGAAATTGGTAGGGACCCTTGATTTTTGCAAAACCTTTATTCGTAACTTTTGTTAAAATGCAAAATTAAGGTATTTTTATGTTGGATAATTTGTAGACATTTTACACTAGAACATTCATGATTTTTTGGTATTTCAGGCTTATTTCATGAATGTACCCTAATTCACAATCTTTCCACGAAAATGGTTACCATTTGTAATGTTATGAAAAAACTGGTAAAATTCATAAAGAACACATTTGTAATTTTGTATCGATCTATTATCAGTGTTTGCCAACAGTAATAGCGCACAATAATCACCAAGTGCAACTGCTTTGCCATCTGGGAAAAGAAGCAGCAATATTGTGATGTGACAATTACTTTCACTTTCGTTTCATCAGTTCAGCAATGAAATTCACAAATAGTGAAGTTGGTGTTGCCACTGGCACCATTACCAAGTGAGTGAGAAGCTGTTTTTCTGTTGAGTTGCAAAGTTATATTTGCATGAAAATGTGAACAAAGCCACAGGGTGAGAATTTCTTTGAGACTTAGATAGGAAAAAAAAGTCTGCGAGAGCCAAAGGTAATAATGGTGCAGAGTTGCTTAGATGGGTTTTGACAAGAAGGATTTTGTTTTTAGTCGTAAAAGAAAATGTGCGTGTACAAATTCTGCAACTCCATTGTTAATTGGAATAGACTGGATTCTAGACTATACAGAAACTTGTGACAACAAAGCAGATGCTATGCATTAGATGCTATGCACAGGTGTTTAGCTAGACACTAATTTCCATTTTTCATTCTCGGTTAACATTGGAAGTGGTTGGGTGTTTTGGAATTCTTACGAGTTTTGTTGTCTGCAGTAAGTACATGGTAATTAGACCACTGATTGACCATTCAGTTGAATGGGATAATTTGCAAAGTGTAGTATAATAGAATGTTAATGGCCCTATATGGTATAATTAGACAACCGGTTGACCCTGCAGCTGAAAATCAAAGTACCGAGTCTCCAAAATCTTCTAAGTTTGACTGAGGGTCTGGTGCTTGTGTCCAGTGTTTTCTCCATTCATGGGTGCACAGAGCTTCCATATTACCGTATGCAAATTGCTGATTTCTGTGTCCACATAAAATTCAATGGTCAAAAAAACAGAAAGAACTATATCCAGTGCTTCAGGATGCTTCCCAACTCCCAAAAATGAAACTTGAACAGCAGAAGGCTAATCAAATGAGTTGCGGAGAAAAAGCACTGAGATTACAATGAACTTAAAATGTGAGAGGATATAGCATTAAGTTAAGAAATGCTGTACTTGCGTAATGGGAATGGCTTATGATTGGTAATTTTTATCACTTCATGCTACTGCTGTCTTCAAGTGATTGGTTCTAATTACCATGACATCAAAATTAGTGTAACAGAAAAAAGTTTGGTAGCGAAACCTAAATAGTGTCATTGTGTTAGACTTTCACATTATATAAGTTCATCATAGTCTGGATTTAAGGTGGTCACCATTCTTGCAATTAAAAAATATATCGCATTCATTGATTGAACTGATAGATTCAAGAAAAGATATAACAAAACTCACAGGAACCATTTGTAGAGAATGGATTTTTTTTCTCATTTATAAATAAAATTGTGTGTTATTTATGGACGCTGTTTAATTACTGTGGTTCTCAGTGTCATGAGACTATATTAGTCATGAAGGACTGCTTAATTTTGCTGAAGAGCCTTTCTTATCACCTTGAGGTTCTATTATGTGAAATAAATATACAACAGGGGAACCACTGATGCTGATGTTTTCTTGCTGGATGAAACAATAGGTTTATAAATGTTAATTTTTTTCAGTGTTACACTATTAAATGCATGCACACGCACACACATGCATGTGCACATACCCTGCAGGGGCAGTCAATCAATTGCAAAGCTATGCAAGACTACAGGAGTTGATGGCGACATATGAACTCAGAGAAATTTTCAACTGGAAGAAACTTGACTTATTTTTTTAGTGTTGCCCATCAAAACTTTGGCCCAGGCTATAGTTTTTGATATTCTCAAATGTTGCGCCACATGTCAATAGATTTACTGGTATGTGAAAGAACTCATGCGGGACAAAAACTCCAGCACACCAGCAGCAAAGATATGATCCTGGTATATCGAAATTATTTAATGAACAAATATATTAACAAATTCAGTTGGTCCAATTCTACATTCTCTAATTGCTGGCATGCCTGTAATAAAAGATTTATCACTTCAGTTAGCTGAAGGGTACAGTGCTTTGAAGGCAGTAAGTAGAGAGAAAATTAATACTGAGACCACATTATTAGCAATGAGTGAATACCCAATATTTGTTGAGAAAAGTATCAAGGCACAATAGATTCCATCAAGTTAATTCTGAATGTGCCTTTTGCTACTTTGAAAATATCATCTTAGATTTAGGCACTAATTTAAAGCCACAAAATGTGGAAATAATGCTGTCGAAATATTTTGGAAAATGAGAAAAATGTTGCACTGAATTACAGATGTTAAAAGAGCATTCATTGCAACTGTACTTAGTTTTATTTAGAATTTATTTTTAGGACATTATGCAAATATTAAAACTGTCTCAACTTATTTAACAATGTTTTAACTGTGATTCATAATTTTTTTAGCGATTTTTAAGATTTTATTCACCATTTCTGGAAAACCCCAGATAAAAACCTTATCCAGGCAACTCACCCTAACCGACATGAAACTTGGGAATCTTTAATGTGAGGCACACCATACAACAGAGTCAGACCTTTCGAAGTGTTGTAGGTTACATAAAAATTTGATTTGCTAAATTCATATAACTTTCTTGACTTTTCTAAAAACTATTATTTTAAAAGCTTATTTTATCCACGTCTTTTCTTTCTCTCTATAGCCCTCTATAACTACTGATCATATCAAGGGTTTGAGTGAAACTGTTCTTTCTTTTTGATCTTTTGGATTGGTTTTTATCAAGTTTTTCTTTTTTAAATCTATTTTAACATACACTCTTATTCACACTTCCAGACTCAATGAAAGGTAGGGAATAATGCAAATCATAGAACATTTTCCAACCAAACCTGGGAGCTCAACTGACATATTTTGCCACGGAGGCAAAATATGTACTTCTTTTTAATCCAGATAAACTTTCAGTTCACATTTATACATTTCACTGTAGGATACAAGAGGTAACAGGAACATTTTTAAGGAGAGCATTGCTATGTGATGACTTTGAAATTCCATACTTTGCATGAGCAGGAGAAAAAAATGAACAGCAAGTTTCAATTTCAGTAAAGATAAAATTTTGAAAAATAAGATAAGTAAAAGGTATAAATTGTGAGTTTTAAGATTACATTTTTTGTGTAGTAATATTTTGTCACCTTTGGTATACCAATTATACAAAAGTCATTCAGAATGGAGAGCTTCACACTTTAAACTATTTAATTTCTTTTCCAAGTTACCGCCTTATCATTGAGATAATATTGACCAATGTTTTCATTTGGCAAAGTTGACTCTTTGAAGTATTTGAATATAATCTTTTTGCTTCTTTTGTTTGATCATGCTACTTCAATTATGAATTATTTACTCTGCATATAATCAATTCTGTATTTCATGCATTCCTATTCCATCATTTGATTTTTATGTTTGTACTTTCTTTCTTTCTTTCTTTCTTTCTTTCTTTCTTTCTTTCTTTCTTTCTTTCTTTCTATGTATAATGTCAATCTTTGTTTTCCATTCTTCTTTCCAAAATAAATTTCTCGGAATAATGTTACAAATGTAGAACAAACCGATTCACCAGCTAAGGGTTTAGAAATTTGGACATTCACTTAACATATTATGTATATTATGGAGTAGAAGCAAAATTAAATCTTACAAGGATTTTTATAAAAAAGTCTTCTGAGTGAGCCCTATCATCTTTAATCCTATTACTATTCTTAGGGTAAAATTGTAGTGCTGAAAGTATTTTATATACATAGCTGCAACATATTCTTTACAGTAGTTCCATACAGTAAATGCATGGATTGCGTTTGACTTTGTTTCAGGTTACGTATGGCTTTCAGTTTCATATGCAGATTTTCTTGCTGCTAGAAATGCATACAATTTGGCACAGGACATGAACAAGACTGCAATCCAACATCTTGAATGCCTGAGAAGTAAACATCCTCACCTGATGAAGCATGTGATGCATCAACAAATCTGTATCATGCAAGCTGCAAAGATAGCAGCTACACCAAAGAAAGGTAAACATAAATCTCATTAAATTCTTTGATTGAATAATAAACTTCAAAATTAAGGTAAAATACTTATAAAATACACAGAAAATGGGAAATGTCAAATGACTTGGTTTTTTATGTGATTAAAAAAAATACAAATAATCTTCAGCCTTAAAATTAAATGCATATCATTTTATCTAAGACCAATTTGCTCTTTAAAATGGTATGTATAATGGCAATATCGTTGTCTTTGATTTTTTTAGGATGATGTGTGGCTCCAGGAAAATGGTTATGTGACTATTCATAACGTTCACTATTAATATTCTGAAAATCACCTCCTCTTTATGATAGGAAAATTGGACTGGTTGTGCAATTAGCGCTGGATGCATAATCAGTTCTATCTTGTTATAAGCAGTAAACATAGAAAGGTGTTGCTAAATATTCTTATCCCACTGTTAATCAGCTTAGAAGAGAGATAATATGGATGATTTCACAAAATTCTGCCATTGGTCATATAACAGGATACTTGTATAACATCAAGTGTTTGAAGATAGTGATCAGGATTATAGGAGCTAGTTCTGGTTTCTACTGTTAAAAAAACGAAAACAAATTTAAAATATTTACATATCACCCTTGGACAAATAAAAAATTCACAAATATTTTCAAAGAGCATTGTATATTATTGGTTCCTCAAAATAAATACAATATAAAAAATTTGTTAGGCTTTTCTAAAAAATATGAAATTTCAAAAAATATAAAATCTGGCATTTATCAATTAAATGTTTAAATTGTGACCTTGTTTACATTGGTAAGACCAAACGTCATTTGGAAACTGGAGTAAAGGAGCACTTTAGGAATACTAAATACAAACAAATCGATAAATCAGCTGCGGCAGAACGTTTTTGGAAATTTAATCATGAAATAAATTCAGATGTTAAATTATTAAAACACTCAAAACCATAGATTTAATGGTTTGGGAGAAAATATTTATATTAAAGAATAAAAATTATGCAATGAATTTTGATATACCGCCAATTTTGATTCTCTCACCAAATTTGTTTTGATTCCAGTAGTTAGCAATGCCTTAGTACATAAGCCACCTAGTAGCAGTAACCATAACAATGTAAATAAAGATCAAAAAGAAAATGGGCTGACGATGCAATAGAGCCTTTTATTACAAAACTAGTCCTTGGAGCTCAAAAAGATAAGTGGAGATTTATTACAATTATTAATTGTTATATTAATATTTGTGCTACTTCTCTGTTACTAGCTTCCTCTTTGTATATTAAAAGTACTTATTATATATTAGTTGCCAATAAGATTATATCAGAAATGAGAAGCTTAATGCTCTCTCCAGGAATTGACCTGAGTCATTGGGGAATTTAGTGTCATACTGGCTTGTATACATGGTAGTGCGATGCTTAAGAGCAACTGTATGGAAAGTGGGAGATCCATGTTCAAATCCAAGCCATAACATTCAATATTTCAGCTATCATGAAAATGTGTACAGTTATTCTAAGAGAAACTTCTGGTATCCTCTGTTCCACCTGAACCAATACTTACCCACTAATCAACTTGGCTGTCTACTGTCATTTACCATGCTGAGCACCCAAAAAATGTTGTCAATGACTTTGAATAAAACAGAAGTTTTATGCATTGCGAAGACCAAGAAATAGCTTGAGTGTCCCAATCATGTCACCTCCCTTGCATGTATTAAGACACTTTTTGTTTTATACCAGAAGCTATTTGGATGGAAAGTGGAACCCTGCTACTTAACGATGCTTTGAGTATCATTGGTGATATTTCCAGAAAATAAATACCTGGATCAGTGGAAGTTGCATATTCATTGAAGCTGCAGAATATTCAATATAATCATGGTTCTCAAGACATGAAAGTAATCAATTTATTTTTGCAGAGAGAAAATTACTCACAGAATCTCAACATTAGCATATATAGTGCACAGTCCAATGACATTTTCCATTGACATATTAATGTGTTATGTGATAATAGAAAATTTGGGTGCATATGTAGTTATCTAATGCAGTACCATAAACTAATCTATAAAGAATACAATAAAATCAATTCTGTGTGTGTTTTTGATGGATATGTTGGACAATCTAAACCAACGGTTCCCAACCGGTGTGCCCTGGCACCCTAGGGTGCCGTGTGATTGGCTAAGGGGTGCCGCGGGATATTGAGATAAACAAAAAAAATACCTTCTACTGAAGCCTTAAGTCTTATAAGGTCTTAATATAAAACAAGTCAAATCAATTACTCTCATGCACGGCAGATGTTGATAGTGGTCGATTCATTTCAATAATTCAGTTATACTAGTATCCCACAGATGGCATTACAGCTATACCCTGCCGAACATTCCCGAGACCACTCGCTTCCTCACGAACATTCCCGACACTTCGACAGATGAATATATAAAAGTGTACGCTGCTTGATGAGAACGCTCATGTCAGATCTCTGGGGGAGTACTTACCCTCTGAACGCCAAAAAAGGCGGTTCCGGGTTCCCCGCATGGCTTGCGGGCACCCCCGGTAACAACGGCTTTAAACCAGCCTATCAGCGTAATAGCTGAACAAAGCACTCCCCCCTCTCCCATAGGGAGACGTCTATCAAAATTCACCACCATATTTAAATAAATAAATAAATAAACACCAGCGGAGCAGAGGAAAGGATGCTGCTCCTGAAAATGCAACCGCTCGAGGAGCCTTACCAGCGCTACCTCCTTAACACCAACATTCGAAACCTCAAACAAAACCTTAACCATCACCTGATTCCTGTGGTTAAACCCTTACCAGGGTAAGTACACAGCAACAACACCCAGGTTCACCACGAGCCTACCAGACACGCACGCACGCGCTCTCAGTTGTCTTCCTCGCGTTGATTCACAGTGTTTAGCTATGGATAAGTTCATTGTTAAACGTAAACGCCAGGACAGTGAAAGTGAAGAGTCGGCTCCTACTGCTTGCTTTAAGAAGCCAAATCTTACAGTTTCTCCCGGACCGTCGAATTCACCACATAAAGAAGACAAATGAAAGAAAAGAACATACCAGGACAGTTACTTAGCGTATGGATTTAAGTGGAATAACAACGAGGAAAACCCTATCCCTGTGTGTTTAGTTTGTGGCGAAACAGTTAGCAACGAGGCCATGGTACCTAACAAACTGAAGCGGCATCTTACAACAAAGCATCCTAGTGTGTCACAGAAAGGTGTAATGTATTTTTCACATATATTAGAAGGGGAGAAGAAAACAGCTGTGCGAATGGTAAAGAGAATGACCATAGGTGATACTGCTCTTGAAGCCTCATTTAAAGTAGCAGAACTGATAGCTAAAAAAAAAAGAAACCTCATACTCTTGGAGAGGAAATCATTGGCCCTGCATGTCAAGTTATAGTTTCAACAATACTTGGCGAAGGCGCAGCTAATCAAATTTCAAAAGTTCCTCTGTCCAACAACACAATCAGCTGCAGGATATCTGAAATGTCATGCAATATCAACGAACAAGTCACGGAGAAAATAAAAATTTATAGAACATTTGCTTTGCAAGTAGACGAGAGTCTCGATATTGGTGACAAACCGCAACTCCTTGGTTTTATCAGATATAGTGATGAAAAAGATATTAGTTAACAGTTTCTGTTCTGTAGACCGCTAGAGACTACAACCACAGGCCATGATATTTTCGTTTCTATTAATTCCTATCTCAATGACCATGATCTTTCATGGAAAGACTGTTGTGGTATATGTACAGATGGTGCACCATCTATGTCAGGGAAAATTAAAGGTTTTACTGCCAGAGCTCTCAATGAAAATCCATCCATTATTATAACTCACTGTTTTCTGCATAGAGAGGCATTAGTCGTGAAAGCGTGTAATGAAGATTTTGCTGAAGTGTTTAACCAAGTTGTGAAAATGGTGAACTATATGAAGACTCGACCTTTAAAGTGCAGAATTTTTTAACAGTTATGTCGCGCAACGGATGCAGCTCATACCTCTTTGTTACTTCACATAGAAGTAAGGTGGTTGTCGCGGGGTCGTGTATTGAATCGGTTTCTCGAACTTAAAGAACAGCTAAAAACTTTTTTTAAGGATGAAAATCAAGACACATCTCATGAGCTCTTACTAAGTGATTCTTGGTGTTTTGAACTGTCGTATCTGGCAGATATTTTTCATAAGCTGAATGAACTGAATGTTTCGATGCAGGGTCGACATGAAACAATAATCTCCTCAACCAATAAAATGAAAGGTTTTAAAAGAAAACTTAGTTCTTGGAAGTCTGCAGTTCAAAAAGGAGATTTGTCGAACTTTCCATCTCCTCTTAATGTGGCAGGAGATAAAGATCTGGGTAAACTGAAAGACCGCATTTGTGATCACTTATCAAGATTGCAAGATGCAATAGATGCGTACTTTCCAACTATTTCCACTACGAATCTCGACTGGGTTGTCTCACCATTTGATTTCGTAGATAGTGCAGAGGAAATAGATTTCACTGTTTGCGAACGAGATGAATTTATTGATCTTTGCGCTGATTCCACACTCAAAGGTAAGTTCACCAAGAGTGAGGCGTCGGGGCTAGTTTTTGGCTTCAACGGAGAGAGGAGTACCCTAACCTAATGAAGAAAGCAATTAACGCACTTTTGCCCTTTTCAACATCCTATCTATGCGAGCAAGCCTTCTCTGCTATGGTGACAATAAAATGCAAAGCAAGAAATAGACTGAATAACCTTGAGGATGAACTGTAAGACCCAACATCACATATCTGTGCTCTAAGCATCAATCACAAGTTTCACATTAATCATTAATCGAACAAAATTTATTGATGTATTTTTACTCAGTGATTGTAGTAAAGTTTACTGTATTATGTTATGGTGTACGTTATTATTATATAATATTTCAATAAATTAACATATTAAGCTTAATTTTCTTTTAATTCAAGGAAGGGTGCCCCTGGTGTTTAATGTTATTCCCAAGGGTGCTGTGAACTTCAAAAGGTTGGGAAACACTGATCTAAACATTTATAAAAAAGGTTCATAAATAAATCTTACTAAACTTAAAAATGGAAAATTATTGGTGCCTGTACTGATCCACAAAGCAAAAACTTTAAAAAATTCTAGTTTAAAGCTTGCAAGAAACCTAAACTGAAGGTTTATGCCACTTAAAAAAATCCAGGCCCTAGTCACAGTGGTACAAAATGGTTAGTGACTATAACAATCACACTGAAAGTATTCAACATTTATTTATTATGTAACCTATGAGCTATAAATAAACAAGCTGTCTGGGTAGTGTGGTGGTAGCATGTCTGTCTCACATTCAGCAGAATTGAATTTAATTGAATCTCGCTCTGGGTGAGTTACTCTGGGCTTTTCCCTTATCCTGAGAACACGAATGTTGAGTAACTAGAAGCTTCATGGATCATTTGAGTATCATTTCACCGATTTCATTCATCTGAAATGACCAACTAGGTTAAAAGATGTTAGGCTAATAAATCAATTAAAAAAATCAATTCTCTTAATTATATACTATAAAATAGAGAAGATAGTCATGAAATCATTGGTCACATTGTTAGCTAATATAAAATGGCTGCAAGTGGTGTTTTCTTCTGTCACCATATTGTTAAAGAGACTTCTGTCTCTTGTTAAAGAAGGAATATCTGCTGTAGAAACTGAGATCTCAGCACAGTGTAAGGACCAGAAATGTAAGAAGATGGTTAAAACCTTTAAAGATGCAGAAACATGCATCAAAGATTTGCCTCAATGCATTATTTAAACAAAGCCAAGAAGGAAAGAATGAATGAAATTGCAGCAAAACATCTTTTTCGTGTCTTGAAGAAAGACGTGTTAGGCTAATGTTATGAAATAGAGAATATAAGAAAGTAGTGCATGATTTTGTAGTTCTTTTCTAAGGATGATGGGCAAATTGATTTAATAAGTGGAGGCACTGTGGGAAAATAAATAGAATCCTAAGAAATAATCTGTGTATTTGTTTTTCTAAAAGTTATACAATTTATAAACAACTGTTGCCCAAGGCCTTCAGTATTATCTAAGTTCTAAGTTTAATTGCAGAAGCAGTAATTCCTTGAGCTGAATAAAACTGCAGTGATCATCCTAACATATAGTAGAGTTGAATTATAATAAAACTTTGTGGCTTTTCATAAACTATAGGCTTTTAGTTAATAGATGTAGGATATGTTTGCAACATACATACATACATAATGGTTATAATTTGCAAAAGACTGAAAAATTTTGTATTTTATTTAGAAGTTTAAAATTTTGAAAGATTTTTATTCAATAATATTTTATGATGTGTTTGTCCTGTTTCAGTCTCAAATGAACAGTCTTCCTGCCTAATTTTGCTAAATGATGTTGCTGTAGACAAAACTCCAGTAAGTCCTGGCTATCATTCAATTAAGCTTCAGAAATCATCCCGTAGTGTCACCACAAAAACAGAGTATTTAGAAACACCAATACGCATCAAACCAAGAAAATTGGTACTACCTGGTAGTGACGATGAGGTTGAAAAAGAAAACACTGGGGTGCAGAAGAAGAAAAATGGAACTAAAGAAAATTGCACTCGAAAGAAAAAGACAGAAACCAAACAAAACTCACAAGCAAAAGTGAAAATCTGGAAGGACACTGAAGAATCTGTTTCTTCCACTAGAACAACCCGAACACGTAGGCTATTATCAGAATCTCAATCCAATTCAGCAGTCAAATCAGCCCAGCGAACAACTCGTTCAAAATCAACATCTAATCCATTGCGATAGTGAACAGTATTCAAAGTAAATTCAAATGAAAAAGATATTATGCAATGCTAGTTTGAAGTGTTACAATGAGAAAGAGCTTCATCATAATGAAGTACAAAATACATATCACATACATAAACATTATATAGTAAGTAGATAATTTTAGTTTGAATAATTTTGTCATTTCAGACATCAAACTCTCTTATAATTAATATTACTCATTGTTATTACACATCGATAAGATGTTTGTGCAAGGCCATTTGGATGTTAATTTTTACCCTACTAGAGACTAAAATGCTAGAAGAATAATATAAGCATCCAAGGAAAGGGACGTTTGAAAATAATGTAAATTTTATGAATGTCTTTTATAAAAACATTTAAACTATAAGTTTCTGTTTTGTAATTTTCAGCATTATAATTAAATGGATACTTTTTAGAACCTGTAATTCTGTTTTTATAAAAATAAATGTACTTGTAATAATGATGTGTAGCTTTTATAAAATAAACATTCAACAGAAAAAACATCCAGTATCTCTTCATTGGATCATAAATTAAAAAAAAAAGTAAAAAAACAAAAACTTATGTGTTCCATTCACATGACTTTCTCTACCTGTTCTACAAATAAACTGCTCTTAAACATATTATTCTTTTATCCACATCATGCTAATGGAGATAAACATTACCATGTACTTATAGTTCTAACCATAATCTGATTAATTCCTTGTAAGAGAAGGAAAATAAGGGAATATACTAGGCTAAAGCAATAGTCAAATGTTTTAAAATCTGTTACTTTGTGATTGTCATTGAAATTCTGTTCTTGTTGCCTAGCCAGGAACAAAAAAGAAACACAGATGGCTTCTGTTTCGTAAAAGTATAAGTATTTTAAAATTGAGACCAATAAAAAGAATATCTCGGAAACAGTTAGGTCCATAACAAAAATGCATAGGACATTGTGTTTTTTGGCAGGCAAGATTTTGCCTATCTCATCTGTTAATGAATGACAGAGTGGGCTGCTAATATAAACTAAATTCTAGGGAGTCTTTGGCTAGCAGACTGCGAGAGATTTCTTTCTACATGTAAATTGCTTGTAACAGATAAAAGGACAACTTTGAAAATTAAAACTTGATGTATGTTGTAGTTTGGTTATTTCTGATGTGATATTTGATTCTATTCATAATATTAATTTGAAAGGAAATGTTTTGAATTTAGATATAGGAGTCTTAATGTTACCTGTAAATTTTAATTTCTGTGAAGTCATTAATTATTAATTCATTCCAAAAATTGGCACAAAATTGTTGTGAATTTATGTAGGATAATCAACACAAACACCACTAATTAAGATTATTATTAATGCAACTTTTTAACATAATTTTCAACACTATATCCTGCCTCTCAGTATAGGATAGTTTTCAAAAAAAAAAAAAAAAAGGAAGAAAGAAAGACTGCATGTCATCACATCTGCATCTTGCTTTCCTGTTTGCTATTTACATGCAGTTTTCAAGCAATTATATATGCAAAGTAAACAAAAGTTATAACCAAAATTACGTTCTCCCATTTGGAGGGTGCAGTAAACAAAGCGCCCTTAACAAAAAGAGAATATAAATACACAATTGAAATTGTAAACATACACATAATGTAGTAGTAATTATATTAAATAACCTGAAAATTATTATAACCTGAAAATGTATATGAGAAAAGCTATTATCTAAAACAACCCAATGATTGTAAAAAGTGTATTAGGAAGTTATTTTTTCTTATGGACACTGCCTTTGACAGGAACATATCAAAGCCGGTTTGCAGGAATTCTTTCAGATGCCAATAAATCTACTGACACTCAATTCCCATAAAATAAATTCAGGGATCAAAAGATAGCTTTTATTTGACAAAGGCAAAACACTACAAACTACACCAAACAAGCCAAATGATTTACTATTGTACAAAACCATCCCTCAAAATAATACAAACTTTCCTAAGAGCAAGAATGAGCTACATGGTCACCCAGACATACCTATTTCATTTTAATCTCACTGACTGTAGTATTTGTTGTTGATGTAACATTCATGAAGATCATCTTGAACTCATCCTCATAAAATGCTCTTCCCCCAACCTTCAAAGAACCAAACTTAAATCTTCAATACCTGGAACTTTAGAAAAAGCATTGCAGTATATCTTGACTACACCTCATCTATGGACTCCAGCAGTGGAATATACTACAAGCATTAGGCATTATATCCACCATTTGCAAAAAGAACTATATAGTGGAACTTGTGTATAGGCTGATGCCTGACTGTCTTATATAAAACAGGGTGTATAGACTAGTACTGACTGATACCCAACTGCTTTGACACAAAAGAAGATTATAGGCTGATACCCAATGGCTTTGACATAAAACAAGTGTATAAGGCTGATGCCTAGCTGCTTTGATATAAAACAAGGTGTATAGGATGATATTGACTGATACCTAACACTTTGATATAAAACAAGGTGTAGTGGCTAGTACTGACTGATACCCAACTGCTTTGACATAAAACAAGTATATAGGCTGATGCCTGACTGCTTTGATATAAAACAAGATGTATAGGTTGGTACTGACTGATACCCAATGCATTGGCACAAATGATTATAGGCTGATACCCAACTGTTTTGAGATAAAACAAGTGTATAAGGTTGATGCCTGACTACATTGATATAATACAAGGTGTATAGGATGATACTGACTGATGCCTAACTCTTTGATATAAATCAAGGTGTAGTGGCTAGTACTGACTGGTACTCAACTGCTTTGACATAAAAGTATATAGGCTGATGCCTGACTAGTTTGATATAAAACAAGATGTATAAGTTGATACTGACTGATACCCATAGCATTGACACAAAAGATTATAGGCTGATACCCAACTGTTTTGAGATAAAACATGTGTAAGGCTGATGCCTGACTGCTTTGATATAAAACAAGTGTATAGGATGATGGCTGACTTGATATAAAACAAGGTGTATGCGTTGATACTGACTGATGCCTAACTCTTTGATATAAAACAAGGTGTATTGGCTAGTACTGGCTGATGCCTGACTCCTTTGACAAAAAACAAAGTGTTTAGGCTGATGCTTGACTCTGATATAAAACAAGATGTATAGATTGATTCTAACTGATACCCAGCTGCTTTGACATAAAACAAATGTATAGGCTGATGCCTAACTTCTTCGATGTAAAACAAGGTGAATAGGCTGATACTGACTGATACCCAACTGCTTCAACAAGCATATAGGTTGATGCCTGATTGCTTTGATATAAAACAAATGTTTATGTAGACATCTGACTGCTTTGACATAAAACAAGCATATAGGCTGATGCCAAATTGCTGTGACATAAAACAAGTGTATAGGCTGATGCCTGACTGCTTTGACACAAAACAAGTGTATAGATTGACACCCCACTGCTTTGACATAAAATAAGCATATAGGCTGATGCCTGACTGCTTTGCCAATAAACTAGTGTATAGGCTGCACCCTACTGCTTTGACATAAAAAAAATCTTATAGATTGACATCTAACTGCTTTGCCAATTAACCAGTGGATAGGCTGACACCTGACTGCTTTGATTTAAAACAAGTGTGTAGGCACACATTTGACTGATTTGACATAAAAAATAAAAAAGTGTATAGGCTGACACCTGACTGCTCTGACATAAAACAAGTGTATAGGCTGATGCCTGACTGTTTTGATGTAAAACAAGTGCCTAGGCACACATTTAACTGATTTGAAATAAAAAAAAAAAAGTAGTGTATAGGCTGACACCTGACTGTTTTGACATAAAACAAGGGTATAGGCTGATGCCTGACTGTTTTGATGTAAAACAAGCGTATAGGCTGAGGCCTGACTGCCTGACTGCTTTGATATAAAACAAGTGTATAGGTTGAGACCCGACTGCATTGACATAAAAAAATCATATAGATTGACACCTAACTGCTCTGTCAATAAACTAGTGTATAGGCTGATGCCTGACTGCTTTGATGTAAAACAAATGTATAGGCTGATGCCCGACTGTTTTGATGTAAAACAAGCGTATAGGCTGATGCCTGACTGCTTTGATTTAAAACAAGCGTAGGCTGATGCCTGACTGCTTTGATCTAAAACAAGCGTATAGGCTGATGCCTGACTGCTTTGATCTAAAACAAGCGTATAGGCTGATGCCTTACTATTTTGATATAAAACAAGCGTATAGGCACACATTTGACTGATTTGACAAAAAAGTGTATAGGCTGACCCTGACTGCTTTGACATAAAACAAGTATTTAGGCTGACCCCTGACTGCTTTGATAGAAAACAAGATGTATAGGCTAGTACTGGCTGATACTCAACTACTTTGACATAAAACAAGTGTACAGGCTGATGACTGTCTGCTTTGTTATAAAATAAATTGTATAGGTTAGTACTCAATTGCTTTGATTTAAAACAAGGTGTATAGATGGATGTTTCATCTGGTTTGGCTTGAGAAGAAAAATATGCATAGGCTACAGTAGTTGATTTCCTGATTGCTTTCATATCAAAAATAGGTTATTGATATCAACTGCTTTGACATCAGAAATAAGGGTGTAAAAGATAGTAGGTACAGCTAACATTATTTACTGCTTTGAGATTAGTGTTCTTCACAACACAATGGATTGATGGTGACAGGAGGTGTTATAACGCGTTCCAGCAGTCAAAATTTACGCTCAAATGCAAACGGTAAGGACAGTGAAACCCAATTAGAAGTGTTTTATAAGTCAGTAAACGTGATATCAACAAGTGCAAATGAAGGTGATGCAATCCAAGATGCAAGTGATAAAATTTCTAGTTCTGAAAATACGCAAATGCAACCGTCCACTTCGCACTCGACACGTGATGCGGAAACAATAGCGTCGCTTCATATGGTAATAAATATTCTACATAGAGATCTACTGAAAGCTCAAAAGGAAATAGAT
Source organism: Hymenopus coronatus (assembly GCA_030762935.1). NCBI lineage: Eukaryota > Metazoa > Arthropoda > Insecta > Mantodea > Hymenopodidae > Hymenopus > Hymenopus coronatus. The sequence continues at coordinate 69,592,323 of CM060896.1, read as the reverse complement.
TCACTGAAAGAGGAGAATGAAGAACTGAAAAAGAAGATTGACTGTGACTGGAATAAACCAACTTTTGCTACGGTTACAAGGAAGCATTCAAAAATGGCAGTGGGTCGTTTGTCAAAGGAACGCAACAAAGAAACCTCGCGGATCACAACAGATTTGAAGTGCTGGATAAAATAGAAGAAACCAATGTTGAAGAGGAGATTAATGTAAATCTGCGAAATTTGGATGACACTATAAGTAAAAAGAAAATGCTAGTCATAGGGGATTCAATTCTCAAATTTTCAGGTGAGGCATGTAGGGGAAAAAGGCTATCAAGTGCGATGCTACCCAGGCATAAAGCTGGCTGAGCTACGTAAAAAAGTGGAAAAAATGAATTTGAAGGACAAAAATCCCAAAACAGTCCTGATACATGCAGGAACAAATGATATAAGACCGGGGATAAGAGCAGAAGATATAATGGGGGAAACTTTGGATCTTGTAAGTAGCATCAGAACTCAAGTGCCTGACGCGAAAATTATAATCAGTGGTGTACTTAGAAGACGTGACGTGAACACAAAGAGGATCATGAAAATTAACCAAGTACTGGACTGGATGTGTGGTGTGAAAAACTGCCTAATGGTTGACGGAAATTACTGGGTATATAATAGTGATTTTGCTAAGGACAGAGTGCATTTAAACAGGAAGGGATCATTTAACTTGGGTAACTTATTGAATAATGCAATATATTCAGTGATAAAGGAAAACTAGTAAGTAAGGAGGTGGATGCTGTTTCATTTGTTACAGGTAATGAACATTTGTAATTACTCCACTAATCATGAGAAACAAATCACGTGGAAATAGGATCATTAGGTACTCATAAATTAGTTGGGGAAAGAAATTTTAAACAAGGCACAAATATAGTCAATAAAAACTATATTAATCTTTTTAATAGCAACAGTGATGGTGAACGTACAATACATAAGGTTGTAAACCAGTATGATGCAAACACTCTCCAAGTATTTCATTTGAATATACAATACTCAAGTAATAAAACACCTGCTAAATGAAATAAAGCCAGAGCTAGCTGTTGTAACAGAGCATGGGTTAAACAAAGAGCAGATCAATTTATGTAAAATAAATGGTTACAAAATTGTTAGTAGCTTTGCTAGAACTACTTTTAAGGGTGGAGGGGTTTTAATCTTGGCCACAAATGAAATAGCATATCAGAGGTCGTTGTAAATACATATCAGTTGGAAATGCATTTTGAAGTGGCAGCTACAAAAATAAATATAAAACAGAAATCTATTTTATTACTGGGGATATACAGATCACCAAGTACTCCTTCGGAGCACTTTGTTGATTATCTTGAAGACTTTTTAACTCAAATTTGCACTAAATATAATCAGGTAATCTTGATGGGTGATTTTAACATAAATCTAGACCATACAAAAGGGGACTGTAAGAAACTTTACGAGTTATTTAACACTTATGGAATAAGGGATTTGATACACGAGCCTACAAGGGTAACACATTCATCATCATCTGTTATTGATCATATTGCTACAAACCTGAATTTTGAGGTAGTAAAAGCATGCGATATAAACACTCACATTTCTGACCATTATGCTCAGTATGTGAAATTTAAGGGCTTAAATTACAGTAAAGAAAGCAATTATGAAATCAAAACTTTTCGTGATCTGAATGAAAAATGTATTGGTCATTTGGTAGAATCCTTAACAGACGAAAATTGAGACGTAGTATATAATGCCAAAACTGTAGATGAAAAATGGAACCAGTTTTATAATGTATTTAGCACTCACTTTAATGCATGCTGTCCTATGAAAACCAAAAAGGAATATAAGAATAGTTATGGCCATGTTAAACTCACCACAGAAATAATAAAACTAAAAAATGAAATGAAACATTTGTATGAATTGCATAAATCTAGTGGTAGTGTTACTTATAAATCAAAGTACAATATCATAAAAAAGAAATATCTCAAAAGCTTGGAAGATTTAAAAGTTAATGACTATAAAGAAAAGTTAAGTAAATCAGGGAATATTAGTAAAACTGCATGGGGCTTTGTAAATGTAGCTAGATCGGAAACAAAAGCACACAAAAATTTAGAACTCAGTATTGGTGATGAAACTATAAAAGAACCAAACCTTGTATGTAATTTAATAAACAATTATTTTCTTAGTGTAGGAGAGATTTCTGCTGGCAGGAATACACAACATTCCTGTAAAAACACTGTAAAATCATAATTTTTTATTTATCCAGTGTCTACAACAGAGATTCTAAATACAATAACTAAACTACCAAAAAAAGCCACAAGTGGATGGGATGAAATCAGTGTGGTTCTCTTAAAACATTGTAAATATGTTCTGGCCAGTCCCCTCGAATATCTAATAAACTTCTCTATTTTATGTGGTAAATTTCCAGTGTGTCTGAAACAGAGCCTAGTACGCCCACTACATAAAAAAGGAAATGAGAATGACATAAATAACTACAGACCAATTAGCCTAACATCAGAAATAGCAAAGCTCTTTGAAAGGCTTTTATTAGGCTGGTTATTAGATTTTTTAGACAAAAACAATATTGTAAATTTTCAGCATGGATTTAGGAAAGGGCGATCAACAGCTACTGCAATTAGTGAATTTATACATCTAGTCAATGAAAACCTTGAAAAAAAAAAATGATAAAGTAGGGCCTTTATTCTTTGATCTTTCAAAAGCCTTCGATTGTGTTGATCATGTGATACTATTACAAAAACTGGAGGCATATGGAGTAAGAGGCTTGGCGAGAGATTTGATCAGATCATATTTGGTAGACAGAAGACAATCAACACTATTGTATGATAAACAGGGTAAATCAGTAAGAAAAGTGCAATCAAAATTTAAGCATGTTATGTATGGCGTACCACAAGGATCAGTATTGGGACCACTATTATTTATTTTATATGTAAATGACATACCAATTTCAAAAAATACAAATATAATAGCTTATGCAGATGATACTACTGCTGTATGTCAAGGAGCAAATGTAGATCTATTAAAGGAGAACTTACTGCAATCCATTGACTCAGTTATTAACTACTTTAAACAAAATCACCTTACATGCAACATGACTAAAACAACCTTAATTCATTTCTCACAGAGTAATACAAACACCACAAATTTCTCTTTACCGGTAAATAATAGCAATATTCATGATGTAAGCGAACATAAATTTCTAGGAATAATTCTTGATAGAAAATTAACATGGGCTGGACATATAAATCATATTTGTGACAAAATTAGTAAATCTGTCTATCTGCTACGTCATTTTAAAAATATCCTAGATGAGAAGGGGCTCAAAATGATTTATTATGGAGTTATATACCCATATTTACTGTATGCGATAAAAATTTGGGGTTGTGCTGCTGCAACCCATATGGAAAGGTTTTTTAGATTACAAAAACGGGCAGTCAGATTGATTTTCAATAGGGGAATATTTAAAGATAAGCAGATATTAACATTGTATTCTTTGTATGTCTATAAAATTGTAACCTATGCAGTTCAGAAACAAAACCTAAAAAATAGCAATATTCATAGTCATTACACCCGACACAATGATGATTATTTTCGGCCGGGGTTTAGCAAAAATATTTCAAAAAAGGATCCAAATGTCATGGGTTTATTGCTTCATGCAAAACCCTGCATATTTAAAATGTTCTAAAGGTAAACAATTTGAGAGTGCTCTGAAGAAGTATTTGATAACAAAGACATTGTACTGTATCAATGAACTATAATAATGTCAATATTGAAATTACAAACCCTCTGTGTATATACAACTGATATGTAGTTATGATAATATGTGTAAATATGTAGGTTGTCCATCTTTGTAATGTTCGTTAATTAATACATACTTTAAGTGACTACTTTGGACGAATGTAAAAAAAATTGTAAATACATAATTGTAAATATGAATTTGTGACAATGTCAGAAACTCTATTGCAGTCTATTGACAATAAAGGTATTATTATTATTATTATTATTTATTTATTTATTTATTTATTTATTTATTTATTTATCAGCCTGAAGAAATACAGATTCTATGGCATCAAAAAATACAAATACATTTTGTTACATTTGAGTTTAAATATATACAGAATTAATAAGAAGAATCCAGAATAGTTTTCTGCCAGTGCCAGGCTACTTCCTACTTCTGCAGAATGACAAACACAAAGGGGCAGTATCTGCACAAGAGAAATATGGTTGCAAAGATGATGAAAATAATAATATAGTAATAAATAATGATTTAATTTGTATTCTGTGGAACTTTTTTTTTTTTCATTTATATAGCCCCCTTTAACATCAAAGGTGATATCAGGGGCTTTCACTTGTGAAACTGTAGGTTTGGAACATTAGGTTAAACTTTATATTACTAAACACACGCACATTCACTCTCACATTCATACTTCCAGACTCTATGGGGGATAGGGAATAATTCCGGTTAAAGAAAAATTCCCCACCCCAGCCGGGATTCGAACCCGAGACCTCCGGGTGAGAAGTCAGCTCTCTGACCAGTAGACCACAGAGGAAGTTGGAACAAGATAGTGTTTCAGTTAAGTATTCATTAATAGTGAGTGGTAAATAACATTTCAGATGGTTCTTAATGACCATTCTAAATTTGTTGTGGCCTTAACACTATTTGGAAGATGGTTGTATAAAAGTATTACCTGATGCGATATAGACTTAAGACACCTAGTGAGCCTATGAGTGTTGAGGTGTATGTTACTGATGCTCTTGTATTGTGGTTGTGTAGGGCTGAGTTTCTTTTAAAGAGATCCAAATTTTGATGTATAAGATATATATTCAAGTTAAGGAGATAGTTCTTTGAGTACCATATTACCTATCTTATATCTATTAGACATAAGGATGACCTAGCAACCCCCAGACTTCATCTACATTTATTTGAAAAGATGTCTAGTTATTTTTAATTAAAGCTTTACAATGCTCTCAAATTTTGTAAAAAAGAATAACTTCAAAACAGCACTAAAAAGGATATTTCTGCATGTGTATGCTATTCCTGTATTTCTTTGCTCTGACATGGTTCTTTTGTGTTTTAACGCTATACTGAATACAGCAATCATCTCTCTGTCTTCTATTTTTTCTGTCTAAAACAAGGTGAACAGATCAGGTAAACTGACAAAGGTATAGTAGACGTGGAGGTTAGGTTAAATGGTTGATATCAAGATTATCTTGAGCTAAACACAATTCAGCACATATTGATTTAGCTTTCTTCAGATGTCAAGGTGTATATTATGGATTTTATTTTATATGCATCTTTGAATTGATGGTAGCTGGTAAATTAAGCTGAATTTTAGAAATGCTTATACATCAATGAACAGGTAGGATGTGCTAAAATAGGACAAGTAATATAGGATATAACTAAGGTAAGGCCATGTTAAATAATAGCAGTACAGATACAGTTTTTATTGTAACAAATGGGAAAAATTAATGTTTTAATGGTTGTACAATAAGAGCACATAAATTTCTTCCATAAGATATGCTGTATTCATTTGAGAATCTATACATTTCAAAGTGCAGTGATACAAATAGTTTAAATCAATAATTATTACATTAAAACAAAGATTTTCTTTTTATAATTTAATAACTGAATGCAAAATTTTTTCACAGTCTTTGCAAGTATTTTCTTCCACAAAATTGGAATTTTTGCATTTTAAAATTAGCATTCATTTGTACAGTTGCCCTAATGCAACCAAATCATCTGCATTCATTGGCTTTTATTGCCTGAGTCATAGATTTATGAATTACTTTGGATAATATTATTTTTAAAGTTGCATTACTGGAAGGAAAACCTTTTTCGTTTTGAGAAACTTGTTCCACACCTTTCCACCACATAAAATGCTTATTTGCACACTAATATAACAGTTGTAATTTATGCATAGAGCAAACAGCAACAAAATGATGTGGCAAAATATGCAACTTCAAAGTTTTATTTCTCTTAAATATGAGTATACAAGGGCAGTATGAAAACAAATAACTTGTGTTACAACATAGTATGTCACGTATTGTCTGAACTAGCTGTCTTCTCATCCTCACTAGCAGCTGTGATGATTGTGGTGACTGGTGGTGCAGGGAGATTAGTGGATACAGGTTCTGCTGCTGCCAAAGCTGCTGTTTCCTGCATCTCAGTGAAGATGCTGATGAGATTATTGATACCTATCAAATAGCCATCTTCATGGTTTCCCACAACCCACTTTGAAGAGTGAGAGATTGACATCCCATTTGGCAATATTAATGTCTTTGCAAAGTCAATTAGCCATACATTTGCATTTGTCCTGTCATGCACAAAGAGTAATGAGCTCCCAATAACCTGCAAAAGATTTAAAAACACATTAAACACAATATCTATCAAGAAAGAGATAAACAGTTTATTTGCACACATGCAGAACAGTGTTTTAATGTGCTGGGAACTTTGCAAGTTGTAACAAATTCTTTTCAGCAATACAAATTGTTAGAATCCATCTTTGATAGCTGTATTTGCTTTTAATATAAAAGACATAATTGATTATACTTTATTTTCATTCTTTCTTATTTAACAGTGGTTAAAGTTAAAAATAAGTAGGTAAATCTAATCATAGAAGGTCCAAAACTTGAACAAATTAGTTTTAACAGTTTATATTTCTTTCAACTCAGGTATTCTTTAGAACATTCTTACTATACATGTTTGATATGTATGAGGCTGTTGTCTTTAAGTATTGATTTTGACACTATATACTTTTATGTATACTGCTGTGCAAAACCTGAGGACAAGATAGATAAATTAGCATAACATATGAACTACTTGGTGGAAATGAATAAAAGTGTGGGAGCACGCTGCCAGAGGTAGCATGCTCCCACACAGAAAGCTGTAGCACCAAAAGAGTCTGGTCCCCAACACAAAGCAGTTGAAGAAGCAGGACAAGACAGTGTGTAGCAATCGTGAGCTGTTACAATGCACTGTAATGCTGTTCTTCTTTACAGCATGGCCAAAGACAGCATTCTTCTTGCCCACCTGGGTAGTGTGGTGGTAGCTGTCTGCCTCATATGCAACAGGTTGTGAGTTCGAATCTTGCTTAGGGTGAGTTACCCGGATATGGGTTTTCTCAGGGTTTTCCCTTATACTAGGAACTGAATGTTGAGTAACTTTAAGCTCCATGGAACCCAAAATCATTTGAGCATCATTTCACCAATTTCATTCATCGTCTGATATGACCAACTAAGTTAAAGGATGTTAAGCTACAAAAAAACATTCGGAAAACTGGAAGAAGAACAAAGTGTTACGTGTGTTCCCAGGAGTTTGATATTGCTCACAGCATTGTTTCACATGCATGGGGAGTGTTCCAAACCACAGTCATTGCTGTCCCAAGGAGAGACCAAGACCATGGTCAACTACAGCAGCAGATGACTGCTACATTGGTGTGGATCTTTTCTTGCCTGATGCTCAAACAGAGGAAGCAATTGGAACCACATTTTACAGGACTTCTGGCACACAATCTCACACTATACAGTGGTATGGCAACTGCATAGAGATGGTCTCTTTCTCAGATGGCCGGTACGTTGTGTTCCATTGATACCTGCACATTGATGACACAGTTTGTGATCGTTCCAAGAGCATCAGAATTGGACCAATGAGATGGGGTTGTGTACTCTTCTTGTACGAGAGCAGATTCTGTTTGAGTAGATTCTGTTTCTGGCAAGAAGTAATGCACTCAGGAACATCCTTGAACATAATAGTTTTGATGGTCCAGGTATTATGGTGTGGGAAGGTTACATGGGCTTATTGACCTTCAAATCTTTGACCGCGGTACACTCCCTGGAAAATGTTATTTTGATACTATACTCCTTCCCATGTGTTCAGGGGTGCAGTTGGCCCTAACTTCAATTTTATGCATGACAATGCACAACCACTTTGAACAGCACAGGTAGAGGATCTCTTGAAATGAAAGGATATTCGGCGAATGGTTTGGCCTGCCTGCTCTCCTGATTTAAATTCCATTGAACACATGTGGGATGTTTTGGGGAGATGCATTGCAGCACATTCACATGTACCAATGACCTTTCAACAGTTGTCAGCGGTGGTGGAGGAATGGGACACCCTATCACAAGAACTGCTTACCAGCCTCTTGTGGCCAGCATGGGAGCATGATGCTGTCCATGGCAATCAAACACCCTTTTAAGCACCATGTCTCTATTTTTGTAAATCTAGAAGACCATTATATGACCTACAGACTTTAGTGTAGCTTATTTTCTATGAATAAAAGTGTCATTTTTGTTTGTCTCATTGCATATTTTGTTTAGTAACATACTATATCAGTATTATTCAAGTTTCATTGATCTATATTACTTGGCATACATATTTACTTTTGTCCTCAAGTTTTACATACCAGTACCTAACCTGCACTAGACTAGCTAAGGAAAATTTGACTAATTCACGAATGATACAGCAAAATAAAATCAATTTATCACATAATAAATATAATACTTGTTTACAATTTTATTGACATCAAACACTTTTTGAGCCTGAGTAGTAGCGTGCACCTATTTTCTCACCTGGACACACATTCTAGAATTGTACATGTCATTTTTCCATTATCCTACAGGAGAACAAAGAAATTAAAATGTATTCTGTTGTCCACTCAGCTTTAGTTAATAAATTTATTGTAACTTATGTAGGTGTCCAATTTTATACAATTTAATGGTGAGACAAACCAATAACAGTTTTTGTACTATTTAGATACCTAAGGCAGCACTTAGTATTCATCCAGTTGAAGAAATCATGTTTTAGAATAGGCGATAAAAATTTTCAGAATTCATCCCAAAGAATCCACATGCAAATAACTGATAGGCCAAAAGTCATGGGAAGGTATGTAAGTGATATTCATAACAAGTTACTCTTCCACAAACCCTGAAAACTGCAGTAATATGTTGAGGTATTTAATTCATTCTGGAGAGATATTGACCTACAACTGTACAGTGCTACCACACAATTTATTTTGTGCTTTTGGTGTTGGCAACATTAATCATGCACTGTTATTGACAGCTGAAATGCTCAAGATTGGTGATATAGGGGACCTAATAGTAGTACACGTTGCATTGTCCTGTTGAAAAATGTATTTCCATCAAGGTCTCTAGTGCCAGAAATGGATGCAGATGGTCTTACAGAGACAAGTGGTGGTTGTTGCACAAGATCATATGAACACACTAGCACTTGACACCCTGTGAATTTATTGGATTTTTTCTTAAGGCTATTAAACATAAGATATATACAGTAATTTAAGTGTGTTTAAATTTGCTGCACTACTCCTCTAGTTTGGATAAAATGATGCATCAATGTCGGTAGCACATCTTGAGTTGTGCATGTTTTAAGGAACTTTTGCACATGTACAACTGATATGACATTATTGCCTTATGGGTCATTGCATTATGCATACTTTAAAGATGACAAGTGCAATTTCACTTTAATGACAACAGATGGTAGGTCACTGCAGTAGGGGTCAAGGTACCTAGATGGTAGCAATGTTAATGCTTCTTAATACTGTATTAATCCTGCCATCTTGCAAACTTGACAGAAGTAGATAAGGTACATGAGCGAGGAACCACATATTTCAAGACTATCAATATTCTCAACTGCAATTTAATTTACACATTACTTTGCTCTTGCCTTAGACACTGTTTTTAATGATGTAAGCAATAAACGTCCACAAAACTACTCTTTCTTTCATAAGACAACTTATGAATTTTATCATCAACATTGTTGTGTTTATTGTTTTTGCTGTGATCGGCTGCAATTGTAGGAATTTGTTCATAATCTTAACTCCATATTATGGAGTAGATATTATTTCACATTCTAGAGCTATCTGACTTTCAAACAGTTGCTACCAAGAATTATTATTCTGAGAAACAGTGATTTTGTTAAGTGAAAATGTCACTAATTCTTGTGTATTTTAGTCTGCTGATTCTGAATATAAAGTTAGAATTGCTCCATTGGGCTCCAATTTGTTGTAACGCATTTGGTCTGCTAATCCTAAATATAATAATGAGCTCCAATTATTATCATGTGATATATTTAAGCTAAATTATTTATTATTTCATGCTAACATTTATTTCCCTTATTTTAAGCCTAAATTATCATTTATTATTGCACATTAACATTTGTTTCTGTTGGTGTTAGCATATTACAAGGTACAATGTTCTCAATTTTGTATCAAGCATTAGGTCTAACAAAGGTCTCGGCAGGATGGGATCGATTTGGAAGCTGGTTTGGCACTTTTCCGTCGCATTCCAACAATTTTCTGCACCAATACATAACTGTGGATGAAACATGGATACACTACTACACTTCAGAGACAAAAGTACAGTGGAAATGGCTCCGAGAAAGGCAAAGGTGGAAAAATCTACAGACAAAGAGATGGCCTCAGTTTTTTTGGGATGCTCGTAGAATCATCTGCATTGATTACTTGCACAAAGGAAGAATGATAAATGGAGAGTATTATACATTATTATTGCATCAGTTGAACGGATAAATAAAAAAAAAACATCCTTATCTGGCAAAGAAAAAGATTCTCTTCCATCAAGACAATGCAAGGATGCACACCTTCACAGTTTCGAAGGTTTGAATTACTACAACATCCACCATATTCATCAGATTTGTCCCCTAGTGACTTTTTTTATTTTGAAACTTGTAAAAGTGGCTTGGCAGAAAATGATTCACATCTAAACTAGAAGTCATCTCTCAAACAGAGCCTATTTTGCGGACCTTCCAAAATCCTACTTTTTGGAAGGCTTCCCCACCAATTTAGAAGCATTTCTTCAACTGAAATGCTGGGAATAGTGTATCCGGGTAAAAGGATATTATTTTGAAAAATAAAACAAAAAAAATTACCAAAAATAAATTGTTTTTCTACCCTTTTTAAGGACTTATTGAACACCCCTTGTATATTTTGACAAGTGCACATAAAATGTAAAAATTAATTAACCAATGATATATTAATAATGCCAATAGGGACTCAGAGTAAACGAAAATAAAAGAAAAAATGCAAGTCAAGAGCTTTCCACACTAATTTGTTTTTCTGACTGCAGCACCAAATTCACACCCCAGCTCTTTAGCACTATAGTCCAGACTTTTGTAATTAATGTGACACACTGTTAAACACAATGACTTAAAACTTTAGTATTACTTCCCTGAGTAATAAAATAATATAAATATGTGCAAAATAATAAGATTTACAAAGATTCTAACATACGAGGGGCATACTGAAAGTCATGAGCAACACTGTTTTACAATCTTAATATTTATTTTTAAGCCAAACCAAATACATCATCATAATCTACAGACTTTCTTTCACTTTTCGACATAGCCTCCATTGTTTTGCACACATTTTTCCCATCGTTCTATAAGTTTGAAAATGCCCTTGTGATAGAACTTCGTTCCAGCTGCCCGCAGACCCTGATGCACTGCTTTCCGAATATCCTACAGCATCTCGTAGCGTTGGCTACGCATCTGCTCCTTCACAGAACCGAAAAGATGGTAGTCGGAGGGTGCCAAGTCGGGGCTGTAGGGAGGATGTGGAAGAGTTTCCCACCCTAATGCCCTGATCTTCTCCATAGTGGCACGGGCAGTATGCAGACGCGCATTATCCTGTTGAAGGATGATCCTCTTTCCAGGGCGTTTATCACGCAAAGCCCGACGGAGCTTCAGAAGTGTCTTGATGTAGTGGGCAGAATTTATGGTTTGTCCAGGTTCAAGAAAGCCAACCAGAATGCAACCTTGTGCATCCCAAAAGACACTTCCCATAACTTTTCCTACAGACTGCACTGTCTTCGCTTTCTTCTTCGATGGTGAGTTCAAGTGGTGCCATTCCATACTCTGACGTTTCATTTCTGGCTCATAGTGATGGAACCAGCTCTCATCTCCAGTCACAATACACGTCAAAAATTCATCACCTTCATTATGAAATCTCTGAAGAAGGTTTTGTGCAATGGTTCTTCTCTGAAATTTGTGGTCTTCAGTCAATAAACGGGGGACCCAACGGGCACAGACCTTTCGATAACCCAAGCTGTGGATCATTTCTTGCACTGCACTATGTCCTATTCCAAGTTTCGCAGCAATTTCATTCACAGTGAAACGCCTATCTCCTGTAATGAGCTCATCAACTCTTTCCTTGTTGCGTTCTGTAGAGGCAGTTCGAGAACACCCGCTACGAGGTGCATTTTGCAGACTCATGTTTCCATCTTTGAAATATTTCACCCATCTTCTAACACTGCTGGCACCCATGCAGACACCTCCATACGCACGTTGAAGTTTGAGATGAATTTCAGGAGCAAATATTCCTTCTTTCACAAGGAATTCAATGACAGCACGCTGTCGAAACAAAACTTCAATGTCAGCCATTTTTCAAACACCGTCTGTGGTCACGTGATAGAAGCTAATGACGTCACAATATGTCAACATGTGGCTTACGATCCTGCAATTCGTTTCGTTACATTGTTGAGATTAAAATTTTTACAATGGGTTGCTGGTGACTTTCAGTATGCCCCTCGTAATTGTTGATTTTTGCTATTAAATTAGTCTGTTTCAAATGGAAAATACATATGCAGAATTTAAATAAGAGTTCTTCTTTCTCCTACTTCACAATATAAACTTATGTGTCTGTTCCCTATGTAAACCGATTCTTGAAAATAATTTTATGAGCTTAAATGATAAATAGATACCTCATTTTGTCCCTTGCTCTCCTCACAGTCAGAAATAAAATGTTCAAAATGTTTCTTAATTTTAAAAGGGTAATTATATGACATAATGTTAAGAGTTTACAATCAAAGCAACAGAACTCAGAATGGTAACAGTTACCAAATACAAAAGAACTAGTAAGTAAATAAAGTAACATATAAAAAACATACTTCATGTGTAGAAAAGAAGTCTGATACTTCCAAAGTTGCCTTGATTGCTTTTAGCCTCTGGATATATTTTGGCTGAAAAGGAACAAAAATATGTCAATTAGTTTAACCACTACTGAGAAAAAAGTACATCATTAGCAAGCCTAGCTACCTACCTACCTACCATATTTTTTGGGACATTTTCTTAATCAAGATAAAAAGTTTCTGATAGAGACAAACTTTCATTCTCATACAGATACATACCAGTAAACAAAACAGTGTAATGTGTAGCATGTCTTACATTTAAGCAGTCCTATGTTTGAATTTTGGTTAGGGTAACCTGAAAAAGGATTTTTCCATGGTTTTCCTTTATCCCGAAAAGATGAATGTCAGGTAAATCTTAGGCTCTCTGGACCCTGGCTCATTTGAGCATTATTTCACTCATTGTCAAATATGGCCTACCCAGTTTTAATGATCTTAAGCTCAAGAAAAGGAACAACGGAAGGAAAAAGCAATGGATATGAACTGAAATATAGAAATGTATTACACAGCAATTTAGAAAGCACAATACATTTGAGGCATGATTTATTTGTTTTGAGTATCCCTTAAACTGCATGGTATGTTTGTCTGTTTTCCATAAATGCTTGTAATGTTTCTAGAGACTTAGAACTCATTTTTCCCTTTTAGCATGGATATCTCACTCAATCCAAACATAACTTAATAATTAGTTCTACAATTGCCAGTTTTTAACTGTACAAAATACAGCATCTTTTGCACATGGGATTTTGTATCTCAGCTAAACATAGTCATTTACCCACCTGCAGCTAACTACTTCCTGCTTGCTGCCTGCCTGCTAACAAGAAACCCCTTAATGATAGAAAAGTTGATACTTTAGTGTACGAGTTGCACAAGACTCCTGATCAGTTGAACTTTTTGCAAACAGAAAATAAGGGAGGGAGAAGTCAAGCTAATTTTAATCAACTGATGGAAGAACACACATGTGTGTTTTCAACAAGATTCCACCATTGCTTGTTCAGTAGAGGTAAAATTAAGGACATGTTTGCAAATACTTATAAACAAACTGTATGACCCTAACCTCCACATTAGAAGAACCCGAAATATTAAAGTGCCTGAACCAAATTGTGCTAATCTGACATTGTTCTTTTCAGCTGAAAGAGAGTAATATTTCTGAATATAATTTAATTCTGTGAGGGGAGTTTATAAATCCTACTTTTTTTTATTACCAAGTACTTATCAAGGATGTCACATAAATAAGAAATAACATAACATGAGCATTTTTGAAAGGAAAAAATGTTTCCTGAATTTGAAAAAGAATGACATTTGTAAGCAGCCAATAGATTAGGAATATATACTTCTTTATTATAAATTGAAGAGAGATTCTTTCTTCACAAATTACCAGGCTTCTCAATAAAAGGGTAATTATATGACTAGTAGCCTGGCTAGCCTACAAAATATGCCTCTACTTGTAAATATGGGATTTTGGACGTCTTTGATGAGATCAATAAGCAACAAGCTTCCACAGTCCCAAATGTAGGAAATACTGGCACCTCAATTATAGCAGTAAATGAGGTCTGTTCAAAAAATTCTGGAACATTCATAATTTCTGGAGTGAAATGGCTGTGTTTAATGTGCCAGAAGATTCATTGTTCTATGTCTGTTAGTTATTGTTCAGTGCTGTATTGAGTAGAACATTGGGTCCCACAGTTTGCGAATTTTGAGATGGCAGAATTAGAGGAGCAACGTGTCTTTCATCAAATTTTGTGTGAAACTCAAAAAAACCTTTTACAGAGACACCCAAATGAGCCTATGGTGATTGCTTAAGCTGTTTTTAAAATTTTTAAAAAGCCATTACATACAGTGAAGCTATCATCTTGTTCAAATCTGGGCATCTATTGCTGACATGTGCTCCACTTGGACATGGTGTAACTGATGTTACACTGGACACGTTTCAACAACTTTCATTGTCATCCTCTTTTGCAGGTTAGCAGACATCTGCTTAAGCTGTACTCGGTGTTATGAATGGTTCACATGGTTTAAAAATGGTCAAATGAAAGTTAAAGATGATCCTCATTCAATGTCTACCGAAGCTATTCATGTCGGGAACATCAATGAGATTGTGTATGCCAGTTGAAGACTGACTGTCCAAGAGATTGCATAAGAATGTAACATTTCAGTTGCACCATGTCATGAAATCCTGACACAGCATCTTGGAAGGCAACTGGACAAAGTTCCAAAATATGGCTCCAAGTAAAATGATACACCTAATTTTATTTAAAACTATTGTAGTCTCACCACTGCATGAGGAAATCCATCAGTGAAGTCACGAAATGCCTGCATTATCTGATCCCTAGTCTTAGTTGTCTTGAAGTCTTTACTGGACTTTCCATCACTTTTCTTTATGCCCTCGATGCGAAAACCGAGTGTTGCTGTAGATGATATAGTCTCCCGCCACACCATATACCTGGAATGAATAATTAGATATAATTAATCAAGCATTATGTTCATGCGTGAGAAAACAAACTATAATATTTAAAAGAGGCTTACCTATCAGAAGAGAAATATATAGATGAAACTTATTTTATAGTATAAAATTAATAATTGAGGGGCACACACAGATATCTCAAAACTGACTGTCTGGTTTAGGACTAACCCCCAATTAAGTTTAACAAAATTTTAAAAGTATATATAACCACATTGAAGCATCTCTCTTGATACAATTCAAGACTACCAAATATATTTTTAGTGTTTTGATTGTATAAAGCTTTATTTTGGTATTTTGCATATGTTTTTTTTATTTCTCAAAGTAAGGTAAGCATCAATATGGGCTTATGGCTGAAGGTTTGTGGAATACACAAAACTGTCTGGAAAAATGTGTATATATGTATATTTTATAATTCATTATGAAAATTGTTATAATTTTTGTAAATTTTTATCATTACATTCAGTTACCAGAAGTTCTATATGGTAAAAAACTTGAAATATGACAGAAAAGAGAAGAAAATTAAGAAAGGACCACTGCTGATAAGAAAGTGTTACTTTCAGCATAAAGAAAATGACAATCAAAGCAAGACTTGCACTCAAAATGATTTGTGTATTAATAATACTAAATACAGTTCCTCTGCTAATTAATAATGGTTGATGCTGCATGACAAGTTGTCAATGCCTTATAGTCTATGGGCATAACTTAAAATTTATTTTACTAAAGTAATACAGGGAAGTTTGAAAAATACTATATAATAAATAATGAAACATGTGAAAAATTGTGACTTAAGACTGTATCTGACTGACCCCTTCAACTGATTTGTTTCTTTATTTAGACAGAAGTACAAGCTACACTGCTCAAAGTATTTAGTTCAGCAAACAGTATACTTAATATCTAATGCTGCAGATGTAGATGTCATTAGCAAGCTATTGACAGGAAAATCCTTATGCTCTCATTTATGATAAAGAACATTAAAAAAAAAAGTTTATCTTAGGAAAAAGTGAAGTGTCAATTCGTCATTGTTGAACCCCTAATGATTGTCCTTTTCTGAATCATGCAGGTCAGCAATAACAACAGCTGCAGGTCTTATTAAAAGAAATTACATTGCCCTTCTGTAGTCCAAAATGTGGTCTGAGAGATGGAGCAAAGCTCTACAAATCAATATTTTTCTATTGCTTTCATTTTTTTTTTCATTTATTTATTTAATGTCACTTCAACAACAAAGTCAGATCATGACTACTTCAAGTGATTACAATGAAATAGGAGTTTACAATAGGATTACAATATTTTGAAACACTAATAGAGCATTTAACTATAAATTACACTGAGAAAACAATACACTTACATGCAATCCAAGCTCCAACATTTGAAAAACGAAGACATATATGCCTTTGTGCAATTTTGTCATTTTCATGAACACTTTCATTTTATCTGATTGTAAAATTACAAAACCTGAAATGCCTAGAAAATGTTGGCTGGATTGCAGAAATAATAATGTGTTCTTAAGCTTCAGACACTCTGTAGGTTGGATAAAGATTTCTATTACTTAAATAGCATTCAACCAGTGCTCAACCAGATACTGTATAAATCAAACTTATCAACTACAAAAATGAAATATGGAGTATCTTTCATTACACTCTTTTCTGATTTCCATTAATCAAAATATTACATTATTTTGAAGAGCACCAAACTTAGCTAAATGCCTGTTTACAAGGTTGGGCTTCTACATAACTTATGCCTACATATATAACAAAATTTTAAATGGAAGAAAATGCTATGTTTTCTTTTGCTATAAAGGATTATGGTATCATTCAGGGTGAACACCATAATGGGAATATAACGGTGAAGAAAAGTAACCTGGCAATAAATAACAGCTTTAAACAGAAAGTTTCTGCACAAGAAAGTTTCATGTTAGGCAGAGCTTTTGTTTGTGAATTTAAAGTATATCTGCAATTATTTTTAGTTTTCATAATACAAGTTATAGAAAATGTTGGTCAGAATTAATTTTGTTTGTCAGGTTCATTTTATGAATGACACATTCTTCTTGAGCAATGCAATTTTCCATGTATAATAAATGTATATAATTATTTTCTACATATGCACTGTTGAGTTCTGCTACATTCCTGTCTCCTCACAGGTTTGTGAAATACGCTTCCAGAAATGCCATTCAGAAGGGCAAATAATTTGGATTTATTGTTAAAAAATCTTACTAATAGGGCCCAGATATTTTAGACAGCACTTAGAAACCTTCAGTTTAGGTTTTTTATGCACTTAAAATAGGTTTCTTTTTTTAAGTTTTGATTTGTGGATCAGTATGGGCACCAATAATTTTCCATGTGTCTTAATTTTATGAGATTTATTTATGAACTTTTGTCACAAAAGTTTACGTTGTGAAAGCTATGCATAAAAAAAAAAGGAGAATTATTTTACTGTTTGTTTTTTAGGTTTCTTTGGGCAGTGCAATAGATAACTACATAGCCACCCAAATTTTCTGGTGTAAACAATTTCCTGTTATCATGTAACACATTCTTGTATGAAGAAGAAGTTATTTTAATGAAAAATGGCATCATTGGAATATATATAATTTAATTAGGCTATGTGGCTATATGGCTTCAAAACCTCAATTGTGTTCAAGAATCTTCTGCAGCTTTGACGAATATGCAGCTGCCATTGGTTCCTGGAAATATCGCCAATGATGTTCAGAGCACCATTGAATGGCAGGGTTGCACTTTCCAGCCAGTGAATAGCTTCTGGTGTAAAACAAAAATATGTTTAAATATATCATTTTCACCAATCAATCAATCACATTGGATGAATACTAGTTACTATAATTATAGGATCCAAGGCATGCGGCAAGAGTGGGACATTTGATGATGAAGAAAGCTTTTGTGTCATCCAAGTCATTGATGAATTTCAGTGGGAAAATAACATTCTTTATTTGAAAAAAGCAAAACAGCTTTTTAGATTATTTTAGATGTCAACCCCTCATTTAGCTTCTTTTAGGTGCATATTCTACCCTTTTTATTACACATTGACTTATAACGTTCACCACATCTAAAATGCAATTTTTGGACATAGCTATTACACATAGAAATTTAGATTAAAAAATTTAGGCTTTATGGTGAAACAAATTTGAAGGAAGATATCCTAAACATGGCAAAATAAATAATACTATATCTGGTACTAATAATATTTATTACATTTTGGACTGCTGAACATAAACTTAGAGAAGGAAATACAAAGTAGTTTTGAATTAAGCAATTACAAGTAAAAAAATCCTAGTATTTTACTTACATTTTAAAAAACAAAACTACTTGACACACAAAAAAGAGCACTTATGCATAGAATGAAAGAAAACAACTTCATTTCTATACACACTTTTACTTTCTTTGCTTTTGCCCACCAAATTTGTTAAGAAGATATGACAGTGGCAATGATATAAATTTAACTTGTGTAGACTGTTGTACTGAAATTGTATTTCATTGATTAGTTCTGCTTGTAATGCAAAATCAACATTCAATCTCTTTTTAATTAAGAAATGATTAATTTTGTAAAACACTTACCACACAAAAAAACAAACATTGTATTACATAAAGGCAGAACAGCACAATCGTCTGAATCATAACACAGTTTTAACTGTTGCCTTACTACCATACATGCTCACCCTCTCAGCTCAGCAATCTTAGTAATCCAGCAAATATAAGCTGCACATGTATGGGATGCAGATTACACTATATTTTTTTTATTTACAACATCTATATGCTTATATTTTACTAATGTCATATCACGTTTTTTAACCTTCATTTGAGATTAATGTTTTCTAATCAGTAGTTTTCTTATTAATGTTGTGTGTCTCTGTTAGACATAGCTTAAAGTTTATTTTTGAATATCATCGGAGCAACATCATATGCTTTTCATAACAGTTAGTGCAATATCTTATCTTAATTTTACTATGGATATATAACTATTATGCAAATGATATGCTTTAACTAAACTGTTCTTTTCTTTATTTTCTATATTTTCCTCTTAGAGTGCAGAATATCATTTATGAAGTAAATAATTTGTGAGTGAACAAAGTAAGTTTATTTCAAACACACAAAATTAGGTCATTGAGAACAATATAAAAGCTGCAAAATTTTAAGAGATTAAGTCACATGCTCAATCAGTATAGTGTACAAAAATGAAAAGCAAAGAGATGAGCCCTCAGAATAAATAAAATTTGAATTTTCTATATTCTATGCGTCCGTATATTGATACGCAACCACCAGCTTAATGTTCTATATATTTTAGTTGGTTTTCAGTCATTTACTTTTTTTAAATGTTTTCAAAGAAAGCTTTTCTGCATACTAAATACAAAATGATCACAAACCTTGGTTTTGTAACACCTTTCAGTCTATGTTCTTCTTCTGTTGGTGCATTGGGATCAATTTGTATCATCTTCTCATACATGTCCTGTAAAAAGAGGTAGTTCATTAGAAGAAGAAAGAAAGAAACATTTCACCAGTTGTAAAATTACTTGCAGGCAAAAACCATCATTTTCAGAATAAGAACCATTGACTGCATTGAAGCTTCATGAAAAGTTTTTCATTTTCATTATTAGTGTAATGGATGCAGCAGCTAACTGAAGATATGATTCATTTTTATAATGAATATGGATCAATTTTGACAATTCTTTTTGGTAATGAAAAGCCTTATAGTAAGTGTTAGCCTTCAGAGAAGGGCAAGTCTGTCCTATAGCCTCTGTGGCTTGTGTCTGCCTCAGTGGTGCTTAAAGCACACCTCATCCTGTAGACTATATGGTTTCTAGTTAGGATTGTTAGACTGAAATTAGAAGAAAAAAAGGTGCAAAATGTAATATATGACATTATATAGAAACCTTTTCCTTATAAATGTTTGCTACCCAAGTGAAATTTAATGATAATTTGAAGATGATGGAAGTACATTACAAATTGTAATTAAAAAAAAATAATGTATACACATTTTCAGAGGTATTGGAAGTATTGCTGCAATGTGCTGAAGTATTTTGTTCATATATCTCCTTCTAAATAATACACCTCAAGTGAGACTTTTTTTTTGGTAACTTAACATCCTTTAACCTGGTCATATCAGACGATGAATGAAATTGCTGAATGGAGCTTAAAATTACTTGACATTCGTCTTCTCAGGATAAGGGAAAACCCCCAAAAAACCCTTACCCGGGTAACTCACCCTAAGTGAGATTCGCACTCATGACCTTTTGAATGTGAGGCATACACGCTACCACCACACTACCCAGGTGGGCAGTGAGACTTTAATCTATTTTATAAAGTGGATCATCATTTGCTTTCTTTTTTTGTTTGTAATATGTATTTTAGAACATTTTCAGCTATTGAAATACTGAAGTTTGAAGTGAATATAGACATGCTCTAAAATCATTAAATTCTAAATTGACTTAGATCCTTCAAAGACTTTACTACTTTCTAATAGCATTATTAATAATAGAGGCATTCCTTGCAAATTACAAGCCATTAATATATTATTTAACAAAACATAGTAATTAGGAACATGAAAGAAAACAAATGAAAACCAAACTTTGACCAACACAGTGAGATTTTAATTTTTTTTTCTAACTTAAATATTGCAATATTATAATGCTTCAAAGTTTGAAGTCATTTTTGAAAAGCACAATATAACAAACCCATTATAAAACTAAAATATTTTCTTTTGTACTCTATTTTCATTCTAAGTTTCAAGCCCTTTTCTCTTTTTGTAATACCCTTAGCAGCTACCAGTTTTATGATGCTTTGGTATAACTATCAAATATACTTAATATGAACACAATTTGCAAACCCCTTTCTTATTAGTTTTTTTACTCTGGGGTAGTTTTATCTGCAAGTTTTGTTGATAGCAACAAAAGACTTATCAGTTATATGAACAATTTCGGATGTTGCCAAACAATGACTTACTTTTCTGAGCTTGGGCTTCTCCTTTGCTTTAGCTAGTTCTTCCTCCAGATAGGTTCTGACACCAATCTTGCAGTCCATTACACATGGTGATGTGAAGTCTCCTAGTAAATCTTGCAGCTGCAAGTATACTGCTGAAGTGAAGTTAAGAAATACATATATAGGTGTACAAGTTTATAAATATTCAAACAAGCTGCTTAGTGTTTTATTACTTTCTCCACTTTGTACACAGAAAGTATTTCACCAGCAACTTCCAAGAAACAAAACTATGAAAAGTAGAAAATAGAAATGTGAAATAGCATTTTCTCCACAATAATTATGGATACGAACAAACTGATACCTCTGCAGCCGATCCCAACAACAACAACGATGATGATGCACAAGTTTCTTACGAAAAAAAGGGTAGTTTTGTGGATGTTTGCTGGGTATATCATTATTTACAGGGTTCTAAGACTGGAAATTAAGTTGCGGTTGAATTTGAAGAGTCTAAACTATGCAGTTCCGCGCTCAAGTACGTTATCTCTTGGTGCCAAATTCACTATGGCAACATTAACGCTAAAAAGCCTTGGTAATGTCATCTAGGGATCTTGACTTCTACCTCGGTTAGATACCACCTAGTGGAATTAACGTAAAAGGGTTGTCATAGCGTGGAAACAGCGCGGGAGAAGAAGCTTCGTCGCGAGCTGTATGTAGTTGGCCTATTAGATAATTACGTCATACCAGTCGCGCATGCGAAAAAGCTCCTTAAGACGTGCACAAGTAAAGATGAGCTACCGATCTTGTTGCCACATTTCATCGAGTTTGAGGAGCAGCAGCGCGGTAGACTTTAAATTACTGCATACACGTTATGGTTAATAATATTCAAAGATAAATAATCAGCAATTCCATAATGTGCTAAAGGTCAGGACATTCACGTGTTCTTATATAGCAACCGCTACTGGCAAAGTCAATGTTTTTTTCTGTTACAACATGCTCTCTATGTGATATTTAATATCAATGTTCGCTTATTGAAGAATAATGTATAAGAAAATCAGCTTAGCCACGAGCCATAATGAAATAACGCACAAATCCCAAAAGAAACCTCTACATTTGGGGAGTACACGGTAAGTCCCCTCTCGATGGTAACAAACCCGCGGAAACAAACGAATCAGTTTTTTAACCAAACGGTACTTCTAGTAAAAATACCTCCACCTAACAGAGGGATTGAGTACCTTGCATTAAATCAAAATTAAAAGAAACAATGCAAAAAATCAGTCAATTTTAGAGCATGGACACAAGGTTTGCAATCATTACTGTTTAAACGCCCCAGCACCAAACAGATTTTACAATATATTATGTTGCTTTAACTACTTGGTCGTATCGCGACGGATCTGTTAGTTATCTATCTCCTTCTAGGACTCATCCCCCGCACTGTTGCTTCGCGCCAAGCAGATTAGCTGTTTTCACCATCGGATGGCGGAGAACATCCAGCCTTCGCGACAAGCATATGGCATTATTCATCATTCAGTCTGCTGCTCAGCTATATCTTAATAGATGGCAGTGCAATGGCTACTTCTATTCATTTTCAGTTTTTACTATTATTTTAGACTTAAGATGGGACTTTTGTGCCACGGTATTAAAATGTCCAATTCGGTATTTACCTTGGCGACTGAGGAAACCACGAGAAAACCCCAGCCAGACTGGTCGGCCCACATGAATTGAAGCCAGGACTTCACAAATACGGGCCATAAAAGTTACCGTTCATTCCGCTTGGCAAAGCAGATTTGTGTTCATTTTAAACGAACAAAAGCAGGATCTTGAAATGCTCTTGCGTAGGTTAGTAATGATGTATGACATTTTTGTGACAAAGAGCCAATAATCGAACTTTATCACGTTCAAACGGAGAAAGAATACGGAAGTAGAAAGCGTACATCGGTTGTACACTAATTAAAATTGACATGTTTTACAAAAATAATTGACAAAAAAAACGTGCACAAGAACATGGTTTAATTAATGCTTACTAAAGTAAAATAACAGGATCCTGACAATGTTGGCTTGTTTACCACACCTCTACTTACTGTGCGAAAATTTGCTATCTCCACAACCCTTAAAAATTTCCAAGGTGACACCTAAAATTCTGATGTGTTCCAATCACAAGACTTCCTCTACCTCTCGGTAACAAATTATTTTTAAAAAGCTTCTTCCTCTATCTACTTCATGCTGATCAAGACAAACATCAGCACAAAGGGTCACATTACTTAATTCCTTATAAGTAGAAGGGAAATAGACTATAGCGATAGTCAAACATTTTAAAAGCTGGTTGCTCTGCGGTTGAAATTGGATTCTGTTTGCATGTCAGGAGTAATACATATATATTATATAAATAGTATAATATTAATTTAAATTTCCGTATGAGAAAAGTATTTTAAAATTGAAATTAATAACAGGAATATTTCGGAAATGATTAAATCTACAAAACATTAAAAATGACAAACTGTGTGTAATAACGAGTTCTACAGTAGTAAGTTTTTGTCTATCTTTTATAGTTTACCAGTTATGCAAAAGTCATCCAGAATGAAAAGTTCTTCAGAAAATTCAAGATATACATTTTATGTATGATGTAAATATCTTAAATAATGGCATTTTAATCAAAATCGTTCGAGCCTTTTTGAGAAAATAAAAAAAAATTGATATCTTTTCCATGTAAAGGGTAGTCTTGGTGCGAGGGAACTTTCCTGAAAATCTTTACGTCACATGCTTGGAAGATACTAGACTGGATCCTAAAACTTATATTTCCGGTGAAATCTCGGAATCGAATTTTTGGGTGGAGTACAATACCTTCTCTATATACTAAATATTAAATAAAGAAAGTAAAAATGCCCTTATGAGATCCAAATGTTATTCAGAGCAACTCAGGGTTCTTTGACCAGAGTCTTTTAAGATAGTCCAAAGGGAAACATTGCTCCTGCTCAGGTCGGTTGTATGCGTTAGCCGCCGGCACAGCCACGTGACGTCCTGAACGTTCCCTTCCAGTGTCACAAAAGACTTTGACAAAATAATAAGCTTATGAAAGTAATGTACTAACTCCTATATCAGGGGCAGAACGTGGAAACCATAAGAACATGCATACACAAATAAATTAAGGACCGAAAGCTGCAACAATAAAAAAAAAAGTAAAATCAACCAGTATGAAAATAAACTGGGAAAAAATTCTATGTTCTATTTGCAAGAGAATACAAGTTTTAAAAGAAAACTGGTTTAGAAAGAGAGTGATTAGAACTTAAGAGCAGGATCAATCAGGACATTGAGCTTTCGTTTGGACGCGTGACCGGCACAGTGGGGAGTTTCTTGGCGCAGGGAAGCACGCTGCTTGCCAGTGGAGTTCCATATTCATAATCCCTTAAACTGAAGCTTTAGATTTCTCAAGAAAATTATAACTACAATAAGGAGGACTTTTGGTCAATTATTTTTGAGTACTACAAAATAGGTAAAACTCTATATATAGGGTATGAAACAATTAGCTTACACTTAGCTTATTTTCTTATTGATACCTTATTATGTTTATTGTAAAATGTAAGCTAGGCTATTAAATATATATTTTAGACAATTCATTATTGTTACTTCTGCCTTTGTTGTAGAAAATGTTGGAAATTATGTCCTTGTGCCACCATGTATCACACACACTTTAAGAAAATTTGCATTAACTCATTAATTCTTCATGGCCATGCAAATAAAACTATGTTCAATAGAGTCACCATTAAAATTATCCAACACCATTTGCAGAAATTCATATTATCATGCAATTGCAATTTCTGAATTAGAGTTTTCTTATGGATTTTAATTTTAAATGTTTAGTGGTATTCCAAGCCGAGATTTACGAAATCCTTATTACTGTGCAAGCTTTACTAGATATCTTTCTGGAATTCATTTTAAATCTTCTCCGGTGTAATGGAGTTTTCCCTTTATTACTTATCACTCTTATAATCCTTTCTTATCATTCTTTTTCTTATAAATCGCCGTCGGACTTCTCTACAGGAGTTTGTTAATAGGAATCATACATACAGATCCTATGTGCTACAAGGTATACGGACTTTTTGGCATCATAATAGCATTTACTCAGAATGATAGAAAAAAAAATTCTCTATACAAAGACTTTGCATCAACTGCTTAGCCAGAATACGGAGAGGAGGGAAAGTGCGGCGAGAATAAAAGTGGTTAGAAATAGCACAATGCAGGTAAGCCATTCCCCACAGTAAGGTTACGCGTCCAAAGAAAGCTTTGTTGATTTAATGTTGTGAAGAACATCACGGTGTTGTGATTATTCTTATTTGCAAATGTCTTCTGTCATCACTGGCTCCCTTCCATTCCACATTTAAGAAAATGGAATGGGGTATCATGAAACAACAGCATCAAAATCTCCTGTTTGCGAATTTTTCTTTTCACAATCACAAAATTTGAACATTATTAATCACGCTAAAACCAATGGTTTAAAACTAAATTGTTGAGATTATGCTTATTTGAGAAATGATTGGAAACTAGGCCTGGAAAACAAAGAAAACTTCTTCATTCGAACATAATATTATCTGCCTTACGTTAAAAGATAAGAGGTTACCGTGTTCTAAAGGAATACGATGTGAATTGCCGTTGCATAATTCATTATATAACCGGATGCAGCCACAATTGCACAGCGTAGCGCATCCATCAGCGTTTCGTTTATTTTTGCTCAGTTACGTTCTTGTAATTGTGACGTGTATTCCTTATATCCAGTAATAAACCAGCTGCACTTTGAAAAACTAACGATCTCACTTAAAACAAAAACTAAACTGTGGCAAGTTAACATCAGTACTGGAATGCTGCATCATCTGACTTGCGGGCATTTCGCAACAAACTTCTTTCATGAAAAATTGTTATTGTTTATGTGCCTACATTCTAGACCCGACTGGTGGTTATGTCGGTAGTTGAGAAGGAATGACAGGACTTCCATTTCAATAACAATAACAGCGAACTTTATACTTAAAGTAATTTTCTTTCAGTATTACAAAAAGCTGTTTTTTAATGCAATGCCTCATTCATTTTCTGTTCTAACAGATCCTTATTAAAAGTTTATTGCCGCAGTAAAACTAAACTGAAAGATTAAGAGCATACTTCTTTTGTTTTAACCATTTTATTTTCTCTTGCACGCAAGTACATAGTAGTTCGAGAAGGTACTGTATTCCACCCAAAAAGTCAATACATATATTTCGCCGGAAATAAAAGTTTTTTACGGCACCCTGAATATAAAAAAATCCAGATAAAGGTTCGCGCGTGCACGTGTATGGGGTATGGTGTGTATGTACATTCAAAACGAAAAGTCGGTTAAATACCAAACTTAGATATTTAAATTCAGCATCTTCCAAGAATGCGTAAATCTCCCCGCTCAAAACCCCTTTTCAAACACTTTTCGAAAATTTTGATTTTCTCAAAAATAGCTCTACAGATTTTGATTAAAGATATATTAAAGATATTAACGTGGCAAATAAAATGTGTAGCAACTAGCATGAATAGTCTCCGACAACTTCTTCATTCTCTGGATTACTTTTGCATAACTGGAAAACCGCAAGATATAGACAAAAACTTACTATTCAGATATGTAGGTCTCTTGAATATACACGTCATTTTTTGAGTTAACCATTTCAGAGATATTGGTTTCAATTTTAAAATACTTAAACTTTTCTCAAACGAGTACTTGTCATTCCTTTTTCTTTTGTTTTAGTACTGGCCATACAAAGATAACTGAATTTCAATCGCATAGTAACCTGTTTTTAAAAGATTCGACTATCGTGTTAGCTGGTCTATTCCCTTATTTCCTTCCTACTTATATGGAACTAAGTATTAAGACAATTTCTGCTAACGTTTATCTCAGTATGAAGTAGATAGTAGATAGAAGGAAACTTTTGTAATAGGCGGCCGTAACTTCATTGGGGGAATGGTGTTTATTTTTCTTTGGCTAGGGAAACCTTTAATTTTTATTGAAATATAAATTAAAATATATAAATTATTTTATATATTAAATTACTCGCCGTGGCCGAGTGATCGCTCGCCTCCCCAAACGCCCGCATGTGGGATTTGTTGTGGACGAAGGGGCGTTAAGGCCGGTTTCCCCCGCCACTCATTCCACCAATTTCTCCATCATGACCTTTATTATCATCCATTTAGTTTGCATTTCATTTCACCTACTTCCTCACGTTCATGCCTGGCTATGGGCCGACCATTCGTTCCAAATTCTCCATTCTGTGGTTTCGTGCCGTTGGCTCTCCGGCAGGCTTCTGACCCCTAGGCATCAGCTTGCAAGTCCTATGGGGTGGCAATCCTAAACACGGGGAGGGTAAGCCGACCACGAACAAAAAAATTATTTTAGGTAAAAATGAAGGAAGAAAATAAAATAAAATGCTTAATTTTTTTAAAAAAAAAACAACTATGAAACCAAATTAGCTCGTTCAATTCGTAACAAACATTAAAGGAATATCCTTCAACGTCCTTTAGATGATATCCTAAAGAAAAAACCATTAACGAAAACATATTTATTTCGGGAAAATATCCAAAGTAGTGCGTTTAGCCTAAGTAAAGATCTCTTCTTCAGTTGTAGTCCCAAAGCTTCTCATCTATCTGTTTGTTTGTTTATTTTTCGTTATAAAGATTTAGGCAGTTCAAGATTTGCCGTGATCACAGCACTCTTCCTAAAGCTCAGAACTTGAGAGACATTGCTTTGTTCTGAATGGCTCGTGCGGCCGAATAAGATGAATCTCTAAGCAGATAAAAATTCTACAAGAATGGTTTTCATACGAGAGCTTTTTAGAAGTAAGAGAAACGAAAAATAAGAGAGTAATCAAATTTATTCCTACATATGAAGTTTAATAGTGCTAAGATAGAAAGGATACAGTCCCCATCTTCACAGGTGACATGTCCTTTGTACTCTGGAACATACGGCCTCAGTACGTCCTTCATCAGCACCTGGAAGCACAGCTCCTCCTTGGGACATAGCTTCTTGAGGATGGTCCCTTGTTCGGGACCCGCCTTGAAGTTTCCTGTAACATTAAACGTTTAACTCAGTAATAATCACAGCTTTAGGCATTGAGAAGATAACTTACACGAAGGTAGACTAGTGCGTCTAAGAAATGTTATGTAATATACAACAAAATAAGATGTAAATATATATTGCTTTTGCTTTTTTTTTAATTTATTTATTTAAGGTCACTTTATAACAGCAAAGCTCATCAGCGACCAGCTTCTTCTTTGTTTCTTGTATTATGTATGATTTATGCTCTGTATACACAATATACAGGATGTCCAACATTAAGGTTGCAGGTAAATATCGCTTACAAGAATATAAACAAATCTGATGTGTTCCATTCACATGACTTTCTCTACATCTCTGCAACAAATTATTGTTAAAAAGCTTATGCTTCTATGCTTTGAGAACAAAATTAGCAGAAATAGTCTTATTACTTGCTTCCTTGCAAGTAAAAGTGAAATAAGGGAGTACCATAGGTTAAAGTGGTAGTCAAAAGCTGGTTGCCATGCAACTGAAGTTCCTTTGTTTGCATGGACAGGTGTTGACAAATTCCTGCTTGAGAAAAGTATAAGTCGACACCAAAAAACAAGGAATATCTAAAAAAACGATCAACTCCACGAAAAAATGCATATAACGTAAATTGTGTGTTTTAACGTGCTCTACATTTTTTGAGTGGTAAGTTTTAGGTCATCTCTTACGGTTTAGCAGCTAAACAAAATTTCGTACAGTTCATCCAGAATAAAGTAGTCTTCAGAGGCTATTCCCAGAAAATTCAAGATATAAATTATACTATATTTTAATCAAAATCGTTAGATCCATTTTTGAGAAAATCAAACATTTCGAAAAAGGGTAGTTGGAGGTGGGGGGATTTTATTGAAAATCTTCGTGTCGCATCCTTGGAAGATACCAAACTTAAATACCAAGTTTGATTTTCAACGATCTTTTCGTTTTTGAGCTATGTTGTCCATAGACATATACACACGGACCTTTTTCCAAAAATACTCTTTTTTGGGATTTAGGGAGCCCAAAACATGTATTTCCGGTGAAATATCGGTATCGAATTTTTGGGTGCATTACAATACCTTCTCTATACACTATGTACTTAGTACGTGTAGAGAAAGTAAAATCCGATGTCTTCCATTCACATGACTTTTTCTACCTATTCTGTAAAACTGTTCTTATTCTTCTAATTACTTCACGCTAATCGATATAAGCATTATAGAAATGGTTTGATCACTTAATTCCGTTTAAGTAGATGGAAATGATAGAATTCACTAGTCTAATCAATTGTCAAATCTTTTTATAGCCAGTCAACTAGGTGTTGCAATTAAAACTCCCTTCTGTTTGCACGACTAGGATGAAAAAAAAACGAAACGACTTACCATTTGAGAAAAGTCATAAGTATTGGGTATTTTAAAACAACTTACAAGGAATATCTTGGAAATGGTCAACTGTACAAAAATTATTTATTTGTAGATACAGTAATTTTTGAAAGAGATCTAAATTTTTTTTGTATAGTAAGATTTTCTCCATCTCTTACGGGTTATCAGTTATGCAAAAGCCATCCAAAAAGAAGACGACTTCAGAGATGTTCCCAATCTATTCTAGATATACATTTTATTTCTCATGAAAATATTTTAAACATATACATTTTAATTTTCTCAAAAGAAAATCAGAATTTTCGAAAAATTACCCATTCAAAGCGTAGTTTTGGTTAGGGGATTTTCTTAAAAATGTCACATACTTGGAAGATGCAGAACTTAACTATAGTTTGGTATTTATCGACTTTTCATTTGAGTTATGCTGTTCAAAACGTGTATTTCTAGTAAAATTTCGCTATTGAAGTTTTGGATGAAATCAAATAGTTTCGTTATTTACTAAGACAATCAGTAGAGAAAAGTGAGAGGTATTTATCGAGTGCTCTTATTTTACGTATATCACAATTACTCACATCCACACGGCAATTCTGATTCCGAAAAAACTACCCCCAATCAATTACTGTAGATTACTCATTCAATTATACTGGGCGTGGAACACAAACAATATTATACCACATAGCATACTCAAGCTTTTGACTAATTGTGGTATGAAGACCTACTACCCAAATAACTTCTAAATAGTTAATATATTGTATACGGGGGTCATTTCAAAGTCATGACAACTATTATCTTCCGAATATTTATATATTTATTTATTTGAAAACATGTACACGTATCAGATGATACCGCCTGATTGCGTCTGTGTCTGGTAGCAAGTACACAGCACCTAAGTTAGTATCCTAGAGGCTGTAATTCAAGCGGTGGGCGTGGGAGAATTCTCCTTGTGAAATCCATTCATTCTCCTGTATGCATGTGAAACATGGAAAGTTATCCAAAGTATCACTAATTCCTTGCAGAACTTCATAAACCGTCGCCTGCGTCGCATCTTAAACATCAGATGGCCCGAAATTATCTCCAATGAAGAGCTTTGGAAAGCAATAGGTCAACTCCGTGTACATATATAAGTTGAAATCAAGAGGACACACATGGAGGAAGCCAGCAGGAACCATAAAACGAACAGCATTAGAATGGAACCCACAAGGGGCACGGAATAGAGGTTGTCCTAGAAAGACATGGTAAAGGACCATAGAGGAGCATGCACTAGAAGTGGGGAAAAGTTGGAACGAAGTTAAGGCGCTGGCAAGTCGGAGAACACAACGGAGACGTTTCACGGATGCCCTATATCCCGGAAGGAACAAGAGGAACTAGCCAAAGTCCGTGTTCTGATCTCGTCCACGCGGCTTTGGTCTCATTTCGAATTTGAAAACCTGATGTATTCCGTCCACATACATTTCTCTAGCCGTTTCAAATGCAAATTATTCTTACAAAATATTATGTTTTATCTACATCATGATAAACATTAGTAGAATTGGTCTTATTACTTGCTTTCTTGCAAGTAAGAAGGGAAATAAGGGGATATATTAGGTTAAAGTAATAGTCAAATCTTTTAAAAGCTGGTCACTATGTGAAGCAATTGACGTTCGGTTTGCTTTGCATGGTCCTGTTTGAGAAAAGTTAATTAGTTTAAAATTGAAACCAATAACAATGAATATCTCGAAAACGGCAAACTATAAGAAAAACGTATATGTCATTAATTATGTGTTAACGACATCTACATTTTTTGAACAGTAAGTTTTTGTCTTTCTCTTACAGCTTAACCGTTATGCAAATTTCGCAAAACTCAATCAGAATAAAGAGTTCTTCAAGACTATTCCCAGAAAATTCAAAATATACATTTTATCTGTGATGTAAATATCTTTAATATACGGTATTTTAATCAAAATCGTTAGAGCCATTTTGAGCAAATCAACATTGAAGAAAAATGTCCCATGTAAAGGGTAGTTGGGGATGGGGGTATTTTCTTAAAAATCTTCTTGTCGCATATTTAGAAGATACTGAACTTAAATACCAAGTTTGGTATTTAACCGACTTTTCGTTTTTGCTATGTTGCCTATTCATACATTTTTTTAAAAATGTATTTTATTGGACTCGGGGGATCTCAAAACATATATTTTCGGTGAAATATCGACATTGAATTTTTGTGAGGAATTCAATATCTTCTCTAACCATTATGTACATTATACATACGGGCTAGAGAAAGTAAAAAAAAAAAAAAAAAGCTGTTGCGGGAAGACAGCTCAGTAACAGCGTTTCGACGAGAGATATACGCATGCCACCTAACTGATGATATTCAGCACCTTCCTAATTAATGACAATGATATATGGTTTCCTTGAGGGATTACTTTGAAGAGTGTTTGTTGGCTGTGAGTAATATAAGAATACCTTTTTGTGCATATATAATGCCAGTTCTTCTGTATTTTGCAGATGATCAGGTATTAATCTCACCTACAGAAACGGATTTGCAGTATTCTATACACTATTTAAATACACTTGGAAGAATACAAAAGAAAACCAATACAAATAAAACCAAAATGAGGGGCTTTTGTGGAAAATATTCTTTCTCTTAAATTATTTTCTTCTTCATTTGCGATACAGATTCCCGTCATTTCTCCGGGCGCACTTCAGCCTGGGGCTTTTGTGCTATCTGTATCTTTTAGAGTCAACCCATTACACCTGAATCCCTTAAAAAGAAGTGCAGCCTTGCAATGGGTATCGATGATGCTTGTTTTGATTCTATGGACATTTTCCCAAAAGTTTTGTATCTCTTGCGAGCCAAAGCTTCGCAGGGGCATAAAATGTGCTGGGCTGTTTCAGTCTCCTTCCTGCAAAATTGAAGCACCCCAATTGTGTTGAGATGCTTTTTCACAGGGGCATGCCCTGTGAGGAAAGCAGTAACCGTAGGTTATTTTAGACAATCATATTTTATAAAGGGTACGTTAATTTAAATATTTGGGTTATAATTTGGCCTTTGAAGACGCAGGTAATATAGCAAACATAGTTAAAGCATTTAAAAAAACAAGGAGATACTTAATAGAGTTATGAAACCATATTTACACTTTAACATTACGGCGATATACATTCCTCGCAAGAACAACATTAAGCAATGATAGTGAAGCCTGGACAATACGAAGAAGAGATGAATCTAGGATTATAAGAACGATTTATGCGT
This sequence comes from Hymenopus coronatus, assembly GCA_030762935.1. Taxonomy (NCBI): domain Eukaryota; kingdom Metazoa; phylum Arthropoda; class Insecta; order Mantodea; family Hymenopodidae; genus Hymenopus; species Hymenopus coronatus. Next base: position 69,559,341 of record CM060896.1, on the reverse strand, counting down.
CGCACAGCAGGCTGCACAAAGTGGGACTACAAAAGAAATGAAGTTATGGAAGAGCTGGGTATAAATCCCATTCTCCACCGTATACAAAAGTACCAGACAGCTGGATGTGCACCACGGTTGTTTCTCAACTAATTCCAAGAGGTTATGCTTCGTTACCACCCCCAAGACAAAACACCGCTAGGATGTCTCAAAATGCATTGGTAGAAAAACTTGAGTCCGTAACAAACCACATGGCTTAATACTTTCAGGATGATGATGAGATTATAAAGCAAAACAATTATTTCATTTTGTGCATCTGTCATTGCCCTTTATCCATTGCCTCCTTTACCTTGATGCCAATATTGTACCAGCATTGCGAAAGACATTCCAGTGACTTTCATTTGTATATACTGAATTTCGGTTCCTGTAGCTTTATTGGCTGATTAAAATATTTGCCTTCGCATATGAAAGGACTTGGGTATATATTGTAGTTAACGTCGCTCTTTGTATCATACAAGTGAAGCCCAATGCGCAACAATAAAATTTGAGCAGTAGGTCATCGTGCACAATATGTCAAAAGTACCCATATACACATAACATAATGTGGGCTACATCTATCTATAGTATGACCTAAATTCAAGACAGCTTGAATGGTTTAACAGTATATTAAATTTTGAAAAATGTAGCTTGTCTACAGTAGATATACAATAAGACAGACTCAGTAGATTTGCATAAAAATCAAAGTTCGCAACACTGGTGTGCTATAATATGACTAGTACGCGACTTCTAGTAGTCTTAGCATCCCATGTTGAAAAATCTTATGTGTTCCATTCATATAACTTTCTCTACATCTCGTTAACAAAGTATTGTTAAAAAGCTTATTCTTCTACTTCATCCTAATCGAGCTAAACGTTAACATAAATGGTTTCATCACTTGCTTCTTTGTAAGTAGGAGGAAAATAATGCAATACACTAGACTAAATCAAATCCTTTAAAAGCTGGTTGCCATGTGATTGAAATCCGTTTCTTTGCATTGCTAGGAGTTGGCAAATTCCCGTATATGAACAGTAGGCATTTTAAAACTGAAAACAATAACGGAATACATCAAAAAGCGTCATTTCCACGAAAAAAAATGCATAGGACGTAAATTTTGTGTTTTAACGAGATCTATTTTGATGTAATAAGTTTCTATATAGCTCTTACGGTTTACCAGTTATGCAAAATTCATCGAGAATAAAGTCTTCACAGGCTTTAAAATTTAAAATTTTCGGGCTGTTTTGCCGTGGTCTGTAGGTTAAAATATGTTTAGTTAAAATATTTCTACCTAACGTTTCGTCCCTGTCTGTCTGTCTGTCTGTGGGGGGGACATCTTCAGAGGCACTGCACTCACGTGCTCAATCTTTCCGAGTTAGCGACGTGAGTGCAGTGCCTCTGAAGATGTCCCCCACAGACAGGGACGAAACGTTAGGTAGAAATATTTTAACTAAACATATTTTAACCTAAAGACCACGGCAAAACAGCCCGAAAATTTTAAATTTTAAAACCATAGACACCGGCCGTGAAAGCTTTCGCATATATCTTCATAGGCTATTCCTCGAAAATTCAAGATATACATTTTATTTGTCATGAAAATATCTTTAATTCGGCATTTTGATTAAAATCGTTAAGAGCCATTTTTTAAGAAAATCAAAATGTTCGAAAATTTTTTATGTAAAGGGTAGCTTTGGAGTGGGAGGATTTTCCTCAAAATCTTCGTGTCGTATCCTTGGAAGATACTAAAGTAAATTCCAAGTTTGGTATTTTAGTGACTTTTCATTTATGAGTTATGATGTTCACAGACACATGGCCTTTTCCTAAAATGTTTTTTTATACAGATTGACCCTGAAATATGTATTTCCAGTGAAATCTCTCGGTATCAAATTTTTGGGTGAAGTGCATTATTTTCTCTACCTATATACCATGCACTATGTATAGAAAGTAAAAAATCCTATCCCCCGTAATCAAAATGTTTTCAGTTCCATTTTCACAGCACATTTTTAATCTCTATAAGTGAGGAGTAACGTGCCTACCTCACATTCAAGAGGTCCCGAATTTGAATCTCGATTAGGGTGAGTTACCCGGATAAGGTTTATTTATTTTTGCTTATGATTACTTTTCTTCTCGTATTATGTACATAGTGTGTGGAGAAATTCGATACCGAGATTTCACCGGAAATACATGCTTTAGGACCCCCTGAATAAAAAAAAAACAAAAACAAAAAAACGTCCGTGTGTGTGTGTGTGTGTGTGTGTGTGTGTGTGTGTGGGCAACATAGCTCAAAAACGAGAAGTCCGTTCCAAGGATGCGACACGAAGATTTTCAAGAAAATCCGCCCTCCTCCAACTACCGTTTACACGGAAATATTTTCGAAAATATTGATTTTCTCAAAAATGACTAATGAGTTTGCTTAAAATCTTGTATATTAAATATATTTACATGACAAGTAAAATGTATATCTTGAATTTTCTGGGTATAGCCTCTGCAGACATGTTTATTCTGGATGAATTTTGCGAAATTTTGCATAACTGGTAAGCCGTAAGAGATAGACAAAAACTTACTTAATAGAAAATGTAGAGCTCGTTATAACACACACTTTGTTACTTTTTTTTTCCTAGAGTTGATCGTTTTGTTATTGGTTTCAGTTATAAAATGCCTATATTTTTTCATTTGGGAATTTATCAACTTCAATTACATAGCAACCAGTTTTTGACTGTCATTTTAACCTATGGTATTATCCCTAAGGTAAGGGATTATTTCTCTTCTACTTTCATGGAAGCAAGTAATAAGATGATTTCCGCTAATTTTTTCTCGATTAGAATGAATTAAATAGAAGCTTTTTAACAATAATGTGTTGTAGAGGTGTAGAGAAAGTCATGTGAATCGAACACATTAGATTTTTTATGGAGTTCTCCCTTATCCTGGTAAATAACTTTAAGCTACATGAACTCATTTGAATATCGTTTCACCGATTTCGTTTATCGTCCGATATGACTAAAGGACATGAGAGAGAGAGAGGGAGAGAGAGAGAGAGAGAGAGAGAGAGAGAGAGAGAGAGAGAGAGAGAGAGAGAGAGAGAGAGAGAGAGAGTATTTCATATATTTTACTTACATCCTGTGTTTCTGTTGCTATGCATAGTTTATTTTGCAATGAGTACAATTATTTGCAGACAAGCCTGTCTTCACTTTTGCTGACCTGTAGTTGGTATATTTATGGCTTGTTACACTGGATGCGAAACTTCCTTAATGATACACACATCAGAAATGGAGATCGAATTGGATGTCTTGCCGTGATTCATCAGTAGAAATGAATTTATTTAACACGCTCTACATAAAAACTTGTTACTCTTCCAATTACTGTCATGTGGCTTGTCGCATACATCAAACCAATGCTGAAGCGATTTTTATCACAAGTTTTTAATGTCCACTTCCAGCAATCCAGTTCAGATTAAAGTTAAGAAGCTCAGGTGGATGTTTGTGATGGTCAAGACATTTAGATGATTATTTTTGTTTTGCAGTTCTCACTTTAATTAAGGAAGTCCTGCAAAATATTTAATACTCAGCACACAATATTAATGCAATTGAAGTACATTAATGGTGAAGACACACAATTGAATAAACTGCATGTCTTGACTTTCTCCTTTTATTCATAAAGCTAAACATTAATAACATCACACTAGTGTAAAAAAAAATCTGATGTGTTCATTCACATGACTTTCTCTATATCACTGCAACAAATTATTGTTAAATAGCTAATTCTTTATTTACTTCATGCTAATTGAGATAAATATCAACAGAAGTTGTCTTATTATTTGCTTCCTTGTAAGTAGAAGGGAAACGAGAGTGCCATAGCGATAGTCAAATGTTTTAAAAACTGGTTGCTATGTTATTGATGTTCCTTTGTATGGCCAGGAGTTGACGAATTCCCGTATGAGAAAGGTACAATTAATTTAAAACTGAAAATTATAACAAGAAATATCTCAAAATCACTCAACTCCAGTAAAGAAATCTGATGTGCTACACTCTCACAACTTTCTCTAGCTGTTCTACAAATTCCATACAAAAGGTTATTCTTCTTTCTACACAATGCTAATCGAGATAAACATTGTTCTTACTGCTTAGTTCCTTTTAAGTAGAAGGAAATTAAAGAAATGCGCTTTATTAAAGTGATAGTCAAATGTTATAAAAGTTGCCGTTATGCGATTGTCATTGCAAATCACTTCTTTGCTTGGCCAGGAGTAGAACAAAAGAAAAACGCATACTTCCTGTCCGAGAAAGTATAACTGCTTTACAATTGACAAGAATAACAAGGAATATCTCTGAAACAGTAAACTACACGAAAAACATATATGACATACATTGTGTACTCTAACGAGATCTAAATTTTTGTGTAGTAAGCTTTTGTCCATCTCATACGGTTTACTAGTTATGTAAAATTAAGCAAAATTCATCCAGAACCTATTTCCAGAAAATTCAAGATATACATTTTATTTGTGATGGAAATCGCTTTAATATTTTATTTTAATTTAATTTTATTTTATTTTATTTTAATAAAAATCGTTAGCCATTTTTAGGAAAACAAAATTTTTGAAAATTTTTCCATGTAAAGGGTAGATAGGGGTGGGGAGATTTTCAAGTTTGGTAATTAACTGTCTTTTCGTATTAGAGCTATGCTGGCCACAGACAGACAGACAGACAGACAGGCAGACAGATAGACAGTCAGACCTTTTACTACAGATGCTTTTTTTTGGATTCAGGGGGTTCCAAAACATGTATTTACTGTGAAATCTCGGTATGGAATTTTTGGGTGGAATACAACACCTTCTTTTTCCACTATATACTTTGTACATACGGGGCTAGAGAAAGTAAAAATGTATATAGCAAATTGTGTGTTTTAATGAGCTGTACAGTTTTGTTAAGCACGTTTCTGTCTATCTCTTACGGTTTTCCAGTTATAGAAAATTCCGCAAAATTAATCCAGAATAAAGACGTCTTTAGAGTCTATTCCCAGAAAATTCAAGGTATACATTTTATTTGTCACGTAAAAATCTTTAATATACGATATTTTAATCAAAATCATTAGAGCTATTTTTGAGAAGGTTAAAATTTTCGAAAAATGTTCCATGTAAAGGGTAGGTGGGGTAGGGGGAATTGTCTTGAAAATCTTCGTTTCGCATCCTTGAAAGATATCAAACTGAAATACAAAGCTTGGTATTTAACAGTATTTTTGTTTTTGAGCTATTCTGCCCCCCACCCACCCACCCACCCACACACACACACACACAGAGCTCAAGGACATTTTTCTAAAATTTTTTTTTTAATTCAGGGGTCTCAAAACATTCGAATTTTTGGATACAATACAATACCTTCTCTATACACTATATACATAGCATGTGTAGAGAAAGTAAAACTCATGTGCTGCATTCGCATAACTTTCTCTATCTGTTCTGGAAGCAAACTATTCTTATAAAAGTTATTCTTTTATCTGCATAATGCTAAGATTTACATTATCAGAAATGGTCTTATAACTTGGTTCCGTATAAGAGAAATAAAGGAAAACGCTAGGCTAAAGCGATAGCAAAATCTTTTAAAAGCTGTCGCTATGCGTTTGCATTTAAAGTCGGATCTCTTTCCAAGGCCAGGAGTAAACAAGAGGTATGGACCGTAAGATGACTCCCGTTTGAGAAAAGTTGAAGTAGTTTAAAATTAAATACAATAACAAATAATGTTTGGGAAGCGATTAACTCTACAAAAATATTATGACATAAATATTGTGTTTTAACGAGATCTACATTCTAAAAATCCATTTTTTATTCAGGAGGCCCAAAACATGTATTTCCGCGAAATCTCGGTATTGAATGTTTGGGTAGAATACAATACCTTCTTCATCTACTATGAAATTGCACGTGTATGGTGAAGAAAGTAAAACATATGACATGCTTCATTCAGATGTTTTTCTCTGTCTGATCTGCAAACAAAATATTTTTACAATAGATTATTCTTCTATCTAAATATTATTTTAATGCTAAGGGAGATACATATTACCAGAAATGGTCTTATTATTAGTTTCTTATAAGTAGAAGCATCTAATTCATGCTACGGAAGATAAACATCAACAGAAATGGCTTAATGCTTCATTTCTTATAAGTAGAAGGCATACACTGGGCTACAGTAACAGCCAATTTTTTAAAAAGCTGTCATCGATGAAGTTGAAATTTGCTTCTGTATGCACGGCCTGGAGTAATACAAAAGAGAGATGAAACGAATGACGATCTCCCGTTTGAGAAAATTTAAGTGACTTAAAATTGAAATCAATATCAAGGAATATCTTTAAAACGGACAATTTTACAAAAAATAAATAAAAATAAAATTAAAAAAATTAAAAATCTGATGTATTCCATTTAGATTTCTTTCTCTACCTGTTCTGCAAAAACAATTTTCTTAAAAAAGATTCTTTTATATATAATGCTAATCGAGGTAAGCATTAGCAGCCATTCTCTTATTACTTGCTTCCTTCTAAGCAGAAGGGAAATAAGGGGAAGCGCTAGACTAAAAGTGTTGTCATTTAAAAGCTGGTCATAGTTGCACAATTGAAGTTCGGTTTGCTTTGCACGGCCAGAAATAAACAAAAGAGATCAAATGAAAATGACTTCCCGTTTGAGAAAAGCCACATAATTTAAAACTGAAACCGATAACAAGGGATATCTCGGAAATGGCCAACTATACAAAGAGTGTGTATGACAAATTGTGCGTTTTAATGAGATGTGCATTTGTTGTGTAGTAAGTTTAAGTCTATCTCTTACGGTTCAACAATATTGCAAAATTCAACAGAATAAAGAAGTATTCAGAGGCTATTCCAGAAAATTCAAGCTGTACATTTTATTTGTGATGTAAATATCTTTAATGTACGGCATTTTAAACACAATCGTTAGAGCCAATTTCCAGAAAAATAAACTTTTCAAATAAATTCCAAGTAAAGCATTCCAAAGCATGCGTGACATCGGAGAGAGCCAACTTCTGAATTTTCGGGAGTTTTTTTTTTTTTTTTTCATGTCTATAATTTTTAAATTGCACAGCATATTCTAAAGATGCATATGGCGACCGATCATGGAGAATCCATCTATTCATTGCCAGGTTGAAATGTGAGACACTACTTAGCGATAAGTGGGAAAGGAGAATTTGAAGCACGAGTTGTCAGTTCAAGGCGAGAAATTGCAGATTTTTTGAAAGGTATCTTACGATGAACAAAATGCAGTCAGTAATAGAACATTTTCATTTGTAAATGTTTAAGCATGCTAGTGATACACGAAATATACTCCGGACATTAATTAAAACATTTGATAAAACTTGTGAAATTATTTTTTAAATAAATATGTTTTTAGACATGATATTTAGGTTCGGTTACTAAGTTTTATTGTTGATTCTTATTCTTTGAGGGATTCATTCAATAGTAAATGTAAAACAAAGTTGAATCTGTTTCGTTTCTTTATTTACGAGTTAGTGAACAATTTTTTGAGCAATATACCCTACTATAATAAATTCCCTAGCTGATTATGAACGTATTAGATATCTTTGAGTTAAATGGATAGAATACAAATAAAACATTGGTTTTGATTTTACCAAAATAATGACATTTGTATGTTTTTTCTCTATTTAAGACGGATTATAGTCCTCCTTATCCCTTCTCTGGGTTCGACAGTTATATTAGAATAAAAATGTATTGTGCTTTTAATAACACTGACTTAAACATGAGAGCATTTCTTCATTATTTCTTATTAGAATTTTATTATTTTATTCACAGTCTCATTTCCGTTTATAAACTACGTTTTCATGGGGTACTGAAATAGATTTTAGTACACATTCATTATGAGTACTACATGTGGATTCAGATTAGAAAGTGGGTTCGAAACGGGATGGGATCGAAATATGTTGCATGGAAACATCTCCGTATTCAAATCGTAGCTTCCATTGCAATTTTTGCAACCTGCTGCACACTCGTCATTTTGTTGCCTTCAATAAACTTTCCAGGAACTGGTGTAATACATCACTGTTTTTTTATCGTTTCCGTTAACTTGCAATTTAGTCTTCTCAAAAACATTCACTAACCTTGAAACATGCTTTTGTACGGCCCGGATGTTTAAGTTGCATCAACTGTCACTTTAGGTATTTTTGTGCTTAAAACAGGTCTTTTTAAATTTTTGCTAGGCTGATTCTATGGATCAGCAGTAATCCGTTTTTCTTAGATTTGTGAGATTTATTTGTAAACTTCTTTCACAAAAGCCTACAATGTCAAAGATATCCATAAAAACACACTGAGAATCCAGTACTCTTTCTTTTGTAGGTTATGTTTTGTCACTGCAGTTTCCAACCGCTTAACAACTTCTGGTGTAAACAACAATACGTTTTAATATGACGTATATATACATACGTATGCAAGGAAGGTGACAAGAGATGACCACTTGAGTGGTTTCTTAGTCTTGGCAATGCAGGAAGCTTTAGTTTCATCTGAAGTCATTGACATTTTTAGCCTTTTAGGTGCTCAGCATAGTAAACGGCAACTGTTAAGTATTGGCTCAGGTGAAAGAGGGATTGCCAGTAGTTTCTCTTTGAACAACCGCATACATCTTTATGGTACAGCAACTGAAAACTAGAATGCCATGGCCGGCATTCAAACACAGATCTTTCGCCTTCCGTGCGGTGTACTCTCAGCCACTGAGCTTCCATGAACACATGCCGGTACTTGTATGGCATTAAATAGTGGTGGACATAATTTTAGGATGAGTTTCAATCCTAAAATAACATTTCTTTATTCGAAGAACGCAAAACAGCTATTTCATGTCTGCCTCTCATTTAGTTTTTTTTAGGTGCAATGAAATTCACATTGTCTGTTTCAGGAAGTGTGAAACTAGTATATATTTTGAATTTTATTAATCAAATAGAGAGGGAAAAATATGTTAAAACCTAAAAATCCGGCCCACTTGTAACACACTAACATACGTTAAACTGGTTCGTAAATGTAATTCCCAATCGATCAACATTAAAGTTTGAAGTATTTATTCTCGAACATTGCATTTTCAAAACAATCTGAACTTCTATTGAATTTAATATGTAGGCGCGAATAATATTCAACTGGAATTGGAACAAATCAATTTCAACTCCCCATGGAAACGTAGTGATATTGCGTATTCACGAATAAAGATCTTGGTGCCTCTGATACAGTTACTCGATTATTACTTTTCCTAACATTTTGGGTTTATACCTTAGACTATCATGCTTACTTCAGCCAAGTACTCAGCTAGGAATTCTAGCAAAACTTTATCCTCACTCCAGGCTGAATCATTGCACGCGTTTCAGATAGTTCTGTCTGGAATGTTTCTTGTATGAGCGAGGAATGCTACTCAGATTTCCATGGATATAGATCGAGTTACAGCAAGGATAATCTCGCATCACACCTGCAGTAGCCAAGTGTATTAATTCGTAATCTGCTCTATTCTTAGAAATTGGATATCTATGACTTCCTCAGAGATGAACAGTTTTGCATTCTCTACTACATACCTAGAAGATAAACATGTTATCTATCCAACAATTTGATATCCAAGTTTCCCATGAAATAAATGTTTTGCCGTCTCTGAATGCAAATGAAAAAGCATTTTGAGAAAATTGTTGCATGTGTGGTATGTGTGTGTGAGTGTGTGTGTGCGTGTACAGCATAGATCAAAAACTAAATGCAAAAACTTCGTGTTTAATCTTCCAAAGACGCGACACGAATATTTTCAAGAAAATTTCCCCTATCCCAAACTACCGTTTACACGAATCGTTGCTTGTTATTTTATTATTTTTGACATTAAAATGACTAAAAATTTTAAATAAAAAGCCATATATCTGGATATTTACATGCAAAATATCTTGACTTTTCTGGGAATAATGTCTGAAGTCCTCTTCATTCGGAAGGAATGATTATATTTGTATAAACTGTAAACCATATACAATTGCACAAAACTGTATCTCCCTTTAAAATACACGATTTATTTTAAAAAACTGATTCTTGGCATCAGTCTTTTCGAGATATCTGTTGCTATTTGTTTAAATTTTCAACACAGTCAGTTTTTAAATGTGGTCATATTAATTTTTTTTTTGCGATGTCGTGGAAAGAGTATAACAATTCAGAGCCAGCATATAGCGACCTCCTTTTAAAATTCGACTATCTTTTCGGTTTATGGTTCACTTTGTGCCTGAATATGAAAAAAAATGTTTCTGCAAACATTTATCACGATTAATATGAATAATATAGTAAAATAAGTTCCTGAAAGAATATTTACAGAAGCTATACAAAAATAAGCATAATGTCAGAAAAAAATGTTTCGAAGTTTATGCATCAGGTTTTTAAACCTGACTATCACGTCGTCCGTACTTCCTTTGTGCACACAACAAATATATAATAAAACACAAAGATATAAAAATAAAGCTTTCGAGAAAAGAGTTATAAAAATAAGCAATAGTGGGTACAGAAAGTCATGTGAATGTAGTGTATCACATTTTAATTTATAAAACTTCCATGTTAAACTTTCGTTAGGTGCAGCTAGACATAAAGAAGCCACCAAAATAGCCTTTGTTCTAACTTATGCTACCATTATCTTATACATGGACAAGCTGAAGCAACAAATTTCTCTCTGTTTTTCTCCAGTTAACACTGAACTTGGACAACATCCGGTAGAAATGCTATACGAAAACATTCATTTATCACCTCTGCTATTATGTGGGCTGTCGTCGGAAAAATTCTGTTTTACGATCCGAGAACTGCCTGGTTGCGTTTGCTTATTTCTAGAATACTTCTGGACTGTTCTGGTGCACACAGAGCTGCCTTTATTTGCACACATAATTTCTGAGAATGTCAACACATACCATCCCGTACCTGCAGCCATCACGTAAAGAAATCAGACATCACGTTACAGGAATATTTTATCAGAAACAGCAAGTTATTGTCCATGCTTACCTTCAGGAATTTACTTTATAATTATTTTTGTTCTGACTATTTCTCCTAGTTTAATTTCACTTCTATCTCTTTTTACGTTTATCTTTCTTTACAAATAAAGCAGCTTACTTACATACTTACTCTACTTCGTACATAGTACATAAGCAGAGAAGGTATTGCATTCCACCCAAAATTCGATACCGAGATTTCACTGGAAATAAACAACTTAGAAACATGTCCGCGCGCATGCGTGTCCGGTGTCTATGAACACAACTCAAAAATGTAAATTCGCTTAAATGTCAAATTTGATATTTAAGTTCAATGGGACACGATATTTTCAATAAAATCCCCCCACCGCAAACTACTTTTACATGGAAAATGTTGATTTCTTCAAAAATCGCTCTAACGATTTTGGTTAAATTATCGTATATTCAAACTATTTATGACAAAATGTACATCTCGAATTTTCTGTTAATAGCCTCTGAAGTTCTATTCATTCTTATCGAGGTTTACATACATAGCTAGTAAAGCGTAAGAGATACACAAAAACTTACTTCACAGAAACAGCAGATCTCGTTAAAGTACACAATTTATGCCGTACGCATTTTTTTCCTTTAGAGTTAACGATTTCAGAGATATTTCTTGTCATTGGTTTCAATTTTAAAATACTTACATTTTATTATTTGTTTTACTTCTGGCCATGCAAAGAGAACCAAATTGCAAAGTCAATCCATAGCAACAGCTTTTAAAAGACTGGCTATCGCTTAACCTACTTCCCCTCTACTTAAAAGGAAGTAATAAGACCATTATTGCTAATGTCAAGTTGATTAGTACGAAATGGATATAAGAATACACTTTTATATAAAGAGTTTGTATGCAGAATATGCAGAGAAATTCATGTGAATGGAACACATCAGATTCTTTTTATTTGAAAGTAGTTAACTTTAATTGTATTATATATTAATTTGCCTGTCAGTTAAATATTTCACTTCAGGCTATAGGTTCTTTGGGTAAAGCTATTTACCTTTTCTACCATTTATCCGGGCAGAAGAAATATTTCATTCGATCTGTAAGTTAGACCTTGAGATATATAATAAACAACAAAGAAACGTCCCAAAATAACTTATGAATGGCATTTTCATACTTAATTATGTCATATTTTAAGATACTATGCTAATATTTTAGAGATATTGAAGATCCCTCTCTTCTCCCCCCCCCCCAAATGGTTTCAAAAGTTTTAATCTAATTGTAGTCTTATATTGGTATGAAATAAAATGCAGGTATAAAATGTTCTGTAAATTCTGATGAAGTCATAGCAGCTTTCATAAGGTTTTATGTAGTTAGGGAAGTATATAAGACAGCCAAAAGCTTACTGTAGAAAAACTGAAATAGCTTATTCTTTCCTCGAAATTGCGAGAAACCACTGCATGACAGCACTTCAAAAATGAAAAAAAAAATGCAACACTTTCAACATATATCTCAAAATAACTGATTAACCCCCCTCCCCAATAAAGGTTTTTGAAATAAATTGTTCTGTTTAGCTTTCATTAAGGCATAACCGTTTCTTTTCTCACATTAATAAGCCATTTTTCTAAACATTTAATCGCCATGAAGAAGAAGATTATAAAACTGTTTAACAGTAAAGTATTTTGAAAAAATGTGTTTGAATGACTACTACAAATCAGATTTGGAAATTGGTACACCTGTTCAAAACGTCAATTTTTACTCTGAAAACGGAGTAGACAGAATATTTCACACATCATTTATAATAAGTACAGATTAGGCAGACTGTTTCACACATAAAGGCGTTAATTTATAATAAGTAATATCACGAGTGTTTACATCTTGTCGATAATTCACAACCGGAGCGAAGCGATGAGAATGAATTGTCCTAAGAGACCAAAACACGAGTTGTATTTGACAAGACAATTCAGCGAAATAGACTATTAATAATTTATAATATATAGGAAGGGAGATAAGTTATGATTGTAATAATTACATTAGTCTCATACTATCTGGTCACTCTTTTGTTTTGTACCTTTATCACCTGATCATTCTTTTGTTTAGACAGGTAATTTCTTTTTAACAGAACTACAATTTTGTGGTAAAATCTTTGCAATATAGTATTTAAATCCATGTTTTATTTATGGAATAGTCCAGATAAATGACATTCGACGGTCTGACCTTCCCAGATAAATTTTCTTGCTCCGCTCCAGAATTGTCGTTTAGGTCAGACACTATAGTTAAGCAGAATCTGTACACTGTTACGCCAAACGTTTATTTTAAAATACCTATACTGGCCTAGCAGTATAAACTGGGCTTGACATCTCTAACTTCAGCGGATGAAGGTTTCCAACAGTTTTAAGTAATTCATTATGTGTAGTGCTAATTGTTGATAAGTCTAAACATGTATATGAAAAGAAGTTTGTTTGGTCACCTTTAAGCTGCATCTCTTTGAATCAACTAAGCCCATCAACATTAGTTAAAAACCCTTAGCGCCCCCCCCCCCCTTCCTTTCCATCCTCTCCTCAAGCAGCGATTTTTGTTTAATGTCCTTTAATCTGGTAGGTCATATCGGACGATGAATGAAAAGAGTGAAATATTGAGTCTGAGGTCCATAGAGTTTCGAGTTACCCGACATTCAATTTTTCAGGATAAGGGAAAACCTTCTCCGGGTAGACACCCTAACAGAAATTGGAACTCGGGATCTGCTGAATGTGAGAAAGACACATTTTCCCCACATCACGGAGGTGGGACATTATCTATGTATTTTTCTTTTGTCCGAATAGTTATCCCCATTAACTTTGATTTTAAACAATTGATAGTGTTTGAAATTGTTTAACTGCATTTTTAGATGATATTTTAAAATTTGGGTGCAACATCTCGCAGTGTTCCCTTTTTCCTGTAGATTATTGCTACTACTCACTTATGTTAAGAGAGAAAATATTACAGCGCACCCAAAAGTTCGCTTTCGAGATTTCACCGGAAATATCTACACATTTTGAGACTCCCTGAATCTGTGAACGGTATAACTAAGCAACGAAAAGTCGTTAAAATCAAACATAGAAAAGTTCAGCATCTTCCAAGGTAGCCAAAAGATTTTCAAGAAAATACCCTATTCCAAATTACACTTTACATGGTAATAATTTCATTATTTCGAGTTTTCTAAAAAATTAACGATTTTGTTTAAAATACCATAGATTTAGGATATTTTATTACAAATAAATGTATATTTTGATTCATTTTTAATAGTTAGGAAATTCTCTTCATTCTGAGTGACTTTTGTGTAATGGGTAAAACTGTAAGAGATAGACAAAATCTTAATACACACAAAATGTATATATTCAAATGAAAAGACGCAGTAATATAAAGAGAAACAATTTCAAACCATCAGATAACACCACGGTCTTTAAAAATCTGACTCGCCTTATCTACCGCATCGTAAAATGAAATGTGGAAATATCAACTGTAAGTTTATCATGATTAACGAGAAGCACCCAGATAATACGTTTGGCAAGAATAATTTGGGGGAAGAACGGATAGCGAAAGTTGTGTGAAATCTTTTTTTTTTATGCTCTAAATGTGCTCTTTATTGTGCGGCACATATTTATAGTACTTTTGGAGAAGTAATGGTGGTTACTATGCCTAAATTGGAAACACACTACTTACGCTCCTGCTCCCCGGGTACAGACAGCTCTCAAGTAAGTGCTGGAATGCACACATACGACACTTGAGTCTGAACGCCCAGAAAAATCCCACAAAGCAGGTGTACAAACAATGCAGGAATTAATTAAACGGCTGGGCCCGAGTCTGTTATTAACGAGCATTTCATATTAGGAAACGAGGCGCTGACCGCCGTCACTTGTAGAATTTATCTCAAGGTGTCCTAGGCCCTAAAAGGCAAAGACTTCACCTGTTCGCCACGGGCCAACGACCCTTTTTCTAACGACCGACCATTGTAACCAATGCCGGGTATCGATCGCGTAATCTCCCAGCTACTTGTATTCTAACGAGACATTCATTGCTCAAAATGTTTCTCTCTACCATTCTTAGCCTGCAGCTAATCTCTATGAAGCTTTTGATTTAGTGTGTGGTTCAGTTCAATGTCAGAACCTGTTTGGACTTTATGAAAATCATTAGAAGTAGCCTGACAAGAGTATCACAAACAGTTTATGACACAGGCAAGTTCAAACATCAATGACAACCCTAAAATTTAGTTTACTTTAAAAATTTTATTTAATTTCGTAAACTTCTCAAATATAATAATAATTATGAAGGGCAAAATGTATTGTAACTGGATAGAGTGTCAGACTCAAAGATTCAATGCCATAGTAGGGATTTGAACCACAGAACTCCCACTCAACAGAACAGCTCTAACCACTGAGCTACCATGGCAACACTAAATTACTCAAGAGAGTAATTCGTTTACCGGTAAATCACAATGGCGACTTATAATGTCGTAAGTACTTTAAGTCTGGGGCTTCATAGTTTAACCAATTATCACGTCAATATTCTGTTTTCTCTACACTAGCCGTGTATATGGAGGACATGGTAGCTCAGTGACCAGAGCAACGGATAGAGATCGGGAGATCCATGATTCAAATATCAACTATTGCATTTTATTTTTCAGCCTGACTCTACCTATCCAACCTCTGTTCTAGTGTGAGGGGAAAAAACAAAAGAAAAAAACAAAACAAACGTATTGTAACTGTTACAAAATGTCAGACATACGTTCATTAAATACGCATAATTACTGTATTGATATGTATATGCATGCTTACTAAGAAATACTCACCATGATTGGAACTTGTTAACTACACGCAGTGCTGAAATGTTCCTCCAGAAAACGTTGTTTCGAAGTTGTACTTTATCATATAGCGACAGAAATACGTATAAATATTTAGAAGCCTTTGTAGCATATATTCATTTCTTTCCAATAAAAAATTATTCGTTTTTATTTCCACTTTAAAAATGCAAAAGAAAAACTATTTACTTACAACAATGCACAAAATCTGATTTATGTTCCTATGCCATGTAACAATAAACAATTACAAATCCATTGAATAGATAGCCTTTTGTTTTCATTACTACTATAGTATGTAGTGCAAGTATTATAGGTATTCCACGCAAAATTTCGATTCTAGCATTTCATGGAAAATATACATTTTGAGATTTTCTAAATAAACAAATAAATAAATACATTTTTTAGAAACGTATCTGCGCGCGTGTCTATGAGAATAGCATAATTAAAAACTCCTTTGTGTTCCAATCACATGACTTTCTCTACATACTCTGTAACAAACTAATCTTATAAAGGCTTAGGCTATCTACTCCAAGCAAATAAAGACACAAACTATTGCGTAGTTCCTTAAAAGAGAAATAAGCAAATGCATTAGGCTAAAGCATTAGTCAAATCTTTTAAAAGCTGTTACTATGCGGTTGACATTGGAGTTCTGTTCTCCTTGCATTGCCAGGAGTAAACCAAAAGAAATTCCTATTTCATACAACTTTAAGTATTTTAAAATTGAAACCTATAACAAGGAATATCTCGGACATTGTTAACTACAAAAATTGTGATTACGTCAGATCTACATTTTTTGAGTTGCAAGTTTTTGTCTCTCTCTTAGGTTTATCAGTTATACAAAAGTTATCCAATGATGAGACCTTCATATGCTATTCTCAGATAATTCAATATACACATTTTGTTTCTCATATAAACATATTTAATATACGGTACTTTAATAAAAATGCTAACCATTTTTGAGAAAATCGTAAATTTCGAAAATTTCGAAAAATCTTCCATGTAAAGGGTAATTTGGAGTGGAGGACTTTTCTGAAAATCTTCGTATCGTATCCTTGGAAGATACTAAATTTAATTACCAAATTTCGTTTGAGTTATGACACACACACACACACACACACACACACACACACACACACACAAACACATCTTTTTTCTAAAAATGTGTTTCTGGATTCAGAAGTCCTCAAACCATGTATTTTCGGTAAAATCTCGATATCTAAACTTTTAGTAAGATAAAATATCTTTTCTGCCTGTTATATATGTACATAGTACTGAGTAGAGAAAGAAAAACCGAAGGTTGTGTTGCATCGACAATTTTCAATAAAATCGTTACTATCCCAACTACGCTTTACGTGAAACGTTTTTTGAAATTTTAGATTTTCTCAAAAATGAATCTATTTTGATTAAAGTACATGACAAATACAACGTATGATTTTAAATTTTCTGGAAATAGTCAATGAATCCTTTTATTCTATATGAACTCTCAATATGAATTATGTTATTTCTAGGCAATTTAATCTTTTGAAGTTAAAGGTACAAACATACAAACATTTCTTATCAAAGGAATCTCTTGTATATAATAAATATATAAATATACTATATAATTAATAAAATAAAAATAAAATTTACTGTAATTCATTTTTCTTTCTATTTCTTTCTTTCTCTTTCTTTCTCCTCCCCGTATGGAGGACTCGCTTACAGCAAGCGCCTGGGGTCAGACACCTGTAGAGGAGCAGAGGCTCTGGGTCAGAGAGCAGCCATGAAATGTGATCAGCCTGATGCTTGTTATGGAAATAAGTGGATGGTGTGACGACGGTGAAAGGGATGAAAGGAAATATGATTAATAGAGAAATGGGCGGAATGAACGAGGGGGAAAACCAGGTGAAAACCAGCCCAAACCACCGCAAATGTTACATGCGGTCCCCTTGATCGAATCCGGATCGCCTAAGGAGAGACGAGCGGTTTAAACACTCAACCACGCACCGGTCCATAATCCACAATTCAACTTAGGTACTGCACCTTTACTTGAAATATGAATTTTATATGGAAGAATTTTAATTGATAAATGTTAGGCATATACGAAAATAAAATAGAAATAGAGTTTTATTTATGGACGCTCTTTAACTGCTGTGATTTTCAGCGTCCCATTCTATATTGTGCGTGAAAGACCGATTAATTTTGCTCAGATACCTCTTAGGAGACTTGAGGTTCTTTTACGTACCGTAATCTGCAACACGAGACCAACGGCTTTACTTCCCTTCCAAGGAAGCCATGCTAAGGACTGTTATGCCTGGAAAAAATCTATCGTTCTTCGCGGTTTGGTCTTGGGTACATGGTGACTACTACACCACGAAGGGCGACAAGCATTTACGAAAACGTACCTCTGCACAAACACTGCAGTTCTCTTTAAAGCATATAAGTTTTTTGTGCCATGATTCAGTTCCGAGATATCCGTTATTTTAGTTCAAATTGTTTAAAAAATATTTGAATGTTTTTAAATACTTGTCTATCGCCATCCTTTTGTATTTATAACAAAATCTAATTTACGTAAAGGTTTGTCTCAAGTAAAAAAAGTAGAATGAAAAATGAGATTTCGTAAGAACAATTTATAATCAATTAATGAACGATAGTCATGTGAATGTAATAGATGTTAATGATTTTTTTTTTAAATTTAACGTCTCGGTTGATACTGGATGATGAATGAAATGGGTGAAATGATGGACAAATAAGAGTGGAGTCCATAGAGCTTAAAATTTACCTGACATTCGTCTACCCAGAAAAAAATCTTCCTAACCGAGATTCCAACTAGGAACATGTTGAATAGGGGTCATAATCGTTACCACCACACCACAGAGGCGCGCTTAATATGGATTTTAATTATGTTCCTTGTTAAGTACAGACAAAATAAATATATGATAAAATAAAAAAATATACAGGACAATGTCTCGTTTTACTATTCGCCATTTTGTTAAATGCTCAGAAAGTTTTATTGACGTGTGGTTAACTTTCACAAGTTATGCTGACCAAAACATACCTTACTAAGCTGTTACTGGTCTAAATTAACGACGTAAACACACAGCTCTTGCTTGAACATATGCCAAAAGACAACATATACCATAGCACGGAAGAACATTTTTCCTAGTGATTTAAATAAACTAATAAATACATTATTTATATACATTTCGATAAATGATAGAAATCTCTTTAGGTATTTCCCCTTTTGTAATGAAAAATCGTAACATACAACATATAAATAAGTAAATATAATTTTAAACAGGAGGTTCTAACGTTCAGAATACAAGATTACTGTCATTCTCTTTTTAGTATGGATGAATACTAACCTTGATGTCCTGCAAGTTGAACCCACGGATACCTCTGCTTTTTGTACGTCTGAAAGAACGGCGTCCATTGGACGATGTTACGAAGCTTTCTCCAACCGGAAGGCTGAAAAAACGAAACAGACTAATGTTACTCATCTGCTTAACAGTTTTATTAACAAATTCTTTTAACATTGCATGGATATTTCACTTATTGTAAAAGATAAAAGGCTTAATGAATTGTACAAATAAAACACTGAAAACAAGTGTAAGTAATCTTAAAAAGATAATGATATTTTCTAGGCTGTAATGTTCGGAATCAGTCAAACAAAAAAAGGAATGGGTTAACTACATTCTTGACAGAGTAGGGGTGTATGTGGTCCTATAGCCATGAATAAACAAGTTTATATACCGTACTGTAATCAATTTGTGTTATTAGTACTCAGGAACAAGCTTAATTGTGGCGGCACTGCTCAATATGTCCTACTAGCTTAAAGGACGTTAGTCATTTAAAAAATGTTGTGACGATAATAACGGTATTTATTTTACACCTGAGAATGCAGTATCGACCCATTCTTGGATATTTCTTAAGTGAAAATCATATTATCAGTAATACAATCCCCTGGCAAAACCAGGCACGTTCTTTTACACTTTACATTATTATTATTATTATTATTATTATTATTATTATTATTATTATATACAATAAATCATTACCGTTTTTCCACAAGGAAACAAACATGAAACATTTGACATTTGGTTTATGCTCTTTGATGATGTAGGTGTGGATGAATAGTATGGCAGATTAAGTCAATAATGAATGTCTTCACATTATAGTTTAGAAAGGTGCTCAAAAATTATATCAAGCAACCAACTTTAAAGATTTTAAATACTGAAATGCAGAGTTTACAATCCGTATTGAAACTCCTAACTTGTCTTTCTGACATTTAGCATTTTAAAAAATGTGGAAGAAATGTTTGTGTAGAAGGCTTAATATATATATGATTAAAAATGACACATTGGATGCAAAACCAATGGATTGGAGATAATCGACACACAATTTTACAGTGTGTTAAAATTACAAAACATTCAGAACGTAAAACTCAAAAGTCTGATGTGTTCAATTCACATGACTTTCTCTATCTGTTCTGCAAACAAACTATTCTTAAAAAGATTATTATTTTATCTAATAATACTAATAAAGATAAACATTACCAGGAATTGTATTATTACTTAGTTTCTTATAAGTAGGAGAGAAATAAGAAAATGCACTTGGCTAAGGCGACAGTAAACTCTTTTAAAAGCTGTCCATCGCTAATGATACTATCATCAAAATTCAGTTTTTTTCCATGGCTAGGAGTAAAATAAAAAGGATACGAAACGAATGAGTACTTCCCGTTTGAAAATAAGTTCCAAGTATTTTAAAAATGAAACCAATATCAGGGAATATTGGTTCTTAAAAAAACTGTATATGACATACATGTGTTTTAACGAGATCTATATTTTTTGTGTAGTAAGGTTTTGTCTATCTCTTACGGTTTACCAGTTATCAAAAAGTCATTCAGAATCAAGAGGACTTCAATGACTATTCCCAAGAAATTCAGGACATACATTTTATTTTCTATGTAAATATCTTTAATGGACATCAAAATGTTAGCCATTTTTTAGAAAATCAAAACTTTCAAAAGGTGTGCCACGTAAAACGTAGTTCGGGGTCAGGTATTTTCCTAAAAATCTTCTGTTTCACCCCTGGAAGATATGAACTTAAATCCGAAGTTTGTTATTTAACCGACTTTTCGTTTTTGAGTTAATGCTGTCCCCGCACACATACACTCGCAGGCACAGACGGGCCTTTTTCTATAGATGCTTTTTTTGGATCTAGGAGTCTTCAAAACACACATTTCTAGTGAAATTTGAGTATCGAATTTTTGGTTGGAATGCAATACCCTTTCTATCTACATACAGACGTGATAGAGAAAGTAAAAAGACAAGCACTATGTTGTATACTTGCATTTTAATAAATAGTTCCATATGCAAAATTGTATACACACTTTCTGCGAGAATAAAATAAAATGCAAAAATTTCATTTGCATTTCTTTTATAAACTAAGAGAATAATTTTAGAGTCTTGAAACATTGTATCTTAGTTGAGACGCGTACAATTGAAAAAAGTTGATATTTTCACCAGAGATTTCCTTAAAACCAGAAATTTCAATAAAATGAATTAGATAAGATTAAGAAGATAGTATATGTGTACATAATTTTAATTTTCAGATGCGTTAATTTCTTAGCAGAAATAATGTGATTGCTTTGGTAACATTAAGTTTTATTATGTTGCATATGTTGGGAAGTAATCCTAATTTTAAGGGATTTATAAATTGTCCTTAAATTACAGATCTGAAGTAAATTTAAAAGATGATAAAGGTTCTTTAAGCTCTAATATATTTAGCACTCACCTTATCCAATCATTCATACCTTCAGTTAAAAGATGAAGAAAAGAATGATTATGCTACCTTTACACATTGCAAATGCTGAGGCCCTTAAGACAATTTTCAGTGGTCAGGCTAGGCTCTTTAAAATGTTTCAAAGGCTGAAAAACAGAATATGACCAAAAATCATAGTTCATATAAGAGGTTCTACAAACTGAACTTAATTTTGTTCCACTTAACATAAGTTTTTCTTTTATTTATCTAAATGTAATTTCTTTTAACCTAGTAGGCAATATTGCACAATGAATGAAATGGGTGAAATAATATTCAAATGAACCAAGATTCCATTGAACATAAAGTTATTCGATTTTCGCCTTCTCAGGATAAAGGGACCCTCCCCTCTCGCAAAAAAACCTCCTATGGGTAACTCGCCCAAATCGAAATTCGAACTCAGGCCTCTTGAAGTAGTAGATAAAGCTCCTAAAATTGAATGTATGTCACTGCAAGTCTGTCTTAACCAGGTAGCCAAACCTTACGATAATTGGGGATATACCTATGCTAATTTTAACATCAGTGTGACGAACGATACTGGGAAAATACTGATATATAATATAATGTCAACAAATGTCTTTATTAACTCAAAATGTAACTACGAGTAACTATTTAAATTCACTGCTGCAAATAATTCACTCAACGCGGAGATACGTTAATGGCAGCACGCCATCTATGGCTCGCGCACCACTACGCGCTAGCACTCCAGACTTGACAATTCACAACACAACACGCATTACACTCCTTCCTCCTTTTACAGCTAGAAAATGACGTCACAAACTTTCTGGAAACTTGTCGAAAATACTTGAAACCGAAGCTTGGAGAAATATCTCGAAAATCAGGAAGAATCTTATGTCGCGAGAAGGGTCTCGCGTTCCTGTTGCGTTGCGCTGTTGTTGATGCATTCCACTCCACCGCTGAATACCAGAGAGAATATGGGAGCGATCACATACCGGACACCATTGTCACAACAATGACTTAAACAGTGTTCTAACCACTGACTTAACATTTGGATAATAAATAACTAAACATTAAGAAGCTATGTTACAGCAACTTACATAATTTAATATGCTACGCCTATTAATATTTGTTAATAATCAATCATCTTTGTTAATTGTTTCGATGTACGTTTAAATAAGTACGCATTCTCAAATGAGATGTGTATTTGCTGTGGTATTATTCCCTTCTATGGCAAAGTCACATTGTTATAGCTTTGCACAATTGCACCACTGTAGAACGGTTGATATTAATTTCGATAGTGCACTTCGGTTGAGTCAGTTTTAGCGTTGTCTTTAAGCTTCAATGATACTTTTACATAACACTACAAAATTCACTTTCATAACGCAATACAATGTGTAAAGCTTGCAAATAGTACCTGGAGAATAGCATTTCTTTTTACTTTCTCTAGCATGTATGCACAATGGAAATAGTAGATACTAATATTTCATCGGAAATACATGTTTTGAGGACACTTAAATTAAAAAAGCATATCTAGAATATCGCCTGTGTGTATTATCTGAACGGAAAACTCAAAAACAAAAAGTCAGTTAAAAACCAAACTTGGTATTTAAGTTCAGGAAGCCATTTCAGTGAGTTCAGCAACTTACTATTTAAATTTCAAAAAAATTGATTTTTTTTCAAAAATTTCCTAACGATTTTCATTAAAATCACACATATTAAAGAAATTCACATAGAAAATAGAATGTATATCTCGAATTTTCTGAAGCCCTCTTCATTCTAGAGAATTTTTGCATAACTGGTAAACCGTAAGATATAACCTTAATCTTACTACACCAAACTGTATAACGCGTTAACACACAAATTATGTCATATACATTTTTTGAAAAGTAAACCATTTCTTGTTATTGATTTCAATTTTAACATTCTTATTCTTTTCTCAAACGGAAACTCTTCATCGTTTCATTTCTCGTTTGCTTTTCTCTTGTCCGTGCTAAGAGAACTGAATTTCAATTTAATCACACGGTGACAGCTTTTAAAGGATTTCACTATCGCTTTGACGTAATGTATTCACTTATTTTCCTTCTACTTACGAGGAAGTAATGAGACAATTTCTGATAATGTTTATCTCGATTAGTATGAAGTAGATAAAAGAATAATCTTTAGTAATAATAGTTTATTTTTAGAATACGGATATTAATTTGAATAGAATGCATCAACATTTTTGTATGCAGGGTAATTCGCGGGAAAATTCACAATTTTGTAGTATTGGTTCAACACTATTTTAAGATTGGAAATCTCGCTCTTAAATTAAAGCAGGCATTAAGGGTATATATGTTGTTCGTAACAAAATCTGATGTGTTCAATTCGCATGACTTTCTCTACATCTTTGTAACAAATTATTGTTAATTAGCTTATTCTTCTATTTCATGCTAAAACACTAGCAGAAAGGATCTTATTGTTTAGTTCCTTGCAAGTAGAAGGGAAATGGAACACACTAGGCTAAACCGATAGTCAACATTTTTAAAATGTGGTTGCTATGCGATTAAACCCGTTTCTTTGCGTGGCCAAGAGTTGAAAAGTTCCCGTATGACAAAAGTTTTTAAACATTTTAAAACTGAAATCAATAAAAAAAGGAATATCTCGAAAACGGCCAACTCCACGAAGAAAATGTATACGACATAGATTGTGTGTTTTATCGTGATCTACATTTTTTGTGCAGTAAATTTTTGTCTATCTCTTACGATTTACCAGTAATATAAAATTCAGTAAAAACCATCCAGAATAAAGAGGTCTTTAGAGACTATTCCCAGAAAGTTCAAGATATACATTTATTTGGCATGTAAATATCTTAAATATAAGAAATTTTAATCAAAATCTTTAGAGCCATTTTTGAGAAAATCAAAAACTTCGAAATTTTTTCGAAAGGGTAGTTTGGGGTGGGGGAATTTTCTTGAAAGTCTTCGTGTCGCATCCTTGGAAGATACCAAACTTAAATACCAAGTTTGCTATTAACGGTCCTTTCGTTTTTGAGCTAGGCTGTCCACAGACACATGCACGCACACATGGACCTTTTTCCAAAAATGCATTTTTTGGATTCAGGGGGACCCAAAACATGTATTTCTTGTGAAATCTCGGTATCGCATTTTTGGGTGCAATACAATACCTTCTCTATACACTATGTACATAGTACGTGTAGAGAAAGTAAAAATGTTTAGCAATATTTTAAGGATCTATACAAATGTACTAGATTAATAATAGAATAATAAATGGTAATGGAAAGCACGCATTGCAAGTAAAACCTTGAGTGAAGCTAATATTGGAGTGCAAACAGATTTTGGAAAACCCCAATTCCTTCACGACGAAGGTGATGAAATAATGCACGTTTTTGTTTGCACGAGGCAAACGTTTCAGAGAAGTGTTTACTGTGAGACAGTGAACCCGACAGAACAAATAGCTCCTGTAGTTGTTTGGGTTATGACGTCAAAACGTATTGTGAGAAACTGGATTGGTTACGGAGGGTGGTGCCTCGTACAGCATCACGAGGATGCTGAAGAAGAAAAATATGATGCCAGACAAGAATGAGGATGCGCACAGCAGCTGAAATGGATTAATGTTTATCCAAAATGTTTTCAGAGGGCCTTGAATGCAATATTGGCGGATCTAGCGCCGGTGGTGTCGTAAAACTTTGTAAATCGACTTGCTTTATTCCACACTAACAGACACATGAAATTTAGATTATAATTACATTTGCGAAACATTATGGGTTAGATTTCTATAATTCTATCTATTATTAATATTATTATCATCATAAATCATTATTATTATTATTATTATTATTATTATTATTATTATTAGCGTAACTGCAAACAACTTAGGCAACTCGTATTACTCTCGCCCATTTTTGGGATGATGTAAGAAACTTGTCAATCGAGTGACTGGATTTATTTAAAAGACGAGATAAAAAGGCTGGCTTTGAGAGAGCAAGTTACAATTTCTTTTCAAATTAGAGCAGCTCCTTTCCTATATGGGCCACTTTTATTGCCTTCAATTGTACAACATACGGAAATTTGTTCTACACGGCTGTGCTCCGTTTTTGTCCTCCGTGAAGGATTGGAATAAGCACCGCTGGTGTGTGTGCGAGCGCGCGCGCGTGCACACATACACACACACACACTCTCTCATTTTTACTTTCTCTAGCACGTGTGTACAATCTACGTAGTAGACAGAGAAGGTCCCACCCAAAACATTCGATACCAAGATTTCACTGGAAATAGATGATTTGAGACCCCTGAATTAAAAAAGTTATTTTTTAGAAAAATAGCCGCGTGTGTGTATGCGCCGTATAGCTAAAAACAAGTCGGTTTAATACTAAACTTCGTATTTAAGTTCAGCATCTTCCAAAGAAGACGCGATGCAAAGATTTAAAAACAAAAACAAAAAAAAAAAACAAAAAAATCCCCCAACCCCTATCACCTTACATAGAACGTTGTTCGAAAATGTTGATTTTCTCAAAAAGTGCTCTAACGATTTCGAATAAAATACCATATATTTACGATATTTCCATGACAAACGGAATGTATGTTACATTTTCTAGGAATAGTCTATTAAGACCCTTTAATTATGAATTGCTTTTGTATAACTCATAAACCGCAATAAGAGATGGACAAACCTTACTACACCAAAATGTAGATATTAAATACAAAAGTTATGTCATATATATTTTTTGTAGAGTTTCTGATATATTCTTTGTTATTGATTTACATTTCAAACTACTTAAACTTTTCTTCAGCGGAAAATCAACTTCCGATTCATATTTTGTTTTACTCCCGGGAATGCAAAGAGAACCGAATTTCAATTGTTCCACATAGCGATAGCTTTTAAAGCATTTGATATCGCTTTAGCCTCTTGCATTCTCTTATTTACCTTCTACTTACAAGGAATCAAGTAATTAGATCATTTCTGCTAATGTTTATCTCGATTAGTATGGCATAGAGGAAAGAAAAATCTTTCGTAAGGACAGTTTGTTTGAAGAACAGCTAGAGAAAGTCATGTAAATAGAACAAAATATTTTTTAAAACAAATGATATTGGAAGGAAAACCATAGTGATAGCTGATTTCGTAAGACAGTTGGTTTGGGAGTAAAGTGTAATAGGGCAATGACAAAAGAAAACGTTAGTGCACAGGTTTTCTAAAATCCTGTTTTTAATAAACAATAACAACATATTAATACTTTTATAATAAATATAACTTGTGTGGTATGACAATCTCCTAAGAGAGTCGGTTGCTTTGAAATTTAAAACAAAATTTATTGTTTCCATATTGGAAGATATCTATTTTACTTCGATCAGTATGAAGTTGAAGAGCAAACTTTTTGTAAGAATGCATACAAACCATTCTTATAAAAAGTTTGCTCTTCTACTTCATACTGATCGAAGTAAACATTAGCAGAACTGGTCTTCTTTCTTACTTACTTCCTTCCTTGTAGATAGAAGTTAAAGTGATTATCAAATCTTCTAAGACTTGATGTTTAGGGGTGCCATCTTGGGAACCGAGCGCGATAGACTGCCATACGAAACTCGAACATTCCGTAAAATCTTCCATGTAAAGGGTAATGTGTGGTGTGGGGATTTTCCTGAAAATTTTCAATCTTTGTGTCGCATTCTTGGAAGATAGTGAAGTTTGAACACCAAGTTTGGTATTTAATCAACTTTTGATTTTTGAATTATACTTTTCACGCGCACACACAATTTATTTTACTGGATTTCGGATCCTCAAAACATTTGTATTGTGGTGAAATCTCGGTTTGGAATTTTTGCGTGGAATGCAATACCTTCTCCATTTGCTACGTACATTGCACGTGTTAGAGAATGAAACATTTTAATTACTTTAATTAATGCACATATCAAACATTTTAGATGGTATTTGTCGGATTTCTATATTTCGTCTTTAGAAAATATTATCACCATAGTATTTGGAGAAACATAAACATGTCCTTGAATGTGCCAACGGTGAATTTCTTAATTGCCAAATTCCTATCAACTGGCATTCTTTTTATTTTTAAAGCGAGATTGAGTTACTATTTCAAATATTTCATTGTGAAAATACATTTTGCTTCCGTTATCAGACCTTTCCGTGTAATTGAATACTGTAAAAGAAATAACCAACGATACTTTCAACCATAACAGTTCAGATGTATAGGCTGTCCAATATCATCTATCATTATTCTAGTGTCATTTCTAGAACATTCCTGCGCTATTGAGGCTTTCTTTATAATGCACGAAAGTACTATATCTACCCACCGCACGTTCATCTGCAGCAGATGTTGAAAAATGCCTTCGCTAGCCGGATCTCAATTATGCAACTCGCACAACACCATAAAAAATACAAATAAGGTCGACGGATGGAAGAAAAGCAGTGGAGGAAATCTAAATGTAAACGTGAATTATTTTTTCGCCATGCCTGGACTAAACAAACAATACCTTAAATATAGAGTTACTGAAGAAATCCAAAAATTAAATGTTAATAAACATACATGCGTTTGTGTCTATTGTCAGTAGCATGCGCTTTGGAGAAAGCAAAGCGAGGGTGAGGAAAATTTCCTATCCGAAAAAATAAAAAACACAGCTAAAAGTTTTCTTTTTTATTTCTTTAATTATTCTAATAATTTGAATAAATGTCTAATGTTATACCAAAACCTTCACACATAAAATATGTGCCCTGTGTAAATAAATTAAGCCCTCATCATTCTCAAATATTTACTTAACTGGTAAAATAGAAAGAAAAAATCTGATGTGTTGCATTCACATGACTTTCTCTACATAGCTGTAACTAATTATTGTTAAAAATCATATTCTACTCTCTGATTTATATAATCGAGATAAACATTATCACACATTTTCTTAATTACTTGCTTCCTTGTAAGTAGTAGGAAAATAAGGGCATACACTAGGCTAAAACGATAGTCAAATCTCTTAAAAACTGGTTGCCATCTGTTTCTATGCAGGACCAGGAGCTTACAACTTTCCATATGAGAAAAGTTCAAGTACTTTAAATCTGAAACAAATATCTCAGAAATGGTCAATTCCACGAAAAAAATAAGTATATGACATAAATTGTGTGTTTTAATGTGTTCTACATTTTTTGTGTAGTACGTTTCTGCCTAACTCTTACGGTTTAATAGTTATGCAAAATTCAGCAAAATTCATTGAAAATAAAAATGTCTTTAGGAGTTATTCCCATAAAAGATAAGATATACATTTTATTTGCAACATAAATATCCTTAATATGATATTTTCATAAAAATCGTTAGAACCATTTTTGAGAAAATCAAAATATTCGAATTTTTTTTTTTCATGTAAAGGGTAGTTTGAGGTGAGGAGATTTTTCTCAAAATCTTCGTGTCACATCCTTGGAAGATACTAAACCTAAATACAAAATTGGTATTTTACCCACTTTTCGTTTTTGAGTTATCGTGCACAGGACCTTTCTCCAAAAATGCTTTTTTTATACAGAGGATTGTAAAACGTGTATTTCCTGTAAAATCTCGGTATCGAATTTTTGGGTGGAATGCAATACCTTCTCTATACTCTATGAACATAATAGTACGTGTAGAGAAAGTAAAAAAAATGTACCCCAAATATATCTACTGTATGAAATGTTTTGAGCCCATTAATCCAATTACACAGTTTATATGAACTTTCAAATCATTTTCTGCTGTATATTTACAAGTTGAAATCTACTTTAATGTTTCATCTATAAACATTTGGAAAATGAGCGATTTGTTTCACTTTGAACTCATTACAGTAAAACATGAACAAAAGGCCTTGGATTCATTATTCTTTTCACTATTCGAAAATATCTAGAATGAGAGAGAAGTTCAACCATTCCCTTTAAGATTATAATTTGTATTCAGTGATGGTCAAAGTGGAAACCTCGCAGAATGCAGAAACTAGTGAGGAACAGAACGATTGCAAAAAGTCTGTGTTGCTGGATTTGCTCTTTCGCAAATAAAAGTATACCTACAGAAAGTTTAAGTTGCGTCCGCTATTTGCTATATAATAATAATAAATAATAAATAATAATAATAAAATAATAATAAAATAATAATACATATTTTTTTCTCGCAACCTTAAGCATTCCTATTAGCTCCAGGCTGGCATATGTCGAAGTTGAAAGTTGCTTCAGGATCTGTACACTTTAAATTGCTATTCTCTGAAGTTCTAACTAATTGAATATATATCTTCCTAAAAGTTAAGAGTAAAACGCTTTATGCAAATGCTTTGCAGAATCGTGAAGAATTGCGTATTTGTAAATATAATATTGAAAATTTAATTCTAGCTTGGAGATCTCGGATGATCGACACCAGTAGAAGCACAGGAATTGATTTACATATCTCAGTATTTATCATAGACCCTGATTTGGCGGGAAAAAGAAAAAGGATTAAAAAGTATCACTTGAAAGAGTTCGACTCTGTGACGCAAGTTTCCAAACTGGAGGAAGCGCCCTCTATATTTACAGGAACACCGATGCTCGATAAGATAAAGGAAACGTATGATCCGATAGACCAAATAATATATAACAAATGTTGCATTTTATTGATGCTTTAGATCAAATGCCCTGTTATTGAATTTTTGTGACAATCAACATTTTATAATGCAAGTGATTACATAGATGCAATGTTCTGCAACTAAAATGCTACAGAATTCAGAAGCATAACAAGAACGTAATTATCATGCCGTTCTTCAATTCCTTACGTATAGGTTTATGCCACATTTAAGTTGTCAATCTGATCCAAATACGTGCAAAGCGCGTGCGCATAGCCATAAAGTCTAAGCGCGGTCAGGGAAAAAATGTTCGATGCTAACAGGTTTGACTTAACGGCTAGACGTCACGTTACCGCCGCTGTAAAAGGCAAGTGGTATGAGAAGACACATTGGGAGTTGCACAGATACGGATCTATACTGCCACTGCTTCTTACATATTAACAGACGCTTACCTTTTCTTCTTAGCAACGGCTAGATGGGCATATGACAGCAGATAGAATACCTGCTGTGATTCTGAGCAGTAATGCAAGTAATTTATATAAAGGGTAGCACAAAATTGTTTTAATTGAAATGACAGGCATCAAAAATTACTGCGGTCATCGGTGTCACTTGATTGAAATATGTCTATATAAAGCTAAAGATATACAAAACAATAAATACCCATTCTTCTCAACAATGATCGGCAAGTTAATATAAAAACAATCAATGGTTTTGAGAAGTAGAACAGAAATTGCAGAAACATTAAAGTGAAGTGAACACTTGTATTCGGGTAAAAGAAAGCAACGTTTGGATTGTCATCCACTGTCATTTTCCTCCAGCTTCATCCACAGCATACAATTTTTTTGTCAGACGATGCAAGATTTGGATTATCAACTTCTGTTCTTTCCTTTACAGGTTCAGTATGGATTTCTTTGCCAGAAGATGTACCATTTGGATTATCAATTTCTTCCCTTTCCTCTACAACTTCATTCGCAGCATACCTACATTTTTCTACTAGGTAGTGCATAACATGGATAACGCATTTATAATTTCCTCTACAGTTTCGACTACAATGTCTTCACTAGATGGTGCAATATTCAGATTATCAGTCCCGGAGCTTTTCTCACAGATTCATTTATAGCAGACAGTTCTTTGTTAGGCGGTCCAACATTTAGCTATTAAACTTGAGGTTTTCTCTACAGTTTCATCCACACCACACATTTCTTTGTTACTTGATGGAGCATTTGACTTATATATTCCTGACCTTTTCTCTATAACTTCATCCACAGCACTATAGGGGCAATATCTGGATTATCAATCTCAATCTGGACCTCTAGAATTTTATCAACATCACACATTTCTTAGCTGGATGACACAATATTTGCATTCCTCTGTATCGCTCTACAGCTTCATCCACGGCCTCATTTCTTTGTTTAGCGATACTTTGGATGTTAGGATATAAAATCCCATTCTCGTTTTTAATACATTGCTGTAATATTTCAAGGCAAAATTATAATTTATACTGCAAATGAGCTTTTCAATTTTCATGAGTGTCACATCAAGAGAATCCACGAGTTAGTTACAACATTTTATCCAATCTTATCGTTATAAATTGTAGAAAATTATGAAAGTGAGAGCGTATTCATTTTCGTAAGCCAGATGTTAGCACCTACACCTGCATTTAATTTGTTTATACCTGGTTTGTTGAAGCGATAACAGCAAAAAAGCAACTTGCATTAATGGTGGTCAGAATTGAATATTTTCAAGAATCAAATACTTTGTATTCGAACACTTTTAAGAATCGAAACTTTTACTTGAGTACAAGTTCTCGGAATATAAGTTATCGTTACTCGAGTGATGTTCAATCGTCACTATGGTTGTTCTCAAATAAAGTATTCAATTTAAATGAAGGATGAAAAACACAACAGTAAGATGTTGACAAGTAAGTGGCTAGGCTGTTTTATCCATACGCAGGGATATATTGGAGACCAAAGATAACTTTGATACATGAATGATGATGGAGCACCGGTGGAATGCGATGGCGGGGAAACCGGGGTACTCGGAGAAAACCCACCCCAGCGGGTCCACCACAAATCTCACATGCGGTCACTTGGGATCGAACCCCGGCCGTCTACGTGAGAGGCAAGTGGTCTAACCACTCGGCCACGGCGCGGCCCGCCAAAGATAAAGAACCAATAGGTACAGAGTATGGTACTGCTGTGCTATTCATCAAATTGTAATCTTGGGTTCTTTACTTCTAAACAACGAGCTTAATTGCTTTGCTCTGTATGTGTGGACGCCGTGCTGCAGTGATTCTACAGTTAACTATGGGCAGGAAAAGTTTATTTAAACAAAGAGATGCTAACATATTTTTAAGAGAGTACTTAAGCGCGAACTTATTTAATTTTAATTTGATACAACCATTGCGTGTTTATATGTACCATGGGCATTGTCAATGAAAACCAAAGTATAAATCCACATCCGAAAATTCGTTTATAAAATAAAATTGGTTATTAACGAGTTAGCAGGAGATGGTTTTATTTATTTTATTTTTATTTATTTTAAGTATATCTGGACGACATTTAAGGCCGTACATTCAACATATTTTATCGACTTTGTTAATAAGTTTGAGGTATATTATAATTATTTAATTGTACAGATGACTGATACTAAATGTATCAATCGCAAAAAAAAAAAAAAAAATGTTTTTTTTTTCTTTTCTTTTCTTGGTAGCTTAACGTCCTTTAACCTGGTTGATCATATCGGACGATGAATGAAATTGGCGAAACGATGCCTAGATGATCTCGGGGTCCATGGAGCTTAAGTTACTCGACATTCGTCTTCTCAGGATAAACCTATCCAGGTAACTCACCCTAAGCAACATCGTACTCGCAACCTATTGACTCGCGTCCTCCGTGGTGTAATGGTTACCATGCTAACTTCATATACCCAAGGTCGCGGGTTCAAACCCGGCGGAGGACGATGGATTTTTTCGGGCGTAAAACTCCTTAGCATGGCTTCCTTCGGAAGGGAAGTAAAGCTGTGGGTCCCGTGTCGTAGATTTACGGCACGTAAAAGAACCTCAAGCCTGATAAGAGAGGCCTCTGAGCAAAATTAAGGATCTTTCACGCCCAATATAGAATGGGACGCTGAGAACCAAAGCAGTTAAAGAGCGTCCATAAATAACAGGCCATTTCATTTTTCAGACCACTACCACCATACTACCCAGGCGGACTAAGGTTATTATTGACCACTTATGTTATTGACTAATATATGTTAACTATCATGGCGTAAGATTTAGTAAAATAATATATTATTTTAATGTTAAAAGTACATTAACAAGATTATATACAATTATGATATACTCTTGAAAAGCAATACTATGTCAGCATTATACATGAATTTGATTTAAATTTTGAATGTTGTTCATTCTCTCCTGTTCTGTACTTCATGCGTTGCAGTTAACCAACTGTGCATTGTACTTCCATTATGCCACGATATAGCAATTAAAATATTATAATCAAGTACACCAAATATCTGTTTGGGAACAATTCATTAGCTTTGGAATGAAAAGAGGTTCATGATGCGTAAAGAATATCAATTTATTTGATACCATATTCTCATGTTTTAACCTGGCCTTGTGATTAGCTCATAGGATAATCCCTCCACTAAGTGCTTAAGTGGTGAAGCATCTTTAAGTATAAGCACTCATCAGGTTTAAGTGAAGCTATACTCGAGACGAGATCTCAATTCAGTCGAGTTCAATATTCCTGTACCTATCCATGTAGTATTCGAGTACAACAGCATTCAGTGCATTCTCAAACGAGAGCCCGCACTTACACCCATCTTAGTGAATAATTCGAATATAGCATTTAGGATTCTGAATGCTGTATTCTAATATCTGAAAACTTCAATAATTGAATACATCGACACTACTTGCAAACATTCCCTTTCTGGGAGAGAAATGAACAGGTGTTATTAGTGACTGTGACGTGGCCTATCAACACAGCTTGCTAAGTAATTTTAAAGTCAGAAGTTATTAAATACCATATTACGTCATTGGTACGGGAAAGAGTCACTGCTATTAACTGGCACGCGTACCTTTTATGCACGGTATTGAATGCACAACAATTTGTTTATAATGGCAAAACTGCATAAAAAGTTTCTCAAGCAATTTGGCTAATATGCCCTTAAATAAGATTGTTATGTAACAAATTGGAAGCGCGATATGAGGAGATGACATTTGTTGAAGCAATTCCCTTCCCACTATATGTTTCTCCTTTGACTTGAGAAACAACTCTTTACAAGTTCTTTTCTGGACGATGTGACTAATTTCTTCTACTTACCGATATTGTTGTTACTGGATCTAAGTTAACATTCTCACATCTAACCTAGTTGCTATGGGAACAAAAGAAATCGAAATACTGATATGGACTCAAAAGCACACTGCGGAGTAAAAAAGTTGCAATGTATTGCACATTAACTCGTACCTTTGTTTAGACTTCTCCAGAATTAATGTAGAAAATCTCCAGGCTTCTTCTATTTCTCTGTCCTCTGCCATAACTGTTTTCGTAATAAAATTGTCAAATCGATTCTAATTAGGATACTACAGATGAAAATGTCTTCACGTCAACAAAACAATGAAAAGCTGCATAGCAATGACTATAAACATTTTTTTTCATAGAAGTCATTTGTTTCCAGCTAATATTTTCATTTATTTATTACTATATTTTCATACTCATCGTTCAAAAAAGCATACGATCCACTTATGTTAAATGTATTGCAGAATCTCGTAAGTTGAAAAGACTCAACTTCATTTCGCCTTTTCAAACTTTTCCTCGATTCTGTACTTCCTACTAGTACACTTTCCACATTTGTATCGCAATACACTATAACGTTGGAATTTAATAATTTCTAACTTGCAACCCTCACACGTTCACTCTCACATGCTCTATGAGGAGGATAGCAAAAGAATCGAATTAAAGAAAAATTTCCCCAACGCAATCAGGAATCAATAAAATTTGGTACCTCCGGGTTGAGGGGCTCGAACGCTAGCTACCCGACCACAGAGACAATCAAGTGAATGACCATTTGTTAAAAGGGCAGATGTCACATTTTTTAGTTTTTTTACTTTTTCACTGATTATTAAACTACGTGGGTAGATACACCATTCTACGTGGAAAAGCCAGTATTATCATACCTGTAAGTACTTTAAAAAATTCAACTATTTTAATGATTATTTGTGAAAAGGACAGATATCCTGGACATCTGCCTTTTTAACAAGTTTCTATTGTGGTTGAGTTGGCAATACATGGCAAAAATGTTAAACTAGTCGTTGTGCTTTAAGGGAATTGTATTGTTGTGGATTGTAAGCCTTGGAAAACATCATTAGGAATCACGAGTTCTTCAGATGAAGGTGAATTGTCTCGTAGAGGTAAGAGAAAAGCCAATCCTCAAACTTATAAGAGAAGAAGTAAGAAGTTCTATGCTGCACTCAAAGAATGATTCCTGGATGAACGAAGAGGGCGACATAAGAATGTACTTTCCTTGTCATTCGATTACAGGATGAACATTTCACTTCCAAAAGTTCCTGTCCAAGA
This sequence comes from Hymenopus coronatus, assembly GCA_030762935.1. Taxonomy (NCBI): domain Eukaryota; kingdom Metazoa; phylum Arthropoda; class Insecta; order Mantodea; family Hymenopodidae; genus Hymenopus; species Hymenopus coronatus. Next base: position 69,523,672 of record CM060896.1, on the reverse strand, counting down.
ACTTTTTTATCTGAGACAGCTTACTGTTAACGTATTCTGCATTCATGATGTAAATAAAAATTGGGCTGTGTGTTATTTATATGACGAGGGACAAACTAGGAAAAAGTCCCAACGAAGTGTGTTAATTTTTGTGGGATTATTTATAAATTATATACCTGCTAATATTGAAGAAATTCGTTTGTTCAGCAACAACTGTGCAGGACAAAATGAAAAGCACCATCTTTCCAGGTTCCTTCTAACATTAACTGACACAAAAAAAGTTAAAAAGATACAGCACTTCTTTCCCATAAGGGGGAATTATTTCCTCCCTTGTGATCGTGATTTTAGCATTATGAAGAGAAAGTTAAGGGGAATTAATATAATTTATTCTGTATATCAATTAACAGAACTTATTATTGGAAGTAGCACCACAAATAAATTTATAGTGAAAAAAGTAGATAGTTCCACTAAAAATTTTAATTTCAAAGATTGGTGGACCCAGTTCTATAAGAGATCAGCTGTCTCCATCGAAAGTTCATCAAAACCAAGAGATCACGGAATTCAGTTTGGTATCACTTCTCTGTATCACTTGTATATGGCTCATGTGCACTTGGTTATGTTGTGGCAATGCCAGTCATCAACAGTCTAGTGAAACATACATTCAATCTTAGCTTAAGAACCAATGTTGAACTACCAAAAAAAATGTGAGATATTCTACTGGCAAGGTATCATTAAGAAAGGAAAACATGGAGGACCTTCGCAAAATTATCCAGTATGTTGATGACAGTCACCAGGAATTTTATATGGGCATTTTTCAGAGTCCTGTTCTCATCACGAATGTCTTTTGAGTTGCAATATTTTCCAACATTTGTTAAAGGGGCAAATGTCCGGAGTTTTAAAATGACAATAAAATTTAAAATGGTTAAATTTAGCAGATTTTAAGTCACAGGCCAATATCAGAAAGCTTAATACTTTATCTTGAATTAGAAAAGGAAACTTAAACTCGTAACATATTCATAGAAACAAGCTTTTTGTTAATACTGAAAAGTTTAGTCAATTGGACATCTGCCCTTTCAACAAATGGCCATTCAAGTAATATTTAGCGTTTTTATGCAAAACATTTTCCTATTCCACTGTACTGTAAACATGAACAGGCGATACTCCGGGTGAAACCTGATAGTGCTTTAAACATGTGACTCATTTACAGAGAATCTAGCTTCCTCCTTTGATTGCCTTATCTTGACTTGATTGTGTATCAACATGGCATTAGGAGTAAAAAAAAAAGAAGAAGCAAGAAACTTTTAGTAGTAGAAATGTGCTATAATATACACGCATGCTTTCTGGGGGAGGAGGAGAAAAATTTAACCTGTTATAATCTCAGGATTATTCCAAACATTATACTTTAACTTCTGTTAGCTTCCTGTTAAACTGGATAAAAGCTAATCGAAATCAAGTTTTATCAAACCTATAGTCGAAGTGGTCCCAATGCTCCTTTTTATAACTGCACACAGCATAGGGAGGATAAAAGGTCAGTTAGTGCTTAATAGGGCTGAGCACATTATATACTCCTTGCATGGACTGATGAGAAACAAAATAACTGTCAATTAAAAAATGTTAATTGAAACTACTTTTTTTTAACCATTCATTACAGTTAGTTATTTATAGTTTGCAAATTATTCACACAAGTTTGTTTCTACTCTGTTTTGTTACATCTTAATAAGTTTTATTTTTTTTAATGAAATGAGCTTTCGCCTATCTCTTATGGTATAAAATTATGTAAAATTGAATGAAAATGGATATTTACACAATCTATTCACATGAAATTAAAAACAATCCTTTCATTTGTCATTTTAACATTTCAAAATCTTTAAGCGAGTTTAAAAAGAGGGAATAATCAGCTTTATTTGTAAAGGGTAGTTAGGGATTTAGGATTTTTTTTAGGAAATATTCACCAACATCCTCAAAATGGTGATTGTCTCAAATATGAATATTTGGTATTGACTTCTTGTTCTTGGGATATATATATATATATATATATATATATATATATATATATATATATATATATACCGTACATAGGCGTACATGAACATTTTTCTAAGATTTGACATGTTACATTCACATGATCTTCTCAACGCTCTATCATTTATTATGGCTATACAAACTATTCTTATGTAAGCTTATTTTCCATGTTTTTTATTTTAATCAAAATAAAGTTTTACAGAAATAGATTCATTTCACATTTCGTTAATTACAAAGGGAATAGTGATAGTTAAATGTTTAGCAACAGGACGCTATGTGCTGACTTTAAAATTCCATACCCTCTCCATATAACAGTGAGAAACAATTCAGCCTTTTCCAGAATAGCTAATATTTGTCGAGACGTAAATAATAGGCGACTTCTTCGTACACTCAAGACTTCTATATTTTTATTTGTGTTGAATGCAAATCGATTGAACTTTACAAAAATTTCATCAATTCGAATCATTAATAACGGATATATGGAAATGACTTATACCATTAAAATTGATTTGGAATATATTGTGTGTTTTAAAGATATCTATGTTTATTCTGCGGTACGTTTATGTCTATCGTTTAACATTAAACGTTACACAAGATTACACAAAACTCTTCCGTAGTCGAGTGATTACGGAGGCAACAGGTAACTGGCTTCTCACCCGGTGGTCCCGGGTTCGATTCCCGGCTGGTTGTGAAATTTTTCCTTAACCAGAATTATTCCCTATCCCCCCACAGAGTCTGGAAGCATGAATGTGAAACTGAAGGTGTAACTGTTTAGTAATATAAAAGTCATTAACGTAACAGTAATACGAGTTGTTTCACAAGTCAAAGAAAGACCAAAGTGAAATGAAACAATAAAAAACAAAACCTCTTTCCGAATGAAAAGAACTTCACAGGAAATTCAAGAAGGAATAGTACATTTCATTTGCCAAAAATATTATGAACATGTTTTTTTCTAATCAAAATCATTAGTGTCATTTTTGAGAAAATGGTAGCAGTGAGTGAAGAAAATATTCATGTCCCTTGGAAGAAGCAGCAGAACTTAAATTCACGCATACGCACTCACGGACGCACAATGAGATGGCGCATTTTTACTATTTTACTGTAGTCTCCTTCGATACTGCAGACAATTCCAGTTAAAAGCTGGTAGGAAACTACCGTACCTGCTCACTTATCTAATGGTTAGCTGTTTATTCAGGCTCTTTCTTTGCCATTTATCTTCTTCGACTTCTTGACAATAGCTCACGTTACTTTCTTCTTACTCAATTTCAACTCGAGAAAAATATTTATGGAAACTAAATATTAGGTGTTGATTGTTTTTACAGTAATAGATTATTATGAAAACTGGCATTGTATAGATGCGAATTAAAAGCAGTTTCTATAAACATTTTAAAAACCATAATAAGACCATGTTAAATAATAATATAGAAAACACAGATACTAAAAATCTCTTATGTTCCATTCACATGCCTTTCCGGTAACAGATTATTGTAAAAAAAAAATATTCTTCTATGTATTTTATGCTAATTACGATAAACAGCAGAAATTGTCTTTATACTTGCTTTCTTGTAAGAAGAAGAGAAATAAAGGAATACACTAAGGCTAAAGAGATAGGCCAATCTTTTAAAAGCTGGTTGCCATTTGATTGAAATCCGTTTCTTTGCATTACCAGAATTGACAAATTCCAGTATGTGAGGTTATTTTAAAACTGAAACCAATAACAAGGAATACCTAAAAATGAGAAACTCCATGGGAAAAAAATGTAGAAGACATAAATTGTGGTTTCAAAAGATCTACAGTTTTTTGTGTAGTAAGCTTTTGTCTATCTGTTACAGTTTAACAGTTATGAAAAATTAAGCAGAATTCATCCAGAATGAAGAGCTCTTCAAAAACTATTCCCAGAAAATTCAAATTATACATGTTGTCTTGTAAATATCTTAATATACGACATCTTAAACAAAATCGTTAGGCTATTTTGATAAAATCAATATTTTCGAAACTGTTTCCATGTAAAGGGAAGTTTGGGGTCGAGGGATTTAAGTTTAGGATCTTCCAAGGAGGAGGCAAGAAGATTTTGGAGAAATACCCCCACCCCAAACGATTTTGATTAAAATACCGCATATTAAATTTATTTACATGAAAAATAAAATAAAATGCACATCTTGAATTTTCTGGGAATAGCCTCTAAGACAAAAACTTATTACACAAACATGTAGGATCTCGTTAAATCACACAATTTATGTAATATACATGTTTTTTTCGTGGAGTTGACCATTTGAGGTATTCCTTGCTATTGGCTTCAGCTTTAAAATTTATCTCATACGGGAATTTGTCAGCTTCTGACCATGCAAAGAAACGAATTTCAATCACCTGGCAACCAGCTTTTGAAAGATTTGACTGTCGCTTTAGCCTAGTGCAATCCCTTTCCCTTATTTCCCTTCTGGTTATAAGAAAGCAAGTGTTAAGACCATTTCTGCTAATGTTTATCTCGATCAGTACGAAGTAGATAGAAGAATACGTGTTCTAACAATAATTTTTTGCAGAGATGTAGAGAAAGTCATGCGAATGGAACAAGATTTTTTTCTAATTCACTACCTTCTGCGAGTGCAGCATAATGAGGACGGGCGTTGTCAACTAACAAAATGGCATCCAGCAAGGAGATCTATATGTATGGATCGCAATAAACGACGTTATTTATGGTCTTCTTTGTGCTGTACCAAAATGACAACTTTAATGCTGAGATGAGTAGGCTCTTGTTTATGACACCGTTGCGTTTGTGAGCACTCTTAAGATGGAGGTAACTTCAGGAATAAATAAAGACTTGAAGTTTCCGCTCGCTGGTTGCTGGTTACAGCTTCTCGGATGATCAGACATGTCTATGTTTTAAATCGAGGCTTTCTTGAAAGCCTTCGGTATCTGAGAAACCTTACTCAATTCTAAATCAGACGTATAACAATCATACGATGTTCTCCACCAAATATTTTGTTTTCGTAACTATTTTATACATATTTATATAAACTTCTTTACCAATTAATGTTCACCTGAAATAATTCCAATTGAGGACCTGGATTCCAAATCATGCTAATACAAAATTACAAAATTAACTTACTTTCCAAAAACTGAAAATCTAGTCGTAAGTGAAATGCCGTATGTGAAGTCATTTTGAACATTTTAATTATATTAAATGCTGCATATTATTTCAGGAATATGGTTATTTACACTCAACAAATTCTGTGTGACATTGCAATTTTACCAGTAAAAAGTAATAAGTAAAATCATCTTCTATGTTTATCCTTCTGCACTTAACCCTCCCCCCCCCCGAGACTAGAAAGAAGCCAGTGCCTGGGGTCAGATGTCTATTGAGGAACAGAGGCTCTGGACCAGAGAGAGGCTAGGATGGGTGAGCAGCCCGATGTCTGCTTATGAAATCGAGAAGTGGATAATATGAATGACGGTGAAATGGATGCTCGGAAAGATGATTAAGGAGCAGCTGGGGGGAAGTGGAGAACGGCGGGGTGAACTGGATGGAGAATTGGGAGAAAATCCACCCAGATACCACTTCATCCTCCACAAATTCCACAAGCGGTCTCCTGGGATCGAACCCGGGCCACCTAAGTGAAAGGCGAGTAGACCAACCACTCGGCATAGCACCACCTGGTATGTAATCTTTATTTGCTAAATTCTCCGTATTAATTTTATTTAATCCGTAACAAGGGAAGTTTAAAGGTGCCAACCTTCATAGGGCTTGTACTGCAGTCATAGGCCATTATTACGGTTGAGTTTCCTCAAATAAACGGATTGAAAACCATGAGCATCATGTTTATTTGAGAACGGATAAGTAAGGTGAACATAAGGAGAAGAAGAAGATCCGAAATCTGCTTAATATCAGAAAAAGCTCTTTAGATTCCTTCGCTCACCTTCAAATAACAGCTACTGGGAATTACAAAGAAACTGAAGATAAATAAATAAAATAATAGTTACATAACTTTATCTATCTCTTCTACAAACACATTTCTACTCCATGCTAATTGGAATAAGTATCGGAAGAAATGGTATTATAAGTTCCTTAGTTCCTTATAAGCAGAACGAAACTAAGGAAATACACTAGACTAAAGCGATAGTCAAATGTTTTAACAGCTGTCGCTATGCGATTGTCATTGAAATTCGTTTCTTTGCTTTACTTGGAGTAAAACAAAACAAGCATGGACGACCTCCTGTTTGAGAAAAGTATAAGTATTTTAAAATTTAAATCAATAACAAAGAACATATCGGAAACAGCTAGCTCCTCAACAAAAGTGTAAAGGACACAGATTGTGTGTTCTGAGGAGATTTATATTTTTATGTTATAAGCTTTGTCTATCTCTTACGGTTTACTAGTTATGCAAACGATTCAGAATGAGGGTTTCAGAGCCCATTCCCAGGAAATTCAAGATATACATTTTAACATACGATATTTTAATAAAAATATTTAGAGCCATTAGAGAAAACCAAAATTTACGAAATTACTTTCATGTAAGGGGAGTTTAGGGCTAGGTTCTTGAAAATCTTCTTGTCGCATCCTTGAGAGATACTACCTTAAATACCAAGTATGGTATTTAACGTACTTTTCGTTTTTGAGTTATGGTGTCAACAAGCACACAAACACACCACACACACAGACAGGCACACACACTGACGTTTTTCTAAAAGTTATATATATATATATATATATATATATACACTTTTTTTTGGATTTAGGAGTTCTCAAAACATATTTCGGTGAAATCTCGGTATCGACTTTTTGGGTGTAGTAAATGCCTTCTCTATCTGCTATGCACGTTTTACATATGTGCTAGAAAAAGTAAAAATTGAGCAATGGACATCATTTATGGGTCCATTCAATACAACTTGAGCTGGGGAGGGGAGGTATAAGAAAACAGGAAGCAGCGACGTTGTTGCACGTAAAGCAATACAGAAAGAATAGATACACCAAGCGTTTATTTCTTCGGACCAAGTATGGACTATAGAAACAACATAACATGTACTGCAATGCGTCCATTGTTCTCCAGAGCAGATGTCCTGCGTTACTGAATTGAAATGAACGCCATCGCTTCCGAATGTATGCAGTGACGCGGTTGAGTACTATTATGGGTCTATTATCCAATCAGATAGGTCTGACGCACGCCGCTGATGCTTACAATAGCGACATCTAGCATCACGTGTGCCACCCACGTCATACCTTTTGTGAAAGTATATTGTCCACCCAGGTCCTAAGAATAACAATCATGTCCATCTCGCCTGCACGCCTTGTCCCTTTTTGTATTTTTCGTGTTAGCTGTCTACCAGAAGGAAGTTAAGGTTGGAGTGCGTGGAGTGAAAAAAATCTGATTTTCTAAAGTATTAAAGTTTTATCTAGAGCTTTAATTTATCGTACAGATATTACTGGTAACAAAATAGATATTAATACCAAGTTTAATTCAAATATTCATTCCGGGTATGTTAATTTATTCGATGTAATCAGCTACCATCAAAATCTTTCTTCTCCTACAATCTTACATAACTTCTTTAAAACTACGCAATGTCTGTAACAAATTTAAATTTTCCTAAATTGGATAGTATGTTTTAAAATTTTTATTTTATATTATAAAATGAAAAAAGCGCATGATTACACTAATCTATAACGAACATCAAACTTCCAACCATACATTTTACTACTCACATTCTACTGTGCATTTTGAAACATTTTCAGATCAACTGCATTTTTACGGGGGAAGATATATTTTGAATGTGGGAAAATAATAACAATTTTGAACCTGAGAAAAATACTTTAAATTTTTGACATAGAGAGTCATTTAAAAAGCGCAACGTTTCAAAATGGGATCCAAAACATGTGTTACAAATGTCCTAGGAGAATCGTGCAATTTAAAGTATGCATAGATTTTTCACAAAAATCCAAAAATCGACATTTCTGATCAAAATCGCTAAAACAGCACCACCCACGTAATACCTTTTGTAAACATTTTGTCCAGCCAGTTTTTAAAAATTAAATCATGCGATTTCCCTATGCACTCCTTGTCCCTTTTTGTAGATTACATGTTAGCTTGTCTACAGAAAGGAAGTCGCGGTTGATGCGCGTGCTTAAGAATAGAATGGTATTTTCTTTGAACGTGCAATACATCTGAGTAAAATTTAATAAATAAACGGGTATGGATACTCGAAGGTAGAAATAAACAAAGTATCATATAGTAAAATTAAGATGCTTTACAATGAATCCGTTTTTATCAATCATAAAAACATGAAAATAACTAGAACTAATAATCGAAGATAATTAATATAATTAAATTTATGATATTAAATACTATTATTATTTAAGTGAAACATATAGTTATAGGGTTAGAGGGGAAAATAAAATTGTATATTTCGGCGAGTCGATAAGCGCTGTAGAACGAAAAATATGAAAATGTTGTTTATCGCGGAACAGTAAATAAGGAGTTTTGCAAAGTACAGGATATGGTCAGACAAACAATTTTCACGCCTCGCAGGTGCAGGGGTGATCGACTATTATTAACAGGGTCTTACCTGCATACCTGAGTATTGTTTGACCTGTCCCGGGCAGTACTCGGCAGGACAGTGCAGAGGTAATGCTTACAATATAGTGCAGTTTAAATCACATGTTTCATCACTGCGGGAACACATTTCTAAATGAAACTTCTATTTTTATGTTCGCGGGGTTTCGCCCAAAAGAAAAAAAAATAGACCTTAAAAGTGTGGCTCTGCCCTGGTAATGGACTGCCGGACTCGATAAGTGATCAAAATAAACATCGATTGTGGAAATTGTAAGTGTTCACAGTGTTTGTATTTACAAAACCAGATCCCAGTATCCACTTACAGCTTACGTGAACGGGATGTGCACCGCGCCCTGAGACCTTCAAGATCTCATGCTCTAGAGACCAGCAGAGGGATGAGTGTGGGATGCAGATAAATGAAAGTGGACATCATTTATTCCCCAGACTCACCCATCCCAATACCGACCAGGCGGGCTCAACAAGCACATCATTTATTATCATTTATATCATTGTTTATTTTATATCTCTTCGACAAACTAATTTTACCAAAATTATTTGTGTAGGTATATACTTATATTAATCGAGATGAACTTTTGCAGAGATAATTAATTAAACATTTCGTTGAGGTACACTAGCATAAATATAATATTGCTCTTTCCCCAGATCGCAATAAGGATTTTCCCTCCGTAAGGCTTCCACCTACAAGTAGCCGGTTTTGACTCCAACCAGTTGGTAAAAGTTCCCTATGTTACTGGCCTGAAAAACAATGAACGATATTTATACTTTATATGAAACGGAGAAATTCGTATACTATCTGTATGAAAGATCAGTAAACAAAGAAAGATTAAATCAATCAGAATAAGACTAGAGGAAGGGGAGAAACATTATCTGATGTGTGGTTAAACTGGATGAAAATTACTGTATGAGTTTAACAGTCAGCAACATGGAGACGAAGGTTGAAGTTATTGATAACACTAAACGGGAATAAGAGAACTTAATCAAGAAAACGACGCCATAGCATGATAATATAAGGTCTAAATTGTAATGCTACCGTTCGGCAATTCGCCCATACTTTGGAGGAGGTTAGAAAAGAGATGGTCATGGGGAGAGATTTTGTGGGAACCAACATGGACACATCTGTTACGTTATAGGCTACATTTTACGCACTTCAGTATACAAGAATACAGGAGGGAAAGGTATAATCAAATGTTTAGAAGGCCGATCCTAAAATGCTGGCTTTGAAATTGAAAGCATTTCTTTTAAATCTCGGAGTCTTATCGGGACTCCAGCGCTGTATTCCTTTTTGTTTTCTCCTCTCCCCCCCCCCTTTTCCAGTTTCTCCACATATCCTTTGTTTGTCTATCTGATTACCGTTTGCTTCTAATACACACACATATACACATTTACAAACACGCAAACACCCATGCCCAAGGTGGGACTGATCCCTTGCACCACGTAGCACCAAAGCGAAGAACTTTAACAAGTGCGGCCCTGTGGATCGGCAGAAGTCAAATGTTTCCGGCCGATATCGGACCGGGGACCTTCCGCGTGTGAGACAGATGTGACAATCACTACACCACGGAAACTGCTAAAAAAGCATTTACACGGCACCATGCAAAACAATGATAGCCAAGCTCTTAAAAATATCAAGATTGGACAATTGAAAGAGCAACGAATGTATTGAAAACAACTGGTATTATACAAGTTATTTTAGATTAATTATGGTACGAGTCACACCTACAGTTCTCGTGTAGTAGGTTTTTGTCTGTTTACCTGTTATACGTTTCAGCGGTATTTTCATAATAAAAATATAACATTTTAATATAAATGTTAGTCGATATGTATGGAAAGGGTACTTGGGGTGCGGAGTGTCTTGAAAATCTTTGTGTTGGACTTAAATATCAAGTTTGGTACATATTCGACATTTAGTTCTCGAGTTACACATACACACACCACGTGGGTAAGATACGAATTGAGAGAGAGAGAGAGAGAGAGAGAGAGAGAGAGAGACCTTTTCCATTATTCACTGAACATAGAAACGTGTATTTCTGGGTGATATCTCGATACAATACTTCTTATCCATCTATTATGGCAAGCTTGCCGTTTAGTGTCATTTGATATCATTACCTCTTCCCATCCCCTAACTTTGTGCACTGCGTGTGGCTGGACTTTACGGCGACGCAGTGCTAACTGATTAGGAACTCCTTGGGTGATAGGCAAACCGAATATCGCAATAATACCCTATGTCCCCTCCTGCGGTATTCCTGTGCTATAGGCAGGTATAGAGAAAGTAAAATGTGAATAGGCCTTGCAGTTTGTAAATTTTGGTGATTACATAGATAGGCGAAAGATTTTTACTGTTTCTACTGCGTGTAGAAAATAGGCCATATATTGAATTTCACCCGCAAATTCGATGTCAGGATTTCACCGTAAACATAAATTTTGAGATCCTCAGAATAAAAATAAAACATTGTTAGAAAAATATCCGTGTGTATGTATGTGAACAATGTCTCCGCTGCGCACTTAAATCACCACGAATTTTTTAAGAATCGCTGTATGTGCAAGTGTTGCTATTTTATTAGAACTCTGAATCTTGTGATTATACTTCAAATACACAGAAACCTGAACAGCACAATTTGTGATGCACGAACCTATACATACATGAAACATTAGGGACACAATGTTTCTCAACCATATTTCCTTGCAGTGTTTCATTGTGCTGCCACAATGGTGTATTATTCATTGCGTGTGACCAGATGACGCCCTTTGCTATAGATTACGTAGACCTTGGAAATGTACTGCTACAACAAAGCGTTTATCTTGTGAAGCTTGCAATAGCCACATTATACGCATACATTGGTCCAGAAAGCAACCTCACTGTGACTTAACACTTTTCATCCTGTTTAACAAATACAAACATAACTATTTTAAACGAATTCATTTTGTGAGAGCAGATACAGTATTTGAAGTAGCCATGTTATATATTTACCTATATTCCTCTTTGTACATCTATGAATATCCGTCTGTTTAAAGAGTGAGTATTTAGGCTCTCCAATGCCCCTGTGCAAAATGCCGAACTTCAAATGCCAAACGTTTTAAGGCTTTCTTAAATAGACATTATAAATGCTTAGATTTAACCACACTTAACAATTATGCATACCTTATGCTTGCTTTCACAAATTTGAAGAATAGTGATATAAAATAATAGAGTTTAATTATGGCCTATGCCAAAACTTAAAACTACAAGTTTGCTTGATATTAGGAAAATTATTTATTTATTCAACAGAAAAAGCATTATTAAACTTCAGGTTTAATGAGTTTCTTTCTTAATTGCAGATTGCCAGGGAAACCAACGACTTGAACTTCCTTACTCCGTCGATATCTTCAAAAACGTTTTTGAAAAGCATACTTCACACCTTTATTAGGAGTCGGCATGGAGGGGGGGGGAGAGGTCATTAGGAACACCGAATTTGGGAACTCGGTGGGGTGCACCGGTTGCACCAGCACAGCTGCGCCCATGCGTTTAAGTTTATTATTGCAACGGCTGTCATGATTTAAATACATAAATGTTGAATTTTTCTACACTAATGAGAGCTGTGATATTTATAAATTTCCCAGGAATTAGGCTTTAGGGTAATTAACCATCGTTTCTGTCAAACGATAAGAAGAATGGAAGGAGAACTCTCAGACAAGTACCCTGGCTTCAAATGATACCTAATTTAGAAATATTTTGTTAACGTTCTAACAGTGACACCTACAATTCGTATTAAAATATTTTGAGCTGGTAAGGCACGAAAAATAAAATGTCATTTTTACTTTCTCTATACGAACTATGTACATAGTGTATAGAGAAGGTATTGCATTGCACCCAAAAATTTAATTCCGGGATTTCACCGGTAATATATGTTTTGAGGCCCCCTGAATAAAAAAAAACATTTTTAGAAAACTGTACGTGTGTGTGTGTCTGTCTGTGTGTGCGTGTGTGTGTCTGTGGGCAGAATAGCTCAAAAACGAAAAGAGATTTAAAAATCAAACTTGGTATTTAGTTTGATATCTTCCAAAGATGCGACACGAAGATTTTCAAGGAAATCCCCCCAACTACCTTTTATATGGGGAAACAAATCGAATATTTTGATTTTCTTAAAAATGGCTCTGACGATTTTGATTAAGTTCTCTTATATTTAAGATATTTACTTGCCAAATAAAATGTATATCTTGAATTTTCTGGGAATAGCCTCTGAAGACTACTTTATTCTGGATGCATTTTACAGAATTTTGCACAACTGCTAAACCGTAAGAGATGTACAAAAACTTAACACACAACAAATGTAGAGCACGTTAAAACACGCAATTCATATTATATACTTTTTTCGGGGAGTTGATCCTTTTTTAGATATTCCTCGTTTTTCGTTTCAGCTTTGAAAAACATACCTTTCTCATACAAGAATTTGTCATCTCCTGTCCATATAAACAAAGGAACTTCAGGCACATAGAAACCAGCTTTTGGCGATCAGTTTAGCCTATAGTACTCCCCTAATTCGCTTCTACTTACAAAGAAGCAAGTAATAAGGCGATTTCTGCTATTTTTTGCTGGATTACAATGAAGTAAATAGAAGCATAAGTTTTTTAACAATAATTTGTTGCAGATATGTAGAGAAAGTCATGTGAATGGAACACATCAGATTTTTAATTTGTGGTCAATAGCAAGGAAGGAATTGTGGGAGTGATCACAATCCGACCTTTTCGTACAGGTAAGCATGATATCACGGTGGTGCTGCTAATTTCCCTGCAGAGAGCGGGGATGATGAAAGGACACACAGCTAGTCCTCGCAGCGGCATGTATGCATTTATTTGCAAATGCATATTGCAGCAAACTAATGTAACATCTGCAACAATTATTCAAAACAAACTGTAACAATACTGTGGTGTAAAAAACGGTTCACCATAGAAATAATAAAAAAAAAGAAGAAGACATATATTAGTGTCGTTAGTTTTAGTATCGCCGAGATCAACCACAACACTAAGTTCAGTTTCAGCTCCACTTCTATGGGAGAATGCAAAGGTGTGAAAAATATAAAAAAGTGATCAAGATTCGTGTTCAATCCATGATTCAGGTTCGCTGACAAGCAAACATTCTCATGGGGTTGATAAAAATGTGATTTTTTTCTTCCAATATATGTGTAATGTCCAAACAAGTGCTCATACAAATTTTTACAACGCGAGTGCGATTACTTCGCCAGTTATTTACACATTAATAAGAGCGGGGAGGAGGTAACGTTTGGTTTCATGTGAGAAGAAATCAAATTTCTTACCTTAATTGAAGCTTATAGAGAATACTACACATCTCCAAATGCGATTTTATTCCTGAGCATGTACCCTGCGGTAAGGTATCCCATAAGAAGTGTGTAAAACATAATTTCACTGTACACCATCCACACCTAACAACTACCACTTTTTCACATTTATCACACATTCCTTCCAGTAGGTTTTTATTAGGTGTAAATGGTGAACAATAAAATTATATTTTACACACTTTTTGTGGAATACCATTACTGCATGGTATATGTTCAGGGATAAAATCGCGTTTGGAGATGTGTGGTACTCTCAAGAAGCTTCAATTAAAGTAAGAGATTTGATTTCTTCTTACAAGAAAACCAAACGTCACCCCTCCCCCGCTCTTATTAATCGCGCTCGCGTTATGTATTTGTATAAGCACTTGTTTTGACATTTACAAACTGTTGGAAGGAAAAAAAAAAAAACATTTATCTACCTCATGACGATGTTTGCTTTGGGATAAATAAAAGATTTCCTCGTAACCAATTTGAATCCAGTTAATACACCTAAATTTGGACTAAAACCTGAAACTAAGGACCTTGTGCACTTATGGTGGCGAAGTGTTACCAATATTAATTTATTGGCATTGATAAAAGAATACCCACAGCATAATTAGTTTATTTTATTTTTGTTAATTTGTTTTTACGTATTTTAGTGCTTATTATTTACATTTTTGTGCATATTTGCATGCATAATTTACTATTTGATTACGCATACTAATCTGGGTTCTGCTTATCATAATCAACATTAAATGGTTAGAGGAATATGCTTTCACGAACATTTTGTTGAATCCTTATGAAATGACAGAAGGTGCATTTTATTGCACAATTTTAATTTACATCCTTGTAAGAAGTTGAACTTGGATAGAAAATTTGTATTTATTTTTGAGTGACACATATAGAATTTTTTTTAGGGAGCCTCATCAGTATATCTGGTAAAATATCGATATCCACATTTTGTTGGAATACTTTTTCTACTTATTTTAGACAAATAATAAAGAAAACAAAAAAAAACATTTCTAGGGGTCTTACAGAACAGTAGAGGTCATAAATGTAAATTTTAAGTTTATACTAACTCCAAAAGAGAAATAAAGATTCATGAAAACTGGTAAACTTTGGGTATGAAATGGAATTTGTTTTAAGCTACTCAAAAAAAATAGTTAAAGGGTTTACATTTTTAATACATAAGAATAAACTCATACTTTTTGTGAGGCTTTATAAAACGACACATTACGAAATAAATCATAAAAAAGTGATCAAGGTTTATTGCAGTGGCAGACCATGCAATGTACACACAATGTACACTCAATTTTCCACTTAACATTCATTTACTGACACTTCCTTAACGAGAATGGCATCTCCACCACGAACAAAGCTGTACTTCCACCCCCACATAGCGCTATGACGTCCGCTGAACTTCCTCGATCAAATTATTTGATCAAGAAGCTAATGTGCCTTATGAAGAAGGAACCGCCACTGCTTGCTTCGAATTCAAATAGAATGGTCTCTGACGTCAATGCTACTCTCTCCCACACGTCCGGGTTCCCATGGGGTTCGCTGCTGTTCATGGTTCACATTTACTATGACACATGCTTACACAAGATTGTAGTTGACATGTTTTCACATTTACATTTACGACATATAAAGAAACGTGCCATTATCTTCCGAAACGATTTGCTAATAGTTCTATATCTCTGGAGTTGTCGCAATTCATTATTACTTTCTCTACTTAGTACATAGTGAAGGTATTGAATTCCATCAAAAAATTCTATACCGAGGTTTCACTGGTTATATTAGGGTCCCCTGTATACAATGCGGGGTCTCTAATTGATTGTGATCTTAATAACTACTATGTTTCCTTTTGTATTCAGCTCTGAATATCTGACTAGATTTGCGAGTCATCGAATTCCTACGATGCAAATTATCTAGCTAAAGCTGTGACGGGCTCACGTCAAATAAACGGTGATTTGCGAGCTTGAATGTTGATGAAACTTTATGAGTCCTGGAGTAAAGAATCCGTTTTATTTAAAGAGGTCATGGGTAAAATTAATATTTTATGTATGTTTTAGGCTAGATATTTATTTTTTTCTCTGAAATAGCCTTTTGATATAATAACATCCTCATGTTTATTTTATATTTAATTTATTTCTCTCAGTTAATTTTTCAAAATGTATTTTTTCTCAAAAAATTAAGGTACAGCCTAAAAGATGACATGAGTAGGGAGTTTATACGAAATCATGGCTGGAACTCTGCGGTTCAAATCCCGCCAGGACCGTTCCATCTGATTCAGATGTTTTCTAGGCCTCTCTCAGTCGTTAAAACTGGAAATACTTGGAAAATACCCCAAATTAAGGGTTGGATCGTTCCTTCCCGAATTAACTTTTCCTGTCTTAGTGACCACGCCTGTGGAGCTGCATGTAAGAAGAACCGGCGCTAAGATAATCCAATGTGTCGCATTTACATTACTTTCTCTACCTATTCTCAAAAACTATTCTTAAAAAAGCATATTCTTCTCTATACTTCAAGCTGATAAAGATTAGCATAAATGGTGTTATTATTAACTAGCTTTTTCTAAGCTAAATCGATAGTCAAATGTGTTAAACGCTCGTCGCTATGTGTGCAATTAAAATTCCCTTGTCGTTGCAAGACCAGGATTAAAAAAGTGAATAACAACTTCGCATTTGAGAAGAGTCTTGGGTATTGGATATTTTAAACCCAGTAATAAGGAATGCCTGGGAAAAGGTTAATTCCACAAACATGTATATGATGTAAATTGTGTATTTTAACGAGATCTAAATTTTTAATTGTAAGCTTACCAGTTATGCAAAATTCATCCAGAATGACGATGGCTATGTTTATCTTCAAGATTAACATTTTATTTGTGAAGAAAATAGCTTAAACATACAGAATTATAATTAAAACCATTAGAGCCATTTTGAGAAAATTGAAAAATTGTATATATAGAGTAGTTTGGGGTAGGGGCTTTTCTTGAAACTTTTCCTATCGCATCTTTGGAGAATGCTGAACTTAAATAGCAATCATCTTCATTTTTAGTTATGCTGTGTACATGCGCGCGCACATTCACACACATACAACCATTTTCTTAAAAAAAAACAACAACAAAAACAACAACAAAAACAGAAGACCTCAAAACATACATTTACGTTGAAATCTCGGCATCGAAGTTAATGTAAATACCTACACAGTATGAGGTACAGAGAGCAAATATTGGCATTAATTAATTTAACCAGAGAATATTGAGTGTATATGAAAATCTGGAAGAATCAACGATTTGAATATATGTTGTAGAATTGTTTAAAATATGATAACATTATTTGATCTTGTCCAAAAAAAAATCTAATATTTTTGAGAATAACTTTCAGAATATACATCAAGTTTTCCAGTTCCATGCGTTTTATAGCAACTGAATGTGCAATGTGTATATGTTTGTAAAAGAAACAGTAAAACCAGTAAACCAGTAATCAGTAAAACCTACGGGGGGAAATGTAAATAGGGATACAGTACCGGAGTCCTGATCAGATTCCGTTACTGTTTAAAAAAAAAAATGTGACTAAACGTAGCAAAGATAAACAATAAGACTTTATGAGCTATTTAATGTGCTAGGCATTTAAATATAACGTAATTATGGGCATTTCCAATCGCGTAGTTCTTTAGAGGTATATATTGATAAATGAAAATAGTTTTCCTCTTAAAATTGTCAACACTTCACCCGGTATTAATAGCGTGTTTTATTTTCTATTATAGTTACAATCAGCTAATATAAATTTAATAAAACTGCTAAATTATGTCATAATAAATAATCCAAATTTGTTTTGAAGCACCTCATGCAAAAGGATATTTCATCCATTCATGCGTTATTTAGCTGTTTCGAGGTCAGCCTTAATGTAAAAGCAGTATGCCACGCCAAACACTGATTAATATTCACTCCGAATATTCAACGACGAATTTCCGTAACCGATTTCCCTTTCAGATGTCACCCAAGTTCAAACATGACGGTTTTACTGTTAGGAATACATACGATCGGCGTGAGAATGAAGTAACTGAAGGTGCAACCATACTACTTAGTTTACTTTCTCTAGCCCGTACGTACAATGCATATGGTGGATAGAGAAAATACTGTATTCTGCTCAAAAATTCTATACCGAGATTTCACCGGAAATATATATGTTAGGGTCCTCTGAATAATAATGATAATAATAAAAATAATAATAATAAACAACAACAAAGTTTTTATAAAAAGCTTTACGTGTGTTTGCGTATGTGCTTGCGTGCATGTGTGTGTTGGTTAAATACCAAACTTGGTATTTAAGTTCCGTTCTTCAGAGGATGCAACACGAAGATTTTCAGGAAAATTCCCCACCACCAACTACCCTTTACATGGAATATTTTTCGACAATTTTTATTTTCTCATAAATCACTCTTCTTATTTTTATTAAAATGCCAAATGCTCAATATATATGTATATTTTGACAAACAAAATGTAATCTTGAATTTTCTGGGAATAGACTCTTAAATTCTATTCATTTTGAACAATTTTTGTCTAAATTTTGTATAACAGGTTAACCGTAAGAGATAGACAAAAAATTCTACACAAAAATTATATAAAGTATGTATTTCATGGTTTCAGTTATAAGCTGATTTATCTCTTAAATGGGAAGTGATCTTTCCCTCATCTATTGTTTACCCCTAGCAAGCAAAATGAATCGAATTTCAATTGTTTCACATAGCGACCGGCTTTATAAAGGATTTGACTTTTGCTGTAGCATTCTATTATTTTCTACTTACAGAAGTAAGAACTAACTGTGCTAATGTTTATCACGATTAGAATGATATAAATACAAGAATACACTTTCATAAGAGATGTTTATTTGTGAAACAGCTAGAGAAAGTAATGTGAATGGAACACATCAGATTTTTGCCTAGAGATACTCAATGCAAACAAGGAGAGGAGACCCGAGATTTGAAGATTCGTCACGTATTAATTCACAATGAGATGCAAGCGCAGACGATGCGCAGTATAAACGCAAGTGCAAGAGAAGGCCATTCACGATGCAGTCATAAGCTTAACGCAATATGTTGACACGGGTTTCTAGAT
This sequence comes from Hymenopus coronatus, assembly GCA_030762935.1. Taxonomy (NCBI): domain Eukaryota; kingdom Metazoa; phylum Arthropoda; class Insecta; order Mantodea; family Hymenopodidae; genus Hymenopus; species Hymenopus coronatus. The sequence goes on along the minus strand of CM060896.1, from coordinate 69,504,680 downwards.
CTGTAAAGTGCGCTCATGCGGATATCTTCCAAGCGCTCCACGAGTTTTAAATTTAATAACATAACCAACAATACCATATAAGAAAATTCACACAATCTTTTAAAAATAAATAATTACACACTAACAACTAATGCTCGTGGCAGTGACGTCAATCACTGTTCATCCAAAAATATTGAATATAATGCAAGCCTAGTGCATATACAAACATAATGCATATACTTATATTTATCACAAAATGATAAAGCTGCACATTTTAGGAACTGTGAATTCTCTCTTTGCGCCTGACGATTTATGAAAGCCAAAAATCTAGACATAGATGGTGGGTACATCCATTATATTAGAGGAGGATTTGCATGGAGACAGCCATAGCCTCTTGAGGGACATGAGAGGTAGCGAGGCACGGTTAAATAAAAAATCATGCATGTATAGTGGGACCTGTAAAATCTCGCATCGCGATCGTCTATTTTGAACAGCAGGTAATGCATACAGAAAGGAATGCAGGAATACTCTTCTCTTTGTCACAACGCAAGGATAAATATTGGAGTTTGTAAACTCTTGCGTTACATTGCATTGCATAGTGTATTGCGTGTGTCTATGTGAATGAGTACATTGAATAGCACGGTAGCAAAGTCTTGC